>VWZG01006009.1:38656-59459 GCA_013396735.1 Grallaria varia | reverse complement strand
AACCTTGAATTTGTTTGACCATGCTCACTATTAGAATGGTCTTTATTGTTTTACATCCTCTGTGCTATTTAGAATTAAATTAGGTTTTGCTTCTCATTTTCCTTGGCTTGAAGCTCCAAGAGTCAGTAACTTAAAATACAGCACATAAGCCTTGGTGTACAACTCTTTCTTAATTTTTTTTTCAGATTAAAATAAGGATAATTGAGATTTTTCTTTTTTGCGATCTGCAGTTATGCAGCAATTTTTAACCTCAATACTTGCCCAGATGACTGCTTGCCATTTTGTATTATACAGTGCTCTTTTTGATTTGTTTCTCCTCTGTGTTCTGCTGCGCACAGGGACAAACCTGGTCCTAGAGTGTCTCTAATGAAAAAAACAGATACACAGGGGATTAATTCAGCCAATTATTTCTCTTCATTTGAAAGTTTCCTTTTTATTTAACTAGTTGTCATTGATTTTTCCATTTAATGCTATCCTGAGTTTAATCTTTTGCCCTTTCAAGGTGAAGGCCCTTTGGCTGAAAGTTTCTCAGCTGAGTTTAAAAGGACTGCTACTGACAGTAAATGAGATTTTTCTCTGACTCAATAGGTAAGACCAGCACTTTCCAATACTTGGGTCATGAGTTCAATTCCCTGACAAAATAGATCCATCATGAATAATATCCTTGAGGTAATCTCTGCTTTGTGAGTTATCATGCTTCTTGCAATGTCCACTGAACACTTTGGCATGGTCTCTTTTTGTCATGATACCTTTAAAAATGGCAAATTTTAATTTACTTTTTTCCAGATTTTAAGTATTTTAACATGAGCAGGTAAGGAAACTTTTTTCCTCTGGAAAGGTTAAACTGAAAACTACTTGTTGAATTAAAATGCAATATTCTATGAGCCCAAATCTTGAAAGCCGTCCTGTAGCTGCTCGGTTTTATGAACTGTATGTGATGCATAACTATTACATTTATTAATACATGCATTGCAGTATTCCCAAATTAGCTTATGCCAAAAGTCTGTATTACACTATTACATTAATTTCACTTTATTTAGCTTGAAAACCAGTTAAACTCATCTATTTCTTCATAAACAACATCTAATATTAAGATTGGAGTTACTCTATTTGTATTAAGAAATCAATAGACATTTCTATGAGTGACCAGCAACAGAAATTAAATTCTTCATTTCATAGCTATAATTGTCCTGTATAGAGTCCATTAATCTTCTTTCAAAAATCAGAACGAGGGAATTTGATGTAAGAATACTAAAATCGTAGGGTTTTGTTGTTTTTTTAATGACCACTGTCCTTGTTCTTGTAGTCTTTTAACAGAAAACATCCACATAGAAAGGTATTAAGAGTTATGAGTTCTTCTAGTTATCTATTTGGCATTACACCAGATATTACATGATCATACCGGTAAGACCACACTAAACCAATTAATGAGCAATGCAGCTAGATGGCAGAACAAAGCATATTTTTAAATTTGTAATGGAGTATAATGGTGCGGTTGCCTGGCTTTTTAGGAAGTGTTTTCCTTTGCCTGTCTCACTGACAGCAAACCAAACTGATCACATGAGATCAAGTGGACCAAAAATAACTTTTTACCGTATGTGTCCACCATAACTCATATGTTTGCCATGAGATCTCTCTACAGTCAACAATTGAAGAGACAATAGAATTCATTCATTAACCCTTCAAAATGGAAAAGGTAACTCTTACATTCTTCCCACATTAAAAAAAAAAATTATTTGGATGGAGATTTAGTTTGAATTGTGCCCAGTAGTCAGTACCCAATGTCAGTGTAAGAACAGGAGAAATTAGTCCCTTAGACAAGAAATATCTCCTCTTTGAAGTTCAAGGAACATTTATCTGTGCTCTTATTGTGAGTTGAGGGAAAAGGATAAAGAACAGGCTTTTTATATAGCACAGGGCTGCAGCTAAAATCTAACTTCTCAAAACAAACAAAAAAACCAAACACACAATCCATCAATAAAGAAAACCTGATGAAAATAAATTAGGTACTTAAACAAAAAGTTATCCTGTTCTCTACAAGATATATTTTCTCAGCAAAGAAAAAAGAAAGATATCATAAGTAAATAATTTTGTAATTCAGAAATTTTTTTTGTAAAATCATAAATCAAGAAACTAAAAGAAAAAATCTAATAGCTTTAAAACAATTTGGTCACTCATATGGATTTTTCCAAATAATTACATCAGGTGAAAATGTAAATATCAGAAATGAAAATTTTTCTTGCCCATTTTTATGCACAAATTTCCTTTCCTTTATAACTGAATATTTTCAAACCCTCCAGATTACAGAAAACAATTCCATTTTCTCAAAAATAATACTCTCTATTTTGATTGTATGACATTTTATTCAATTTCTCGATTCTCAAAAAACTTTCACAGATTTAATTTTAGCCAAGAATACTTTTTTTTATGTTTGGACTTGCCACTCAACAAAAAATGTTCTTAGCTTTAAATATTGTTCCAGTATTTTCAAAGTATGCACTACAAAACAAGACTCACGGATTCCTAGATTTTGGCAGACAAAACACTTCATTTAAGCTACAATGTTGTCTTCAATGTCAAGAATGACAATGATATAGAGTTACTCAGCAGCAAAATTTTCAGGAGATTGTGAACTCTAATAGACCCCTCAGTCCTCTTGAGTTTCCCTCAATTTTTAAGAGACATGTTTTATTAGCCAATTTTGTGCAGACAAAAGTGTTTGAACATTGCCTTCGCTGGAAAGTCACTCAGCAGGTTTCAGATTGCTTTTAGCCTGCATTTTTTGTTGTTAACACTCATGTCTCTGATAGCATCAAATTTTCCGTTCTTTGATATAATCAACCCACAAATGGCTGGTTTGGGGCTTTCAACTCTTTTAGCAGCCTGGACTCTTTTCTCACAGCCACTTTTTTCATAAATGGGTTGATATTTGCCTTGTTTTGCTGGTTTTGCCTGGAGTAGAGTCAATTTTCTTCCCGGTGACTGGTGCGGGGCTGTGTTTTGGCTTTGTGCTGAGCACAGGGTTGATCATATAGAGATGTTTTTGTTATCACTGAGCAGTGCTCACACAGAGCCAAGGTCTTTTCTGCTTTCTGTACTGCCACACTGGTAAGGAAATTGGGGGTGCATGGGAGGTTGGGAGGAGACACAGCCGGGACAGGTGACCCAAACTGGCCAAAGGGGTATTCCAGACCATATGACATCATGCTTATACAAAGTGGAGGAAGAAGGAAGAAGGGAGGGACATTTGAAATGCTGGTGTTTGTCTTCCCAAGTAACAATTGCATGTGATGGGGCCCTGCTCTCCTGGAGGTGGCTGCCTTGGGAAACAGTGAATGAATTCCTTGCTTTGCATTCCTTGTGTGTGCAGCTTTTGCTTTCCCTGTTAGGCTGCCTTTATCTCAACTCACGAGTTTTCTCACCTTATGTTTCTGATTCTCCCCTGATCCTGCTGGTGGGGGCTGAGTAAGTGGCTGCGTGGGGTTTGGTTGCTGGTTGGGGTTAAACCACAACACTTGTGCAGAATTGTTTACATAATCAAGAAATACAGATTCTAGTAATATCTACAAAATCATGGCCTAAAACACAGTTTGAACTGCTGCTGCCTCTCCTTACCTCTATTTTATAATTTTTCCGCTTTTTATGGTTAATGTGGTGAGGGAAGCAATAAACATGACAGACATGCTCCAAATCCTAAATCTTAATTTTTACATTATTTGCAACCTTGATTTCTAAGTTTCCACTGATGGAGAGAGAGGCCTCACTGAAAGATGATACCCACACTGCATTTTTCAGCCAATTTCTGACCCTCAGCTAAAAAAAAATCATAAAAAGAAAAAAAAAAAGGAAAAAAAAAAAAGAAAGAGAAGAAAGCCACACCAACTCTTTTTGAGTATTAGTAAATGGTGGAATTCAATTCAGATAGCAAATATTTCTACGGAGATTGCATTTGAGAGCTTTGGTCCTAGACTGCAAGAAGATGAGAGGTAAATTGAAAATGTAAACAGTGATGGATGAATATAATATATTCTGAAATGATACTGGAAATTGAAAGGTTGTAAGAAATAACTGAAAATAAAAATTTAAAAATAAATTAAAAATAACCTCAGATTAAGGAATTGATATTGTTAAATCATGCTGATGGGAGAGACGAGAAACAAACAAATAAAAAAATCCATCAATTGTTATAGCTAGAGAAGAATTGAGTTGAGATCTTCTTTCAACATGACAAAGAAAATCTTTGTGTGGGAAGACAAGACCTTACTCAGGAAAAGTCTGGCCTACAGTGATCCAATGCTCTTTCAGTTTTGGTATGAATCAAATCTATTCAAGTATTTGAATCAGTTATAAAAAATAGGAAACTGCTGCAGAGTTCATTTTATGGTGACCTTCTGCTTCTGTCATTCTGCTCTGCAGATTTATTTGCTTCTTATCTTTCTAGTTAGTGATCAAGACAGTTCACAAAAGCTATAAATAATAAATATGGTGCATTACTTTAAGTATGTTTCTGCGGATCATTTTTGCTTATCACTTTAGTGAGTTACAATGAATAAGATGCAAGATTTATGCCATTGTTCATTGAAATGAAATTTGTATTCACATAATTAGCTGCATATTTAAAGGTCATTTTTTAGTACTCCGATGTTTTTCTAGATACTTGTGAATGTCTATAAACCCTCACTCAGTAACTGGCATATGGCTGAGCCATATGAGTATTTCTTACTCTTCTTTTTTTTCATTTATTTCCTCTGCTTTTACACTCAAATTATAAATTCATTTGTAAGATGACGTAGGGCATCTTTTTGAATAAGTAGTATTTAGCCAACTGAGATATTAGTCAAGGTCTATGGTTTCCCTAATAAACTAAATTTAAAAAAACTCCTCCAAACTAATTTCAGTGACTTCTAAAACAATTAAAAATGATAATCCTATCCTGAAATTCTTATCACTTAGATTAACTCTAAAGTGATAACTAAGGGAAGATATTTTGAAAAAATATCACCAATGAAAACCACTGTCAGATGAAAAACAGATTTAACTGTCAGCTGCATTTGCTGGCCAAAATAGGTTTACTCTGAATCTTCAGAAAAATCATTGGCTAATTTGAGATGCAGGATTTTTTTTCAGCAACCGCATTATCTCAGCAGATAATTTCAAAAGTAAACTAATTAACCTTTCTAAAACACCTTTCTAATTAATCATGTCTTTCATAGTTCCGTTAGCTACGGGGCCAACCAAGTCCAAGCAATCATATTTAATTTCTCACATATTGATTTATAAAGGATAGTTTATTGCCTCTTGCTCATTAGCAGTTACAAGCAGGACTCCTGCAGGAGGTTATACCTCTTTTGTAATTAAATCACATTAAGATACCAAAATGTAATGTAGATGTTTAACAGTGAGTTGTGATTTGTTGGAAGATGTAGTAAAATTTTAAAATATCAGTAAAGTGAAACACTTAAGCTGTTTGAGCTGCTTTCCTCCTTTATACTTTCATACTTCATATCTCAGTGGCGTTAGGATGTAGTCATTCCAGAACTGGTGATGAATTTTGCTTCAAAGGAAAACATCATCTTATGCAATGTGCTATATTGAATTTTATCTCTACGGTCACTGTTATTTAGTACCTTGAAACAATTCACAGTATTTCAAGTTGTTTAAAAGGAGAACTTTGGTCTCTGAATATATTTTTTTCTGAAAGAAAACATGCCAAAGTAGTCAAATCAAATAGAGAACAAAAGTTTTTAGCTGTTGCAGATCCAAATTTTCTTCAGACAAAATAGAAAACAAAGAGTTTTCATCATAGTGCAATGAAAACTGTTCTCAAGAGACAATGAAGCAAAAAGCATTAATTTTTATTTCATTTCATTGCGAAGCAATAAACTGTATTGCAGTATCTGTAGGACAGTCTCATAAAACTGGCTAGATCATTTAGCCAAATGAATTCAAGAATCTCAGAATGACTTAACTCAAGGAGGCAAACAATTGGTGACTCTCGTCTCAGTCTAAAGTACATCTAGTGTTTTTAGCTTAGCTGTTTTACAGNACATTGCAGACTGCCAAAAAGTAGATATTTTCAGAGCATCAGTACCCTAAATGGAAATTTCAAGAAGAGAGCTATATCAAAGGCTTCGGACATTGACCAAATGATCAAATAGTCATTTAAAAATATTTAAGTCAACAGAAGCAAGAAACAGCAAAACCAAAAGCTGCAAAAGAGATGAAAGAGGAAGGGAGCTTTGTAATCACATTGTTCCTTCATGTCAGTTTCAGTGCTCTCTTCCATTTCTCTCTAGGACTTTCTGTTGGCTGAGTGACAATAGCAAGAGGAGAAACAATAAATTCCAGTAAAGGAATGAGGAAGGTACACCATTGCTTTGATTTACAGCACCAGTTTTGTTATAAAAGAACCTTTTAATAGATGGCATGAAGAAAAAAAGGAAAAAGAGGACACATTCTGGAGTAATGAACTACTTTCAATAGAGAAGGGTCAAGAAAGGAAGCTTTTAAGCCAACTGTACAGCTTGAAGTCTATGGGACCTGATGCAATTCATTCATATGTGCAAAGGGAGATGGCCAATATCATTGCAAGACCGCTCTCTGATACTGGCAAGGCTGTGGAGACTGAGGGAGCTCTCTGAGAACTGGAAGAAAGCAAGAAAGAATAGTTGAAGTAAAGGTTAGTCAACTTTGACCCATGAGAAGGTAAAGGAGCATATAACCCTGGAAACTACTTACGGGATTGGAAGTGATTGGAAGCATGGATTTCTGAAGGGGAAATACTGCTTGAAAAACCTGGTAGCGTTCTATGATGAAATGAGTGGCTTGGTGGACAAGGGAAGAGCAGTGTATGTATTAACTTGACCTTATCAAGGTTTTTGACATCATCCTCCATAGCATCGTCACTAAAAAACTGAAGAAATAATGAGTAGAAGAGTGGACAGTGAGGCTCGGAACACTCTGCTCTAGATGACTCTGCCCTGAACAGGAGGGTTTGCCTAGATGGTCCCTGTCAACCTCAGTGATTCTGTGATCATGGGATGGGAAAAAAACAGGGTCACAGAGTTGTCAGGCAGGAAAGTGACACTCATTCTAGTTGAGCAGCCTGGTGCAAGTATTAACACTAGTGATAATAAAGCACTGTCATTAGCATTCTTTCAAGAACCCTATGTCAAGAAGTGATGAGCAGATGAGGATGCCTTAGGGCATGGAATGGACCTGGCACAGTGACACTGCTGAATAATTGATACCTAATCTGCTTATCCGTGTGTTTTATTGCTGTGAAAGCATCATCTTTTTTCCAGAAAACCTGGGTTTTGCTTGTGTGGTATGGTCTGAATCACAGATGTGGGTTATTTTCCTTACTAGTCTGTGGTGACCCAGCTCTGGGTTGCCTCACAAGTTCCCATAGAAAATCTTGGCCAAGTAGTTACCTTGTTCTTCTGACACTGTTCGCAAGATTACGTAGCTGCTGTTGACCTTGCAGGACTGTTTGGCACAAAAGGTTCCCAGTGCTTTCCTCCTGTATCTGTGCCATTTGCAGTTTCAGTGTCTCTTATGTAACTCCACCTTTATCATCTTTGAAATGCATTCAGGCCTTGTAGTGTGAACTGTAACTTGTCAGTGTTTTGCTGTGTTAATTCCTATGACCAGTGTCTTTTCATGTCATGTCCCATAATTTTCCACATCCTGAAGTCAAACTCAGGTTTGGGACAGGGCCTACTTATATTGCCTTCAGCACAAAGTCTTGAACACACCCAAAATATTTCAGACTGCATTTTCATAAAATATGTCAGCAAATAAAGTATTTAGGTATGGAAAAGTTAAGACTTCAAACACTAAGCCTTTTACTCTGAGTAACAGAACAAAAGGTAGATGCAGAAGAAAACCGTGTATTGTCAGTGCAGTCCTGTTGATTTCCCTCTAGCCTGCTCCATCAGGGAAGGTTATCAGTTAGAAACAATAGCTGCACTGGGAAAACATTCTCAAAGCTTTCCCAGAGTAATGACATCAAAACAGCTCAAATCCTGCATGTTATGGTAATATTCACTGTTTTAAAACACATGCTTAAAATAATCAGAGGATAATAAACATGGAGGCAAATTCTGAGATCTTTTAGTTCTTACACCTTTTTTTCTACATTGATCTCACTGTTATTTACAACAGTCTGTGTGTGTCACCTCTAAATTTGACCTGAAATGTCTGATCCCATAGGAAATAACATAAAAGATTCAATTACAGAAAATATACTCTAGCACAGTTACCATATGTTGTTTACTGGAGTCAGAGTTAAATGACCAAGGAAACTCTTGAGTATGTCTAAACATGTGGTTAAGATTTATAGTGCTGCAGTACATATTTATTCAAGGTCTCTGTGATACATTACATATTTAGCCAGATTATGATTGCCTTCAGTGTATGGCTACTGGATCAGAAAATCTGCTGCATGATTCATCCCCTTATCTGGATAATGTTGAGAGCATGGTGTTCAGTACTCAAATAGCATTAAGGGGATGGTAAGTGAGGAGGCAAAGCCTGAAAAATTAGGTGCTGTCATCAGATGAAAGGGTGATAAGATAAGATGAAGGAGAGCACTTGAACTAAAAAGTTCAACATGCCTTCTTGGCATGGATTGAGTGAAAATACGTAATTTCCTGAGGTACTAATAGGTAAAAATATGTTTCTCCAACTACTGAACCTATTACTAATCTTGGTTGTTTAAGAAAGCTTTAAGATAAGGAAACATCTATTAAAAATGAAATATTATCTGTCTAAGCTTCACATTGAATCTCCCTCTGTCCTTACGGAGAGCTGAACCAATCATGGGATGATTTTAACAAACCATAGAGATTCAGATACACTAAGTGGAGGTTATCTAACCTAAAACAGATGTATTCAAAGGATAAAACTACATCCATGCTAATCCTGTGGGGTCCCATTTTTCACCAGTAGTGAGGAAAGGAGGTACTTCTAAGGTGCTACTGATTTCACCTAAGACTGATGTTTAACATAGATTGCTTGAATTGTACCATGAAATTGCTTTTATTTCTTCCTTGACTTAAAAGGGAACAATTAGCTCAGGTTTGTCCACTGTCTATATCTCTATTATAGACATCTAAAGTTTGATTAAATGACTCACATAACTTGTTATCACTAAAAATCCTAAAAACTGTACTTTGTTAACCCTTCTTAACAGGATCATTTTCTTCCGATGTTTTTTAGCCATGTGTTAGGTTAATGTGCAGCAGAATGCATACATTTTGAAAGTGCAAAAGAAGTCTTTCTATTAGTTGGCTCACACAAAAGATAACTAGGATGGAAGGAGTGGCTAGTATAGACAGTATTATGCTCCCTGTCCCAGAAAATTATCTTACAGGTCTTTGCTGGTTAGTTAAGGTTCAGTCAGGAAGAAAAGCTCTCTGAAACAGATTCTCAAGCTGCTGAGTTGCCATTTGTTATCTAATCCTCCAGGTTTCTTTTTTCTTTATAATTTTGTAGCTTTCCATGGTGGTGCTTTTCCTCTTCAGTCTTGAAAAACTAATGATCCCTGTTCCAATACTATCTCCATGTATTTACTTTTTTTTTTTTTTTTGCTTGCGTGATTCCACTGTATAAACTTTCTCATTAGTCTTTCTCACAACTTAACAATTTCTCCAGAAGTGTAACCTGAGGATGCTCAGTCAGGCCATGCCAAAGCTTGGACCCCTGGGCCATAGACAACAAAACCCGTGGAGCGGTACTGGACACATGGGAAGCAGGATGCAGGGTGCTTTTTTAAGAAAAGTGTGGATTTTTCGCTGACGTTTGAAGGCACCACTCATCCACACACTCACAAAGATACCAAATGATGGTTAATAACTGTCATTATAACTATTGTAATTATACCTGTATGAATAAGCTACAAGAGTGTTGTGGATTCACCTTGGCTGATTGCCAGGTGCCCACCCAGCCACTCTATCACTCCCCTTCCCAGCTGGACAGGGGAGAGAGTAAGGTGGAAACAAAAGAACCAACACAAATCGTGGGTTACAATAAGGCAGTTTACATTTATACAAATAGCAAAAGCAAAAGCAGGGTGTGTGCGCGCAAAGGAGAAGCAGCAGCTAATCTCTGCTTCCCATGGGCAGCGATGGTTGGCCACGTCTCTGGGAAGCAGGGCCCCTACGCGTGTGTCAGATGTTAGCAGGCAGCCATCGGAGACAATGAGTGCCCCCCCTCCTGCCTCTTGCCCCAGCTTTTATATCTGGGTTGATGTCATATGGTATGGAATATCCCTTTGGTCAGTGCAGGTCAGTTGGCCTATTTGTGTCCCCTCCCAGGACCTTGCCCTTGACTGAACAGTGAGTGCTGTGCTCAGTGGTAGCCAAAATATGGGTGTGTTATCGACACCAATGCAGAGCACAGCGAGGGCTCCTATGGGGAAACAAATTCTGGCTCAGCCAGACCCACCACAAAGAGCCACAAATTAATTTTCCAGAAAGGTAGGATTTTGGGGTCATATCTGTGGGACTGCTAAGAGTTTGAGTGACTACTCTGTTTAAGGGCAGTGGTAACTAAAGTGTCTTTGTAAAGTATATTTGAATCTTACACTGAAGTATTTACTGACTTCTTTTGCGAAAAATAAAAATTGCTATCTTAATTCACATTTTACTGGCACATACAATTATAAAAATTAATGTAGTGAAGTTATAGTTTTTCATTTAGCAATTCAGATATGAACATGCCTAGTGGTGGTTACTCATAAATTGCTGTTAGTTAAAATGGGAATGACATTAGCAGAATGATTTAAGGGAATTTGGCTGTCAGGATTAGATTGTTAAAGTTTATTCATTAAAACCTTTGGAATGATAAGTAGTTTCTTAAAATACCTGATTATAGAATAGTCAAGGATCATTTTAAATTTAAAACAAAACTAAAGAAACAAGTAGAGATTACAAGCTTTTTTAAGATATCCTCTGCATCAGAGAGTAAATTCAAATTAGACTAACTCAGACTGCTTTCCTTGTTCAGGTTTTTGTCTGATCTTGTAGTCTCCTGTGATTTGAGTTTTAAGAAACTATGATAATGAGTTCATAGTAGGATCTTCTGGGTATTTTGCTAATATCAAACTGAGTTTTGGCATACATTCTCTTTTTTCAATTCAATTGTGGATTTTAACAAGGCACAGTGCTAAATCAGAGTTACTAAAGCATTATATTTCTGCATTCATTGATTTAATATATGGTCAGTTTTCGTCTACAGATAATATAGAGAGGCATACAGGCAAAAGCAAAAGACGAGGAAAGAGATGGACAAGAATATTTTGACTCCCAGCTCAAAATGCAAAAGAACTTGCTGGGCTGGTGTTCTTTGGCCCTTCTCTGCACCATGCGCTGTGGATGTCTATACATAGTATATATACCATGCATGTCATGCATTTTTTCCCTATTTTATACAAATACTCAGAAACATTTTTGGGTTTGTAGCATATCACTGCAATATGAAAGGCCATTTCAGTGGATTTTCTTGATAATGGGGAGATATATCTCCCTTGATTTTGGCCACCTAAGAGTCACATAGGTTTTACTAATTATATGTGTGGGTAATAAAGACAGATAACTATCAGAGGAGGGTGGCTCTGATAATAACAAACCTAAGGGAGAGAAAGGACCACCACTCTGCTGGTAGGGTGAAAGCAAAATGACGTTTATTGGGAGAAGCATCAGGCTTTTATAACCCAGGGTAGGAACCTACCAGAAAAAAAGCAGTCCATAGGAGGGAAAAAACCTTATAGGGAAAGCGAGGGGAGGTACAAACCATATAGGGAACAACTGCATAGGAGTCTGCCTTTTATGGTAGTGCACCATTGCAGCAAAATCCAACCAATCAACAGTGATGCCCTGCCATGAGACAGAGGGGATGCCATTTTGGGACAATTTTACTAAATGGAGATTAATATAAAACTTGGAATAACTTGGCACAACACAATAAATCATAACTTTGAAACAGCCATAACAAAGCCCAAGGGAAAACTGAAAAACTCCTAGAAGATTCAAACTGTCCTTTTCTTATTAGGTATCCGTATTTGATCAGAACCCTGGGGTGTCTTCTTTCTACTTATACAATTGAAATTTCTATTTCCTTCTTCCATCCAGTGTAGCACTAAGGCCCAGACTCTCCCCCAACAGATAACCTTAGATTTTTGATGGGATTAATTTTATCAAACTTTAGACATTTGTAATTTTGATGTCAGTATATGCGTTAGGTCCTTAGGTTTCCATTACAGTCAGGTTTGTTCTAGTTGGGAGTCAGTGGAGTGAATGACAAACTTTAGATAAACGCCCACTCCCAGCACTTCTATTAACATTGGTGCAAAATGTATTTTACATAAAATTATTTTGTTCAAACACACCTCTTTGACTGATTATTGCTAACTCAGAATTACGTTTAAATTTTTATTGAGTTTTTCACAGAGACGTAAAAGTGATAATTGCTATTTTCTAATGATTAGTTTACTTGGCTTTTTGGCTGCTTCTAGGTAAAACATGGTGCTGTAGTTGCCTTTTTCATGTTCATGGAAATAAGTGGGTTAGGAACTGTCTAAAGCCCCTGCCTTTAGCAGGTTCACCCCAAGACTCCAGGAGCCCTTATCTTTTTGGAGATGCAATTGCTAAGGCACTGAGAACACTCCTTTTCTCAAGAGGGCTCAAACTCCTAGACTCATTAATGCCAGTAAGTAGTTTTTATGTATGACCTTTTGTGGTGGGTTACCTTGGCCACCAACTGAGCATCCGCAACCTGTTTGCTCACTTACCCCTGCAGCAGGTGGGGAAGCAAAAGTGAGAAAAACTCGTAGGTCAAGATAAAGACAGCGTTATAAGTAAAGGATGAATAAAACCCGACCAAGACCCAAATGATATAAAGGATCACCTGCCACCATCAGAACAATGCCCAGAAGGTCCCTGAGTACCAGCTACTTTGCAAAAATTCCCCCTTGCCCACTCTCTACCTCACAAACACACACACACTGCCTTGCTTTTATTATGCATTATGTCATATGGTATGGATTATCCCTTTGGTCCGTTTGGGTAACCTGATCCAGCTGTGTTCCCTCCCAAGCTCTTGCCTTTCTCCAGTGACTCACTGGGCAGAAGGAAAAACATAGAAAACCTTTACTCATCAATAAGTAAAACACTGGTGTGCTTCCAACAGTCTTAGTCACAAATCTAAAACACAACACCAAGCCTTAAAATGAAACTGTGAATGAAAGCAGTGCAGGGACTCAGGTATGTAAGCAGATGCATTTAGTGGCATGTTTGGCAGACTTAACAAAAAGACCTACAGGGGACACATGTCCTTTGAGTGACAAATGCACCAGGTATGCAATGATATGGGACATTTATGTTTACCCAAAGTCAAATTCCACCCATTACTGTTATGTCACTGAAACAGCTAATTTAGATGGTTTTGTCATTAAGTAGAAGTTTTTCCTTAAGCATTAAGACTCCCTGAATCAATACCTCAATCTTGGCCATATTGACTACCATCAATTGCCCGCTGTGGCCTCCAATTGGGAGTCAAGGAGACACACCATCCATAATGCTGCTGCTTCCTTTGAGAACGCACGCAGAATCAGTCTTGAGGAGAAAAGACAATGCAGAAAGAACCATGCCTCACCAATACTGCCTACGGAGACTTTCTGCTGTGCCTTTTGCAACTGGACTTGCCTGTCTCGCATCGGCCTTTTTAGCCCTCAGCGCGCTTGCAGCAAGCGTGGGTAGAGCCCTTCCCAGATCTTTGTTCATGAAGCCTAGCCATGATGAGGAATGCATTAAACCCTAGAACACAATTTTCCAACAGACTTTCTTATTTCAGTTTGCATTACCCAGAACTTACAAAACTCAGATTTGTGAGTAGTAATGAGTTTCAGCTACAGTGAGTTATCACATAATTTAGAACACACACATGTATGAGGACTGGTGACAAAAGCAAGGTAATTCATAAGAATTCATCTTTATGGCTCCTGAGCCTTATCACTGCCAGAGTCATTATACTAGAGAAAACAGAGTGGCATTTGACTAAATCTGATTAAATTGTTAAAATTCTGAAAGCCAAGGTTAATTCATTGTACATAGGATCTAGTTGTGGTCAAACCCTTGAAAGAAGGAAATATCAATGTACCATAGGGATCAGTTAAAAGACAACATTTATGGAGCAGTTTCTTTTAAAAATCTTTTCAATACATACAGATAGAAAGAAAAAATTGTGATACTGTCTCAAATAGATTCTACTGCAAGTTACAGAGATGACACTGAAAATAGTGGTGGGAAGCTACTGGTGGGTAACTTTGCAATACAAAAAAGCAAAAATAGTTTCATTATTCAGAGCTGACGTGATAGTCTTTTCTGAGTTTTATTTATATCTAGCAGTGCAATTTTGGTGCTTCCTTGATTTTGCAATGGGAAATGCAACTAGGTCACAGGATATAAAATTTCACTTACTCCTATCTCAGACAAGTAACTTGACCTGAAGACATCAAGATATGAAAATTGTGCTTGTTTCTTTTCATGGTGTATTATAACAATTAACTATTCTGAGTGTTCCTTGAATTCATCTGACTTTGTTTTTTCTAGTTATTTTTATGTTCTTGTCTGCTAGTACATGGCTACTCTTTCATGTGAAAGTGTTTATGCACTCAATTAAGTTACTTGTTTTGATTCCTTTATTATAAATTATTTTCTAATAATAATGACTTTTGGGTTTTTTTTAGAATGGCAACAGCACAACTGTATGGATCTTTCCACCAATAGCGTCACACATGCTACATCCAAACATGACCCAACTTACCTCATTTATCCTTCTGTGAATTATACTAGTCCTTTCTGCAAAAACATCATGCCGGTGAATCATTATTCTGTTTTTAACTTTTTTCCCCTCAAATCCTTTCTGGACTCTGTTATAAAGGATGCAGTTTTCATTCTATAGGTGTGACATTCCTTCCTTTTTCAAAATTCTAGCTCCCTTTTTGGCCATATAGAAATGAATTTGTTGACATAGATTCAGCATACTGCTGTGTCTAAAGTGTTTAAAAATACTTACAATTCCATGTCCCCTCCAAGCTCTTGCCTACCCCAAGACTCCCTGTGGGGACAGAGGGCAGGATGTGTGGAGTATGAAACAGAGAAAGCTTTGATGGTGTGTGCTGTTCAGCAACAGTTAAAACATTGGTTTGTTAACACCATTTCTTCAGAAACAAATATAAAGCATAGCACCATATGAGCTGCTATGGCGAAAATTATACCATCTCAAGAAAACCCAGTACAACCAGTTACTTACAAAATATCTCCAAAATCAGACCAATAATGGGATATTAACTCTTTATTTGGAAATCCGCAGTATGATACACAGTCTGGCAGTATATTGTCCTCGGCCTAAATTTTTGCTTGATTATAGAAAGGATAACCACCTTCATGTAACCACCTTCTTTTTCAGAAACAAATGTATTTTAGAGCTATCTTACAAGAAAGAAAAAGCTTGAAAGCTGGAAATCAGTCACTGTGATCTACTGTGACATTAAGGTTTTATGCAGTGTTATATCATAGCTCAACAAGAATAAGAGAGAGAGATACACAAAGCCATTGTCTTTGACTTCAAAATAACATATTGAAATCCAAGGCAGCTGAAATTCTCCTATCATGTAATTTCTTTTCTGCTCTATAGGTAACAAAAGCATAATTTTTTATATTCCAAGTTTTTTGATTTTTTTTTTCTTTAATACAGGATATTAAGTTGCCTGGATCTGCCCCAATCTCTGCTGCCACAGTGAAAATGTGTAGGCCATAATTATCACACTGCATTATCAGAAGGTGAACATGGATTGAGGAAGAAGATAATTTCTTTTGTTGAGGATTTGGAAGCTTTCAGCATAACAGGAACATCCATTTCAGACTGCTAAAGGAGAAACATGAAATTCTTTAAATGAAAACAAGTGGCAGAGGAACATGCTTTCATATTTACAACACTGGTTGATTTCTTATTATTCTCATCTTTATTCAATGGGTTCTCTTAGTGATCTTCATAGTTACGTGCCTTCTAGGTCACACTCAAAGCCAGAGATAGGCACTTTGAGTGGCATTTTATTTAAATTTAAAAGCTTTCTAATTACATCATTAGGAAGCAGAGGAGTGTTTAATCTTAACCCATACATTTTAGTAGTCTGTATGTAAGGGCCCCTCATGACAGCATCTGAGTATCTCATTATCTTTATTGTAATCATTCTCACAACATTTTAAGTGCTAGAACTGAGGCAAAAGGAGCTAAAGGCCAAAGCTATAAAAAATTATGTGCTATATTCTTAAAGATAACTCACTTTTCTCTCTTCAGTAATTAAATCTGGACTTCTTAATTCTCAAAAAATGTACTTGAATGAATAGTCTACAGTTTACAAATGAAAAAGCTGTGAAAGTATGTTTGGTTTTCACATGGAAGAGAAAAGACCTGTGGATCTCTTGAATCCATAGGTAGACCTGGGAGTTATGGTTTTTATCTAGATTAGGACAGTAGAGGTTTTTGATCTATGTTATAAGGACTGTTCCCATGCTTCATAGCAAAATATATCTGGATGCAATTTTTTCGCCTCTGCTCACTGTCCTAACACTTCGCAGCAGCAAAATATTAAAATTTTGAATTAACTGAAGGCAAAATAGTACTGGAGATTACGTGTCCAAGAGATTCCAAAAGTAATGTAGAAGGAAATACAGCTTTTTCAAGATTATGAGAAATTATCTGGTTTCTAGTAGAGGAGGCTTTCTGTTTCTGGAGAAAAGTAGATAACTGAGAAAAGAGAGACATTTAAAGATCTCAAAACAAGTTACGGTGTTCTGCTCCCGAAAAATGTTACGACAGTGAGCAGATGTTTAAAGATGGCCACTTGCAACCTAGTGCACACATTCAGAGAGTAAACGAAATAATAGTGAATATTATGAAATCATAAAATGGTCTGGATTGGAAGTACCTTAAAGATCCTCTGGTTCCAACCCCCCTATCATGGACAGGGGCACCTTCCACCAGACCAGGCTGCTCAAAGCTCCATCCTGGCCTTGAACACTTCCAGCAATGGGGCAGCCCAAACTTGTCTCAACAACCTGTTTCAGTGCCTCACCATTCTAACAGGAAAGAATTTCTTCCTAACATCTAGTCTAAACCTGCCATTTTTCAACTACTTCATTCCTGAATTTTGGAATTGTAATCAATTCAATAGTCATAGCTGTTTTAGAATTCTTTTGGAAAATTCCACTTTTGTTTATTTCCTATATATTATTTACTAGCAGTTGCAAGTTTATTGGGAAGAAAGTGTCTTAATGAATATTATATACATGATACTATTTAAAAGCAAAATTTTTTTCTTACTTTTATGTCAATTAAAATGCTGGAAAAGACATAGAAATCACTCCTAAAGAAATTTGAGCTCAACCATTCCCTTGCTTTTTATACACTGAAGAACTTTATGGAAAATGAGATCAAAGAACTCTAGTTCCATAATTTGATTTATTAAAATAAGTAATAGTTATGAAAAAGTGATAGCTAAAGCAACACTTAGCTGAATATGAATATGCTAATTAGTTCGCTATTATGAAAAGCTGAAAACACCTAAATGTTCTAAGTACAACTCCTAAGGGCTGCATTATTACCACATCCTCCCTCTGTATCTTCCAAATGGCATATTTTCTGGTGTACCTATTAGGTGACAAAAGGATTCTCCAAGAGTTTTTAAGCCTGGAGAAAGAATACACGGAAGAAAACAGAAAACTTATTCACAGAATTACAGGAGGCTTATGCAATTTTTCCACCCTACAAAAACTGAGTCTGGAGGGTTAATTCTTTGACTTTTGCTTTTGCTTGAAACATTTTCTGGAGTCTTGTCTACATGGTATTTAATACAATGATTAAGCAAGAACCTGGTTGGCAATTATTTCTTCATTCTGAAACAGTAGCTTTGGATTTAAAAGTATTTAAACTGTTAATTACTAGGATCATTTTCATTACATCCTCCATGTTTATGGCAAAATAGACAGTATAAATATTTCAGAAATGGACTGCATAATAAATCAAAGGTAGCTATTGAGAAATAGTTATTTACATCCATGTAGATGCCTTCTCCAATTGTGTCAACTTTTTCAAAGTTTGCAGTGGAATGCTGTGTTTGGAAAACTTACATGGTGAGTTCTTTGGATAGAAAGAGATCTGTTTGGCTTAGATGCCTGTCACCAAAATTTCAAGTGCTTAGGACTTGGTTAACAACCTATGGGAACAGGTTAAGTGCTTCTCAAGGTACAAATTTAATATGGTTATGAGTATAGGAAAAATGGGAAATACAAGCGTCTCTGTTCACTTGGAGCTGAATTTGCCTGGACTTCTTAGAACGACTTTATGAAGGGACATACTGCTGTTGTTGCAGGGATGTTGCCAGCCTTCTGCTCTCTGGTTACAGAGTGGAATCATCCAAGGCTACTGTGACCAGCAGGTCATGAGACACCTTCACTGAAAGCCCTTTGTAGCCCAGAATGCAAAAGCCATCAGGAAAGTATCTTAGTGTCAAGGACACCTAACAGGATATACCTCATGTTTTCGGGAGCAGATTTGTATCTCCCATCAGAACACTATTAATAAAGAAAGAAAGCTCTTTTAAGCATACAGAGTAGAAGTGAACCCTTCCCAACACTTTCTCCCCTTCCTTGCCTGCTGATTGCCTTCAACTAATTAGAAGCTAGGATTCCCTCCTGGGATATAAGACCATGTTCTGTGGGCCAGAGGTCTTCTGCTGGTTAGAAGTAGATTGAAACTGCATTCACGAAAGAGGGGAGCCGGTAATTTGTACCCAAATTTGAGATCAGTGTGTTCTACTATTTGCCTGACTGTCTATCCATGTTAGTGCCTTATGCCATGGATGTGTTGGATGACTGAATCTCTCACTGAAAGGGTGATTGCACATTTTATCACACCAACAATTTCATATATATCCAGTGAAACTTACATGGTGAAAATCACAGATAAAATCCTGAGCTGTTATAAACAAAAGACTGAAGGAATCTAAGTTTGTTTCCTTTGATAAAATAAAAAAAGAACAAAAACAAATTCAGGGGAAAAAACAAAACAAAACCAAACCAAACATAAAACCAAAAACTACAAAAACCCAAACCAACAAAAAAGCCCATCCCAATACATCAAAAAATACTCCAAACAAAACAACTAAAAACCAAATAAAAAAAACCCAACAAAACTTAAAAAACCACCTTAAACACCACCATCAGAAGACACTGTATATCTCTTTTCAGTTCTATATTACATCTCAAAAAAACATTATATTGCTGCATAGTGCAGTTCTCTTTTCCGGTAGTTATGTATTGAAGTGATACTAGTAGTGTATTGAGAAGGGCACTTAGTGGGTGGGCTATTACAAGAAGTTAAATATTTCTACTCTAAAGCATTTAGATTTGATTTCAATTGTAGGAAATCCTTAAGGTAACCTACCAGGAGATTTTCAAGAGCAGTTAAGAATGTTTTAAGGCTGACTGAGTTGAAGAGTAAACTTTTCACTGCTCCTAATGAAAGCACAGATAAGCCAACACCGACTGTAAAATCCCAACCTGAATTAATAGCATAGGCTTCTTTTGAGATAATCTTAAATTGACAGAGAAAATAAATTCACTGTGAAGAACCAGAAGTGGAGAATATATTTTTATTACATTTTTTTTTCCATTTGTGAAGCCAGTAGTTTTCTTCTGCTACTTGCCAACCTCACAATCTTCTTTCTTGCTTTACCACCCCCAATTCTCTGATGGTTTTCACCAAGTATTTGTACACTTGACAATTTTCTTCCCATCCAAGAGAGTCTGACAAGAACTTATTTTCTCTATTATAAAAGTGGAAGCGCAGTTTATTGCACACCTGTCTGAAGGCTAAACATAAAAATGGGAGGAAATAATTTAATGAAGATCTATTTAGTTTCAGCTCTGTCACAGTGAATTTGTTTTTTATTTCCATACAGAATCCAGACGATTAGTTTTGTGCTTTATGGATTTATGCAATTGCCTAACAAAATACATAAAATATATTCTAACTGCTTGTGTTCTACATAATATCAATGGAAAGGAATACCTTTTTAAACCTCTTGGCTATGTTGACACACAAGCCCTTTCTGTCGCAATTTCGTAACTTGGGACAGCCTTTCTGTGTCCCAGTATTTGTCTATTCCATCCATGCCAAGCTAATTGTTTTTCTTCTTTTTGCTCTAGTTTTAATTCCTATAAAAATGTTTGTGCCTTTTGTTGTTAAACACAATTTGCACATCTCATGGATATAAATATGTTTAATTATGTTACCTTTTACTTTTTATATGCACTGTTTATACATGAGTTTAATAAAATCTTTTTTTTTTAATTGTACTTACTAATTAGATAATCTGATTACGAGACTCTGATAGATTGTGTTTTGGTCAGTCGAACTGTCAAATAAGACATACCATAATTTGCCAGCATTAAAGATGAACTTGAATTTGACTTTTCAGCTTTTCAAATATCAGTCTCATAATATCGCTATTGGTTTCTTCAAAATTTTACAGATAATCTGTATTTAATGTGCTTAAAGTTATAACATTTGGTAATATTTCTAATTTCCTACCAGTAAAAATATACCTGTAATCCATTAAAACTCAAGTAGGTGTGTCATATCTGTCAAATACTGTTTCTTTGCTTAAAATTCTGTACTTCTAATTTATATTTTTTATTGCTTGAATTTGCAAATAATGAGAATATAAATAAAGTAT
>VWZG01006009.1:10673-38616 GCA_013396735.1 Grallaria varia | reverse complement strand
TCTTTCTTTCTGGAAGTTGTATTTCATAAAAATAAAATATTTCATATCAATTATTGCATATAGGCCTACAATTTCTGCAAGCATTGTCACAAGATCATTTGCTAGAAAAGTTCTTTGTTTCAACAAGGTTCATTCTATCCCCTTCATTCTTCTATATTCAATTGGAGAAAAGTTGCTGTTATGAAGTGATAATTCTGTAGTGTGCAAACTGACAAATGCCCTTGTTGCTCTTGCTTTTTTAACTTATGTTTTCTGTATGGATGGAACACTTCTCTCAGAGCCTGACCATGCTTTTGAATCCATTTTACATTCCCAGCATTGGATTTCATGCTTTTCTCACACCGCAGAAAACTTCAGGCAGGTTTTTTGCTACCCCAAAAATTTTCCAGAATTATATTCAAGTTTGTAAATCATACATCTTGAGCAGACTCCTTAGTCTCTCTGCTGACTTCTTTTCTATCACTGTCACTTGCAACTTAAGGATATCCTTACATGGTGATCCCTGACAATCTTAGTCACATAAATAAAAACATTTGGCAAGTATGCATTGGAGTTTGAGAAAATTTCATCTTTGTGCATACTGATGGTAAGTTTAGTCTGAGGTTTAGAGACAGAGAATGTAAAGTAGAGGTTGCCAGTGTTTACAAAGTGGCCTCAAGAACTTCTTTACAAGCATCATTTATCTGATGCCTAAAAGGTGGATGTCAGTGTTCTTTATCTGAGAGATTTCTAGATAGGTTCTCTATTTCTTATCTCTTACTGCCATACTAGACTATATCCTCAGGTGGAAGATCATGAGAAATGTGAATCAGGGTTTACAATTAAATTTACTAAGCCCTCATAATTGAGTCCTTATCATAACCTAAAATAAAGTAATAGATACTAGCAGCCAGAAAGAAAACAAAGATCCAAATCTCTGCTGGAACTTATAAACATGCCTTGAATTCACCATCATGTTTATATTTGGAAAAGTGATCTTTAGAAATTTCTATTGCTCCATGTATGGTTTTTATTCTCACGGAAACCAGAATATATGTATTTAAGTGTTATGGCACACACCCAGACCTGGGAGTTTGAAAGTGTTACTTGGCCTCTCAGCATAAATTTCTAATATTTTAGCTGAGTGTTTTAGCTGAGGCTGAATGTTTATTTCAGTCAGCTAACAACAACTCATGCAAATAAGCAATTTCAAAGTAAAACTAAATGATCCAGAAAGGATAACACTTTCAAGTGACCATCTAAAATGTCCAGTTACCTGAGTCAGTCAGGTAGTGTAACTCTGTCTGCTGATAGAACATATTGAACTCCACACTCACACTGGGTTGTATTCATACTGAGGTAGGCTTGCAGAATGCTGTGTTGGCAACAGCGCTACTTACAGATTTAAGTGTGCTATATTTGCATAATTACATGAATATGAAACATCAAATTATGTATAGCATTTTCTACATGGATCTTAAACATCTGTGAAATCCAATAATAAAATATTTTTTAAATCTTTTATAAAATTACCTTTTATAGCAATTGGATAATGTTCAAAGGAAAAATATAGCGATTCCAAATCAGAGAATTTTTCATTGATTTAACATTTACTTCTCTATCCTTCATATCCCCTAAGAAAACATAAGAAAAATGTGGCAAAATGTAACTGCTTCTTTAGAAGATGGCTGATAGACCAGTCCTACAATTCAAGAGACCTCAATAACCTGGAAAAATGGACTGATAGGAAAATCATGGAGTTCAACAAAAAAGAATTTTGGAATCCTAAATCTGGAGAGTAATAATCCCATGCACCAGTACAGGTTGAGGAAGTCTAGCTGGAAAGCAGCTCTGCAGGAAAGGAAGAGGGATTTTGGTGGACAACAAGTTGACCACAAGTCAGTATTGAGCCCCTTTGGCAAAGATTGTCACTGGCCTCTTAGGCTGCAGTGGGTTGACAGGGTATTGAAGAAGATGATCCTTCCCCTCTGCTCAGCCATGATGAGAAACATCTGGGGTGGTGTGTCCAGTGTGGGCTCTGAGCACAAGAGAGACATGGACATATCGGAGCAAGTCCAGGGAAGGGCCACAGCCTCTGAAAGATTGGAACATCTGTCATATGGGGAGAGATTGAGCAAACTGATGGAGATAAAACTGCAGGGGAATTTTATCCATGCATATAAAAGCTTGATGGGAGACTGAAAATTAAAGAGCTTAAGTCAGTAGTGTCCAGTGAAAGAAGAATAGGTGCTGGACACAAACTGAAATACACTTTTTAAGTGTGTGTGATCAAACCCTGGCATAAGTTGCCCAGAGTTGTGGAGTTTTGTTGTGGTTTTTTTTGTTTTTTGGTTTTTTTTGGAGTTGTTCAAGACCAGCTCAGCACAGTACTGAACAAACTACTCTAGTGGACCCTGTTTTGAGGAAGAATTTCAGACTACTTGATCTCCAGAGGTCTTTGCTACACTAAACTATCCTATGATTCTTTGATTTCATGGTTCTTCCATTTGTTACTTCACTGACATTTTACTGCAGTTTTACTGCATTATTCCAGTGAATGCACTTCTCCTATACTTATAATTATTTTTCTGATAATTTCTGTTTTGTGAATGGTTCACTGAAGGAGTTTATTCTGTTCCCAGAACAGAGTAGTGTAAGTCTTAAAAAAGAGATTTGCTGGTTTTGCCTGTGAGTGGTAGTTGTTTTCTTTATTCACCTCGTAGAAACACTCCTACAAATGAATTTTATTGTTAATAGCAGAAGAATTGAACCCCACTAACATTAATTAGCTTCCCAAATTAAATGAACATTCATATTTTTGGACAACATTTTCCAGGATAGTCACACCCAAAATTTGTATTGTTTTCATAAATGGAAGGTCTTGGTTTTGTATGGAATCTATCTTCGTCAATGGATGAAATAATAAGTCAACTAATCCTTTAGTACTTCACCCACTTATGATATGTAAAAAGGAGCCTAAGTGGAAAATTAGGTGTATGCATATGTGCATGTGTACATTAAAAACAATAAAAAAACTCCACCAAACTGGATAACCACCTTAAGAATCTTGTCTCATTGTCTTTCAAGAGACACTGTGAAGAATGCTATTAAGTTATACTGCCTTTTGTTAGGAAGCATTAATGTTTCCAGGGCAGATACAGATTCTCCGGGAGGAACATTAGAAATTATTGCGGAAGCTCAATAATTTATTTGTTTTCCTTACTTTTTTCTTCCCTCCCTCTGCAGGAGGAGAGGCTATAAAGATAAATAAATTGTTCCTTTGAATCCATTAAAGAGAATCTGTAGCATTTTCTCCTGTAACCTTCCTGATCTCCTGTACTGTGATCTATGTGAAGCTGCTAAAAGGAACATGTCTTAAATTTGCTTTAATAACTACTGCTCAAAGTGAGCTCATCACAACAATTTTGCAAATGCAGATCCATTGCTATATTCAAATTTAAAGATAAAAGGTTATTGCATTAATCCAGTCTAAGACTCTGTAGAAAAATAAATCCAGTGAACTCATTCAAGAAACTATGCTCCATAACATCTGCATTAAATAGATGAATTAAATATGTGACACCAATGACACTATAAGACTTCTATGCAGAAGCAGCCAGGGTTGTTTAAAGTTTTTCGCAGTCTAAATTGTAAGGTCATTCCCATAGTGATGAAATCAAAGTTAAAAAAAATAAAAACTTTTTTTTTTTTTCAGTTTGAGTCTATCTATTAAAAATGCACTCAGATATTCTTTTGTATTTCCTATGCTAAAAGCAACTCTCTGTATTTCTTTTCAGAAAAGAGAGAATATGATACTTATCTAAAATGTCAAAGTGATTTAGATAGTAAGTTTTGTGAGTTATATAGTCAGTTTTGTAAGTTACGAGTGCCATTCCTAAACATGGAGGTTTTCTATAATGCTTATATTTCCTCAAAGATAAGTGAATCACTTGAGGAGACCAATTTGCATATTTTGAAGAAATATTTCATAATACGCTATCTGAAAAGCAGAACATATTTAATGCATTGTTGATCCTGAATCAGAGAGATTAAGCTTAGCTTATGGTGTTAAATCTTCATAAGTTTACCTGAAAATAATTTACGTCTAAGATTGAGAAAATTTGAATTCTATTTTCAAGGCAGACAGAGGGATGTAATCCTTTTCCATTATTCATCCAAAAATGTATGGGAAATCAGTATATATACATTAAGCCTTAGAAGATAATTAAACTGGAAGCCATAGCTACAAATATTTAACAGAGGTCAAAACTGAGAGGAGACTTGAACAATAAATCCATGCAAACTAGGAAATCAGCCCCCAAGATGAATTCAAACCCGCATTTCAAAGACATCTTAGAAATAATTTACAAATTTGATCTCTTTTGTGACCAATTGACTCACTTGTATCCTTATTTTAAGTTACCTAAAATATCTTACATTTGTTATTTGGAAGGATTAGGTACTGAGATCATTGTTTGCTTTACTTTCTGTCTGAGATGAACAAAACATTATAATTCAGGTCAAACTTCTCCTTAAAAATGTATGAAGGATCATATCACTTGCACTTTGCTCTCTAAGTATATAGAGAATTCTGCCTTCAGTTAAATTAACTAAAATGTCAGAAGTACCCAGATGTTTGAAGGTATAATCTTCTACTCATTTAATAAATTTTATTTTTATTCTTGTTAACTATAACCATGGGTTTGTATAAAAAAGAGGCTCTAATGAATGAAGAAGGTTTATATTTGTAATTTTAAAATTGGAACAAAAATTAAAGCATAAATTAATATAAACAACACTGGTACTTAGGTAATATATAAAGAAAAATGAGTCTATTGATTGCATAGGTTAGAAAAGAATAATATTTTTGTACTCATAAGACAATACATTATTTAAATGAGTATTACTTTATTGTAATATTCACCACTTCATAATACATGTTTGAAGAAAATTTCTGGTTTAATATTACAGATTTTTTCCTATGAAAAGCTACATGTAATCTCTGAAATGCACCTTCTCACCTTGTTTCAGCTTTGCCTGATCTACAGGGCCTACAGACCAGCAGAATTCTTCTTGGGACCCAGCTGATCTCCATGCATCTTCTCAAATGCAGAAGAATCTAAAATATCAAACTTGGTGTGTTAAATCCTTCACATGAATTGTTACGGGTTTCAATCAGTCCAGGAACTTCAGAAGGGAAATTCAGACACACTGACAACTTCTTGAAAGAATAGGCTCTACAATAAATTATGTTTCACAGGAGAAGAATACAGCATGTTTCCCATTTTCCCATGCCGTTGGCTTTTATCTTTCACCAAGACAATTGCTAATAAAAAAGACAAAACTTGGTCCAAATTAACTAGACACGAAAACTCTCTTCAACTTCTTTTAGCTGCAACTACACCTGTCTTTCATAATTAGAACAATTACAAAAACATAAGAAACAGATCCAAGACTCCAAATTCCTTTCAGAGTCCCCCTCAGAGACTTCTAATTCTGTTCCAAGTCTAAATGTAATTACAATTCATATTCCATTGTTGACAAAAGGAAGAATAGATTCTTGGCAAGCTTTTTATTGGAGTTACTGTGAAGGTACACTTAGCCTAACATTAAGCTGAGTAACTCCATCTGTGGCAGGTGAGAACTCAGCACAGATGGGCCTACATCTCACTGCACCACACTGCCGGGACAGCATCATTAGCATACTACATACAGAAAAAGTTCCTGAACTGAGAGCTCTGTAGAAGAACTACTGTTAGAAAAAATGACAGGCCAGAAAATGAAATTAAAAACACCTTCTTTAGCCCTTCTCATACTGAGGATTTCACATCATGTTATGTGCTGCTGTCTTTAGCATCGCTCATTTGGAGATCTATGTGACACCAGGGTAATACTGGTATATTGGGCATATGCTCTAGTTTCCCATCAAAATATACTAAGCACTGACTTTAGCAAACATATATGAGGCAAGATGAAGTATTACTGTGCAGATTTGGATAGAATAGCAGAGCATTTGTGGTTCAAATCCAGCACTTTGTCAACATTGTTTTTAGGAGTAATCATCAATTAACATTTTTGGCTTTTTTTCTCCATAAACTTAATTTTGTATTTGAAAATCTCACTTCTATGCTCTAAAAGGCTGAGTAAGTAAGACCAAGAAAGTACATCTTTAGGGAGCTTAAAAGGTTCAAGCTCATCATGTCATACTGCAGCTTTTGAGAATAATTTCCTCTGAATCACTTTTTAAGTAAACTGAACTTATGCTTATCAATTTTCAGTTAAAACAATTTGGGAAGAGCATACTCTTCCAGACCTGAAACATAATTTAACATATACTTTCATAACTTGTTTTTTGTTTTTATCACCAGAATTTTTTGAACTACAACCTAGAATTCAAGGTAGGACTGGAAACAGTTTCCTTGTCAAAATATCACATATTCTGCTGACTTTTATAGAGTAGTCCTACATTAGGATTTGGAGATGCTCATGGATAAGAGGTTGAACATGAGCCTACAATGTGCGTTTGAATCCCAAAAAGCCAACTGTATCCAGGGCTGCATCAAAAGAAGCATGACCAGCTGGTCAAGGGAGGTGACTCTGTCCCTCTACTCTGCCCCAGGGAGAGCCCACCTGGAGTGCTGCATCCAGCTCTGGGATCCTCAGCACAGGAAGGAGTGAGTCCAGAGGAGCCACCAAGTCTACTAGAGAGATGAAACAATTCTTCTATGAGCAAAGGCTGAGAGAATTGGGATTGCTCAGCCTGGAAAAGAGAAGGCTTTGGGGTGACCTAATTGTGGCCTTCCAGTACCTGATGGGAGCTTACAAGAGAGACGGAGAGAAACAATTCCAAGAGCATATAGTGTTGGGAAAAGCGGGAGCTATTTTAAACTGAAAGAGGGTAGGTTCAGCTTATATATTAAGAAAAAAAACTTTACTGTGAGGAAGGTGAGGCACTGGAACATGTTGCCTGGAGAAGTTGTGGATGCCCCATCACTGGAAGAGTTCAAGGCCAGGTTGGATGGAGCTCTTAGCAACTTGGCCTAGTGGAGGGTGTCTGTGTATGACAGGGCAGCTGGAACTAGGTGATCCTTAAGGTCCTTTCCAGCCCAAATAATTCTATGGTTCTATGATTTTCTTGCTTAATTCAAAACATTTAAATGTCTTCCTTCAGGTGAACTCCTTGTCAAATTCCTCATATGAAGTCTGAGGAAGCATTTTTGAAGAAAAAAACCAAAACCTCTGCTTGCTTAACCTTAGCAGCTGTTAGAGGGTTACCTCTACCCTCCCCATTTTAATTCTTGTTTGCTCTCTCTTGAGCTCTACTGATTTAGTAATCTGGGGGATTAGCAGAAGAACATGGTGGCTAAAATACTCAGTCTGTGCAGGCAGAATAAGTATTGTTCACAGATCACAGAAGCTGAGTCAAATCAGAGTTCAAGTCTGAATAAAGAGAATAGTCATGAGTGAAACACCTGAGTTTTAAAGCTAAATTTCATTTCCTCCAGACTTGTCGCTCTATATCAAAGCTTACAACTTAGAGTGACCCTTGATACAAAGAGACATTATGTGGAGTTCTTAATGTGAAACAGCTGCTTTTGAATCTTTGGCACATTCTTCATAGTAAAAGTAGTATTTTGAATCATCATCATCATGACTAGGCTTCATGAACAAAGATTTGGGAAGGGCTCTACCCACGCTTCCTGCAAGCGCGCTGATGGCTAAAGAGGCCGATGCGAGACAGGCAAGTCTGGTTGCAAAAGGCACAGCAGAAAGTCTCCATAGGCGGGGTTGGCGAGGCACGGTTCTTTCTGCGTTGTCTTTTCTCCTCCAGACTCATTCTGCGTACATTCTCAAAGGAATCAGCAGCGTTATGGATGGTGTGTCTCCACGCCTCCCGACTGGAGGCCAGAGTGGACCATTGATGATAGTCATTGAATACCTAGCTACTAAATGCCAAGACTTTGTGAGAAAGCTCAAGGATCCTAATTCTACCCAAAAGTAATTTCAGTCCTCCCTATGGCTAGAAGTGTATGAAGAGTTGCTCCTGGAAACTAGACTACCTAATTTGTCTGCAGACAGGTAAAATATGGCAAAGCATCATCCAATTTGGTAAGAGAAACTTGGGGTGAGTGGAAGAATATTTCTCCTGCAAATTCCAAGCTACAAAAATGACCTGCGGACATGGGGAACAAATAAGGCTTTACAGTGTCTTCATCACCTATGAATCCCAGAAAACCATAGAAGACAAACTCTTATGTTGAGAGCAATATAAGTAGTCCCTTAATTTTATCTTAATATCTAGTACTAATTCAGAACTGCTTTATGAACTCTATAGTCATCTTAATTTCTCTTAATCCATTTTGCTTCCTTTCTATTTTAATGAGCAATTTCTGCCTGAAAACAAGATTGTTCATAGTGTCTTGAGGCTCATAGTATTTTAACGTATTTATTTAAAAGCTAGGGTTTTAATGTTGCTTCAGAAGGAAAGTTAAATGAGACTCAAATTGACTCTGCCCTTTGGTATCTCTGCCACTGACATTTTATGGAGCTGGGAGAGGTCAAAAATATCCAGCTGGTTCTGTATGGTTGTGTAGGTCTGAGGTAACTGATTCATGACAAGTTTGTGCAGGAGCTACTGCTAGATGGGGCAGAAGTGCACTCAAAATGGATGAGTTGATCATTCAAAGAGAAGGCCAGAGATGACTGGCATTTGCCTTATCCAGCTGAATTTATAAATCTCTGCCATTTTTGCTGCTCTGAGTATAAATTATGTTACTGTGATTTGATATCACAAGGAAGCATGTAAAGGAGTGGCAATTATATTTCCCTACTATACAAGAAAATGTAGTAAAACAGAATGTAGTAAGATGCGGGTTCAGATATCTCTTGATGGTTATACATAGTTGCACTTCAGGCCATTCCATCTACAGCTGTATGTCTCTGGAGAAGAGTGAAACCTGATCCCTCTCATATGCTTCAAATAAACCATAAAATGTTATCAGAAAAGTCTTATTTGCACTGTCATTCCAAAGAGAAGAGTCCAATATACCATCTGAGAAAAAGTCTGCAACCGTCTTCTTATACTTTTGCAGGCATACCTTCTCCTTGTGCAATTCTAATGTCTAAATTAATATGATCAGTCACATTGTAATTTCTTTCCCTGCAGACCTACACCATGAGAGAAAGACTATTACTTTGCTGGCTAGTACATAGGACTATACTAACAATAATAATTTATGTATTTGGAGCTTCACACAGTGAAAGAACACTGAACAAGTTTATTATCATGTTTCAGATGAGTCTGACTTATTTAGGTCCTAAGTTTTTGAAACTAGTAATTCTATTTATTTAATGAACATATAATTTTGTTAATGCCTGAGATAGGTACAAATTGTATGTCTCTGCATGAACATATTTCCTCCAGTTCTACTAATAACACATGGTGAGTTTGCTTGACTAACTTGCAAGGCTCCATCACTGCTCTTATGCCTAAAATGCAGATGGTAGTGGAGCAAAGCAATGCTCTCAAATAAAATGTCAATAGACACTCAAGAGAAGAGAATGCCTTTGAAAATCTACAGAAAAAGGTTGTGCCTGCTTACATTTGAACATTTAGACAGAAAGACTGTCCCAGGAGAGGTCTTCAAAGGCACCTGCCTCTTCTGGTTATTCACAGAATTAAAGATGATCTTTTCAATAATATCCTAAAATTTATCCATAAGCTATATAGCTAAGTTAGAAGAAGCTTGAAAGCTGAACATCAAGAGAATGTGCTCAAGTAACCTGTACATGTTACTACAAACTGAAATCATTAGATGTGAAACAGAGGGTAGTCTTTTCTTCTTTCTACTATTATTGTTGCCATAACAAGCATCCTCCTGCTTCCTTTGCTCCTTTTTTGTGTACTGAGGATTTTTTGGGTCTTTCCTTGGGGTGTTTTACCAGTATTCAGTATAGCTCTTCAAGTGACTTTACTTTTGGCATATAGTACAGAGCTTGTACGTGCTATTCCCATTTGTATTATAGTTGAAGTAGAATCACACTTCATATTAGCTCAGCCTGGCACAGATATATTACTGTTCTTTCTGCCAGCTACATGGTAAGAATATTGTTGTAAGTAGCCCTCAGTTTGATACAGCTGCTGGGACTTAGCATGACTTCCCCTAATTATATCCTATAAAGAACACTTAGCTAAAGACAATTTTTCAAGTGCAATTCAGGCTCTTGTAGTAATAACAAGTCCTTTCTTATTATTATTACAGTATTAGCTGACAGAAAGAAATACATATACATCCAAAAACCCAAAGAATATTCTCAAGGCACTCTGCAACAATACTCACATAATTGTGCTCATCTGATCTCTTTGGTTTTTAAACCATGCTTATCTCAAAAAGTTTAAAAGGATTTGCTATAGCTTAAAACTTTAGATATTTTAGTCAGCTCTACTAAATATCATATGGCTATGCCTTGCATAGACTAATGTAGAACAGATTTGTGATTTACTTCTGTTTGGAAAATAAGTTGGAATAACCAAGCTTAAAGCAAGACTTCTTGGTGTTCTGTAACATGTGCCTTCAAGAACTCCATTCTCTTAAGTTGTTCTCACAGAGACAGACACAGCATCAGAATACCCTGGAATTAACATATACCCTGGAATTAGGAAAAGTTACTGAATTGTCTGAAAAAAACCAGACATAAATATGCCTTAAAGAAAATCTAACTCTTCTCATTTAATTTTAGAGCCCTGAAGTTTCAGAACAAAGGAAAACAAGCAGGCCTGGAGGCATGGACTTGAGTCAGGTCTATAGGGTCACTGTTGAGCTATTGTGACAGTACCAAAGAGCAATTACCTTGTCAGCTCACAGTCTTGTCACTGACCCAATGGCTAGCAGTAGATGTTAAAGACTCAGGAAGATGAAGTGATTAAAACCACTCTGCTCATAGTAGCCCATTTTTTCCAGTTCAGCCAATGGCACATTTAATCACTGAAATATAAATCACCACATGCTTTTATAGTAATAGATTAAAAGGAATTTCTGATTTACTTTTTTTACACAATCTGCTATGGTCTCCATATTGACTTTCTCCTCTTATTTGCTATAGCTCTTAATTAAGCAAACCTTGTTATTAAGCTTCCTTTTTCTCTGGGGACTCAAGTCTTATCTCCAGTCAAATTGTCACCACCTAATCTCTGAACCCCTTCTGTAGTGACTGAACTGTTACATTTTGGCCCAAGTTTACTTTCCAAACTACTACTGCAGTGCATGTAATGTACACAGTAACAATCTCTGAGATTACAAAACATGGACCCCTAGCTGCAATGCTGGCAGCCAGAAGAAATCTTCATTCTTTAAAGGGAAGATTGAGTCCTTCTGGCTGACCTTTTAGTGCCCTGAGTTTCCCATACCTATGTTTGCCCTTTTTCCCTGAGAAGAAATGAAAGGGAAAAGGCAGTGGCAGAGCTTAATGATAGGATAAGTCTTACCCTTAGATAAAACAGCAGTGTCCAGGAGACTTTTTCATCATTATACTCCACTCTAATCAAGTAAGTCTTTCCCAAGAAAAAATTCTAGAGGAAAAAAGCTCAGTCTGTGTTTTCTGATATCAATGCCAAGATTAATGTCAGAAATCAGTTTCTAAATAAATACTGGCAAAATGATAATTTGAAATACAGTATAAACTTTCTTGTTTCATTAATCTGCATATTGTGTAATCCACACTAAAAGTTGGCAATTACTTTCATTTCTCAACAAGACAAATATGAGAATGTTTTAGCGACAGCTCAAATTATTAAACAATCATTTGAAAAAAGTGTATTTTATGTTATGAAATACAAAAAATTGTAGAAATTTAATTGTCAAAAAATATTTTCATGAGTTATCCTTGGTATTTCAAATGTTTTTGTTTGTTTGCTAATTCAACAAACTTCAATATTTTGCAGTCTTCCAGACACTAGTTATCATGACTTAAAGATATATAATTAATGCTATAATCAGTGTATTACTTTACAGACTGCAAAAACTAGCATATGCTACGACTTATGCTGTCATTTGAGTAAGATTCCAGATATGTAGCAAAATTAGACAGTTAGAATCTGATCTAAAAATCTTTATTCTCTCAATGACCTTTTTTCTGCTGCTATCTACAGTTTCAAATTTTGTCAACAGTCCCTAAAGACTACCTGAGAAATAAGCAGGGGACATGTCAAAAGGAAAACATTTTTACAGTAGTTTTCAATATTGCACATGAGAAATGCATAACGGTTCTGTTATTTGGCACTGATAATGCATTTTTAATTATCAAACTGCACAGTAAATCACTCTTCTTTCACAAGCTTGCAGTGATATGACTTCTTCCAGACCACTCATTTGGAACAAGAGGACTTCAAGTACATATCATAATCATAAAATCATAGAATGGTTTGGGTTGGTGGGGACCTTAAAGATCATCTAGGTCTGACTCTCTCGATGTGGACCTGGACACCTTTCACTAGAAGGTTGCTCAGAGCTCCACCAAAACTGGCCTTGAACACTTCCAGGGATTGGGCATCCACAACTACTGTGGGCAGCCTGTTCCAGTACCACACCACCCTTGCAGTATTTTTTTTTCTAATATCTATTCTCAACAGTCTGTTTTTCATTTTGAAACCATTCCCTCCTGTCACTACATGCTGTGCTCAAATAACTTCACCCTTGAAAACAGATACTTGCACTTGTCTTGAAAAATAAGGCACTGCCTTTGTAGAGTGCTATGATACTGAACTCTCTCTTTCAATTCAGAAGGATAAACCAACAACAAATCAGACTACAGTTTCTATAGCAATTTATACTACTCAAAACTGTTACTGTGGGAAGAGTACAGAACAGTTAAAGCAAAAGGCACTGGTATTTTCTTATTAACCACAAGGATTTTTTCCTTAAGCGTTTCTTAAAACAGAGGTGTTAAATTACTGTTGAATACCATTTGATAGATTTTATTTTCCTACGTTTTTCTCTTGTATTTTTTCTACTTCTTTATACAGATTTTTTTTATTTATTTATTATTTCATTTTTTCATTGATGACTTCATTACTTTTCCTGGTACCTTTGTTTCTTAGGAGGTGCTGTCCTCCAGTTCCAGCAGCTTAAGATGCTTTCTTCTGATCCACCTTTGAAATATATGAAAACCATTTGCAGTTGAAAATAGTTGTAAGCACTGTGGCAGGTCATTTAATGAAATATCTATTACTTACTTAAAATATATTATTGGAATTGTACAGTATCCAGTTTTGGCCCCCAGCAGAAGAAAGACATTGATAAACCAGAGTGCATTCAGCACAAAGCTACCACAGTGGTCAGGGCCTGGAACACTTTCAGTGGGAAAGGGTCTGAGGGAGACAGTTTTGTTCAGTTTGGAAAGAAGCTGTCTGTGGGCAGATGTTGACAGCAACCCTGGTGACTCTGAAGAGGCTACAAAGCACATGGAGCCAGGCTCTTCACAGTGGTGGGTGGGGTGAGGGAAGGGGAAGGAAGAGGAGAGGAGAGGAAGGGATGGGAGGGGAAGGAAGAAGAGACGAGAGGGAGGGGTGAGGGAGGGGAAGGAAGAGGAGAGGAGAGGGAAGGGAGACAATCAGAATATCCAGATGGGTACAGAAGAAGCATTTACACCATGAAAGCAGCAAATCATTGCAAGAAGTTTTTCTGGGAGTCTGTGTAATCTGTGTCCTTGGAGGTTGTCAAGATTTGACTGGATAAAAACCCAAGAAACTATGGCTGACCATGCTTTGGAGGGGAAGCTGGACTAGAGACCCCCAGAGGGGCATTCTAACCTGCATGAATGACAAAAGGGTTTGAAGCATGCAGCCTTCCTAATTTGGAGGAAGTTAGAATTTGTCTTGGTTCAAATAGGGGGAGTTATGTATAGTAATGTTTTCCCATTTGGAAGTTTGAAACATATTTGTTTTAAGAACACTCTTGGGTCAGTAAGAAAAGAATAACAAGATTTAGACTTATTTCGCAATAATAATTGAAACCCAACTGGCTAACGCCTCCCAGAATCACAGAATATGCCAACTTGCCAACAATCTGAGGGGAAGAGAAACTGATAGTTAATATTCCAAGACAAAATAAACTAGAAGGACTCTATACATGGCTGTAATGTAACCTCAGTGTATTCTCTTGCATCTGTTATTAAAATATGGCTTACTTATAAGGACTAAAAATTACTAATGCCTGACTCTGTTTAGGCCAACAGAGACATTTATTTGTTTCTATTAGTTTTGTTTGTTTTGTAACCTCATCTGTTATTTATTATTTATCCTCTCAGGTAAGGATAAGCTATTGGGAAAGATTAGGGAAAGAACAGGAATAAGTTGAATGTTCTATAGGATACAAGAATTATGTCATTTATGGCCACAATTTTTAAGTTTGCATATACTTGCTTTGTCTAAGAAGAGCAAGGGCAAGAGGCTGGAGAATCTGGTTAGGAAAGTGTTAAAATGAGGGTGATGGGCTGAGGGAGTTGACAACTTACAAACACCTGAAGAAGTAGTGAACCAATTTTCAAGCAACAGAAGCAAGGTCATATGGGCATGAAATGCCGCATCATCAGCAAAACAGGGAAGAAGGAGCCCCAATCCAAGTCTATGTACAAAAATAAAGAGGTGCTAAGGAGAAGCTCTTAGTATTTTCCTGGAAGATCGGCAGGACTTGATATACCCTGAATGGAGTACACAGAGGAGGAACTACAGGTCTGCATAAAGGTTCAGGGCAGATATATTTGGGATCACAAAGATGTGGTGGAATAATTCACACAACTGGAACACTGCAATGAAGGGACTCAGGCATGGGCTTGGATAAGGATATAGGTAGGGTGTTCTGCTGGTTATGGCAGTTACAAATAAAAAAGGTCTGTTGAGGAATATCAAGGTTTGAAGGCATATTTGGCTGCAGTGACTATGAGATGGTGGAGTCTAGGATCTTGAGAGAAAGGAAAAAATGTAAACAATAGGATCACAATTCTGGACATCAGGGCAACAGACTTTGACCCATTCAGAGTTCCTCTTGCAGGAATCAATGGGACATGCTTCTCAAGACAAGAGGGATCACCTCATTCTTTCCAGTATCATGTTCTTCAAGCTTGAGAATGGCTCACCCCAATGAGCAAAAAATGAGGCCAAGCACACAGGAGGCCTGCAGATGAATAAGGAGCGCCTGTCAAAACTCAAGTTCAAAAAGGACAATAAATTGATTGGGAGTTAATCAAGAGCATAGACTTTCTAAAAGCAAAATACTGCAGGAATTTCATCTGGAAGCCAGTAACCATTGGTATACCCTAGGAACCAGTACTGTTTAGTGGCTTCTTTAATGCTCAGGATAAAGGGACAGATTACACTCTCAGAAACTTTGCAAACAAAACTGGGAAGAGGGGCAGATAGACTAGAAGGATGTTCTGCCATCCAGAGGAATCTCAACAGGCTGGAGAAACAGATAAACAGGAACCTCACAAAATTCAAGAAGATGAAATTTGAAATCTTATACTTGACAAGGAATAACCCCAATTCACATTTGGATTCTCCAGGCTGTAAAGCAGCTCTGTGAAGGACTAGGGATCCTGATGGAGAGCACATTGGCCACAAGCCAGCAATGAACCCTTGAGGCAAAGGACATTAGAAATTACTGACTGGAGTGAAGACAATGAAGGTTAGTTACAAACAATGAATCCATCTAACACTTCTAGCTGGCTATTAAAGATCTATGTTAAACCTTTTAGTCAGAAGAAGGTGATAATGATTTTATCAATCAGAAAAGTTTATAATGATCATTAAGGCATATCCATTTTCATGGAGCCATTTAAAGATAGTAGCAAACAGTAAAAATTTTAATAAAATAAAAAAAATTTCAGAAAACAACATCTTTTTGTAAAACCTCATATACACAAGATCAATAATACTTCAAGAAGGAAAAGGCTTAACTATCTAACAGATAGTGTAGTTTCATCTTAAATCCCATTACATTCATGTCTTCTACAATTTGTTACCACAGTGACATTCTATTGTTTGTCAATTATTTATTTAATCTGTTATATGCATGCACTTGTCACCTTTTCTCTAGTATTATACAGCAACTCAAACTGGTTTCTACTGTGTATGGGCAGCTAGCTTCCACAGCAAACTATTGTGACTCTGTGCACTCTGCCGTGTAATTTTGGTATACCAATACTGTTCTTTCTGGAAAGCTGCTCTTTAGTTCACATAAGATGTCAGAAGGCCTTAAAATATTGGAAAATACTGAAAATTGCTAACTAGCAGTAGACATGAACAACTTCATAGTGGATTCTATATATTCATGTGTTACACTACCAACCAATCCCTGTTAATACTTCTCTGTTCTTTTTTTTTGTGTGATAAGATGTAAAGTAGACACATATGATAGCCACTGAAATTGTCCATAATTCTATAAATTCTAAAGGGATGTCCTAATCCATACATTTGTAAAGTTTCTGTATCTCTAACAAACCAGGAAAATTATGTTGACTGTTTCTATGATGTATATAATTCTCAACCAGAGGACAAAACATCAATGTTGCTTGTGAAAAAGAAAAATATGTAAGTTAGGTAAACTACCTGAAAAGAAAAGAAATAGAGACTGGGAAAAAAGATAACTAAAGAGAAAGAAAACACATTCTTTGAAATACTTAGATTAAAAACCAAATTCAGTGTTCAAAGAAAGGTAAGCGCACTCAAAGAAGGGCGAAGAAGCTGGTGAACAATCTGGAGCACAACACTTAAGAGGAGCAGCTGAGGGAGCTGAAGTTTAGCCTGGAGAAAAGGAGGCTCAGGGGAGACCTTATCACTCCACAACTATGTGAAGGGAGGTTGTAGGAAAGCAGGAGTTTATTTCTTCTACCAAGTAACAAGTGACAGGACAAGAGGGAATGGCCTCAAGTTGCACCAAGAAAGGTTTAAATTGGATATTAGGAAAAATTTTTACAGTGAAAGGGTTGTCAACCACTGGAACAGGCTGCCCAAGAAAGTGATTGAGTTATTGTCCATGAGGGTATTTGAAATATATGTAGATGTGACTCTGGACGTGATTTAGTGGTGGAGTGCTAGGTTAATAGTTGAACTTAATGACTTTTTCCAACCTAAATGATTCTATGGTTCTAAAATTTATATGAAAATAATAATAATAATAAAAAAATCATGTCATGTATGTATAATATATTTTTCAATGTTCCATTCTATTCTTAGTACCCAAAGGGATTAGTCCAGTAGTTCCTCTTAATGAAAATAACAATAACTACTAAAGTAATTCTGGCAATCCAGTTTATTCCAAATGATGTCCTACTGCTTAAGAACTGAGTACACTTTCACTTTTTTACTTTTTTTTTTTTTTTAAGTTTTAATATCTGAGCCCTTATTTCATATCAGAGATGGATCATACCAGACTGAGGAGTAAGAATTTTGCTACTTGTCTGATTTGTCTTCTACTACATTGTATTTTCAATGCAATAGAAAGTACTTGATTTTCATGTCTATTCATTTTTTATGTTCTTCTGAAGAAATAAGTAAAGTTTCTGGTTCTTGTCTTGTAACATTTGTTTAAAGCGTTCAATTATGCAGATTTGAACTGATAAGATTGCATAAAATTGTTTTAACAGCCTGAAGTACTAGAACTACTGATTGCCTTTTTTAAGTTGCAGGTATTTGTTTCTAGAAATATTTTACAAAAGAGGAGAGAGGTTAGATAATTATCTCTAAGCTTTTTTTGTCAAACCAACAAACCACTGATTATGCTGAAACCTACAACTGTTGTCTTTGAATTGTTGTACGTATTACCTATTATATGTTAAGTGGGCTTAAAAGTTGTGTTAGGCACATTTTAAAGAGACATACATTAATGATTATTTTATAGAGTTTGCTAAACAATGAATGTATCTCATAAGTATGTTACTGTTATGAGCAATGTGTTCTAAGATATAAATATGAATAAAGGGGTTAAAATATCCTTTTCACCTCTTTAACAGCTTAGTTGTGTATTGAATCATATATTTATTATTTGTTAGTGGTGTATTATTATTTATATATAACAATTTGTTTATTTAAGTTAAAGAAGGAGCACACAGCATAATTTTTATGTATTGCATATTCAATAGTTTGTTTTCTTTCTGTTTCAGAAATAAATTTTCCCTGAACTTTCTTTCTATGAAAAACAGAAATACCCTCCACCCCTCAGCAAAACCTTTCTATTTAGTTCTTCCACTGCTCAGAATTAAATGAGACATTTAAAATTTTAACAGACATATTTATTAAAACATTAGCTGCTCACATTCTATCTACTGAATTCTAACTGCATTAAGACTCCTATGAGTCCTATCAGTGTAACCTGTAAATACTTAATTTTTCCTATAGCTGTAACAAGTTCAATGCAAATCTTACACTTCAGTGAAAATTTTGCAGGATTATGTAATGGACAACACAAATTAGATACCTTTAAGAGCTTTTTGATTTTTCTTAAGTTAAAATTTTGAAGTATTTGGAAAGTCTTTTCCTTATGAAAAGGCAAACACACATGCAATGAAGATAGAAAGAGAAATGAAATTAAAACCTCAGAATTTATGGTTTTTCCAAGGTACAATGAAAAAGATTTTTGATGTATCTTCCACCAGATTTTTTTTATGTACACAGAAAAGGAAATAAGAGCTAATGATTTCAGCATCTGAATACAAACTAAATATTTGCGTTCCTCAGAGAAATTTTTATTAAAAGCTAAATCAAAACTCTCTAATTATGAACTTTGTGAATACTGAAAAAAACAATTACAGAATCTGTATCAGGTCCAGGCTAGTTACTCCTAACTCTTTTCACTGCAATTGGAGAAAGTAACCTTCTGACTGGTTAATTGATTGACTGAATTTGCTTATGTTTTAAAGCCTTTATTTCATATTCTGAGTCCAGGCTTGACTTCCTTTGCTGTTTCTTCATTACTATAAAGAGAAAAAAAACTCCATAAGTTTCTTAAATTTCTGAGACAAAAGTGTATGAAGAGTTTATTGAAAAATTAGATAAACATTACCAGAAAATAATGATTCTTGCAGGAAACTTATAAATAAAATATAAATAAAAATATTATTCTGAACTGGACTAATGACAAAGTGGTTTAATGAACTGTCAAGATATGTTAAAAACCCCAAACAAACAAGGAACTTCTACAGCTTTTTATCCTCCCTTTATGCTAAGGGCCAAACACACAGTGAGTTAAACAACCTTTTGAAAAGATCTGTGGACACTGACTACTGAGTTTCAGTTAGCGGTCAGTGACTCGGTAGCTATACATAGAAAGAAAAGAAGGGCATGGTAAGGCAGACCCACACATGATACCTACATCAGCTATCGCTCACCTCTTTAGAATTCAGAATTTTAAAATCTTCCCCTTGGTGTTTTCCTATCTCTGCACAAATGTTGTAGCTGTCCTGGCTGGGCTACTCCTGCCCAGGTGCTGCTAGAGCACTAACCAATGCATCTCACAGCAGCTGACAAGCAACTGAGAGCAAACACAGTGTACATCACTCCGAGCTCACCTGGTCTGGCAGCATGTAGGAAAGTACTTCTGAATCCTCTGAAAATCTCCAGCAAAATGTTGATTTATCTTTTCTGCATGAGTAAAGCATACATAGAAACTTATCTTTTTAGATGTAATATTACACAATACTGTCAAGCTGGTAATATTAAGTTTTGCTGCTTGTTCTTGTTTTACCTTGTTCCAATTCTATTTATTTGTGTTAAATTAAGAGCTGACTGGTTGTTGAGTTATGGTATAATATTTCACACCTTGTGAATTTAACAACACTCAGATCTACTGTTGTACCTACTCATGCACAAGGTGTGAATTATAGCTTCATTACTCATTTCTCATTGTTTAAGCATTATAGTGAGGTCAAACTGAAAGATGAATTCGTTTTAAGCTTTGCTTCTGTCAATTAAAACTCACTTTGAATGTTTCACTGTAATAGCTTGTCATCAAAAGGATAAATTATTTAAGAACAAACAATTCTATTATATTTTAGAAGTCCACAACTGTTGGCACAGAAGACCAAGATCACAGAGTCATAGAATGATTTGGGTTGGAAGGGAGCTTAAAGACCTTTTAGTTCCAACACCCGCTGCCGTGGGCTGGGACACCTTCCACTAGATCAAAGACTGCATTCATCTAGACTAAGTGCAATCAGTTCACTGACATTCCAGCCGCACAGACAGGTTTATGAACAAAGACTGGCACCTCCAATCAGCAGTTCAGATCTAGCTGTCTTTGGTAACTGATCTGAGTAATAACACTAAGAGAATAATATCATAATTCCCTGACTAAGGGATCATAGGTTCTAATTCTCTGCTCTGAAAGAAGCACAAGTAACTTGGAGGAAATATTGGAAGGTGTCTTAGTGATTAGATATTTTTCTATTGGGAAAATACTAATTTAAATTGTTAGTGCATTTTTGTCCAAATACTGGTATATTGCTTTTCTTTTTTTTTTTTTTTTTCTTTCCTGGTGTTTTCCAGCATTGTTGCGCCAAATATGAAAGTCCTGTCCTTGTTTTCTACAGTCATTGCCACTGTAATATGTTTTTGAAAATTAATACAACTTCCTTGATTAGAAAGAAGGAATTATCACCCATTCTGTTGAAATTGTTTTAATACACAACTGAGAAGCCTGGAAACTTCACATAGGAAGGAAAAACTTAAAACATACGCGTCTTTAAAAGCTCCATATCAAGTCTGGAAAAAGGAATGTGTTTCCGATGCCAAGGGCTTAGTGCCCTCATTCTTAAAAAAAAAAAAAAAAAAAAAAAAGTTTTTAATAATTAAAAAAAAAAAATTNAAGTTTCTAATCATTAAGAAAATAAACTTAATGAAAGATTGCATAATTTCCTTCATAAATATATTTTGAGATAATTTTATATACCTTGCAAATGTTAAATATTCCTTTGTCAATATATATACATTATTTTGGGATGATTTCTGATTGTTAAGAAAATAAACTATGAAAACATTAGTCTATTTCTGTTATAATTTGACATTTATTTTGGACAAAAGGTATTTAATTTCACTTTTCTGTTTGTTTTTTAAAAGCCTTATATTACTACTGAAGTAGAGACTTAATGAAAAGACTATATTCTCCAGGTGCTCTAGATTAAAAAATCTAACAACAAGTTACACAAGCAAAAGCAGTTTTGCGCTTTTTTCCAGGATGCAATGGTACTAAAATTGTCACATGTGAAAGCATTTAGGTGACTCATCTTGTGTTTGAAAATAAACTATGCTCATTGGGTGACTGTGATTTTCTCCTATGTTTGGGTCCCTCTGTCCTTATGTGTTCAGTCACAATTTGTTTCAAGACCAGGATCTGTACTCGACTGTGCTGGTTCCTCCATTCCCTCAAGATCTTGAGCTCCAGTGTTTTGTGGTCACTACTGCCAGGACTGCTACTCTTTATCATATGCCCAAGAAGTTCTTTAAGGAGTAGTACACACCAGTACTGACGGGACACACTTCTTGCATCAGTAAACATAATTCTACATCACAAGGTTTATGCCCAGTGCTTGATCTCCATGTACCTCTTGTTTAAACTATGTTCAACATGCCTGTATCTTTCTTACTACAAGGACACTAAAACGAAAAACAATATTCCAGAAGCAATTATGACAGTGGTATATAAAGAGGCTGAATTGGTTTTGGTTTTTTGGTGTTTTTTTCTATTATCCACTATGTATATATGTATACAATGATTTCTTTAGGCCTTTTCACTACAGTAGAGTACTAAAAGGACATGTTGATTAGCTGCAATGACCCCCAAATCCTTCTATGAATCACTGCTTTCCAAGACGAAATGTCATTATGGGTAAAAACAGCTCTATATCATTCCCTGTGCTTAGTTTCACAGTCACTGAAATATTGGAGCTCCTGTTTTACACTGAAGATAGAAAGTTTTTCAAGTACTCTAAATCCTTCTCTAATTTCATTTGACTTAAATATACATCTCTGATTTACAGTCATCAAGCCACATTTTCAGCTGATGTAAATCAATGTGACTTGCTGTTTGCCTCAAATAATGATCTATTCCACACATTGCAGTTGCTTAAATGAAGCACAGAGAAGACATTATATGATATGCGTTATTGGCTACTTTACACATAATAAATCAAGATTAATATTAAACATTATATTCCATAAAAAAATCAAGATTAATATTAAACATTATATTCCATAAAAAGTGAACTCACAACCATTTGGAAAAATGAGGAATCGGATGTCCTAATTACATAGGAATTAAAATATGATTCTTTCAATCAAAACATTGAATACTCTGAGACATGACATTAGCATAAGGCCATTGTTACCCTGAGGCTTTCTTTCTCTATTTCAGTGAATTACCCTTATCCTCACTCATATAAAAATATACACATGTTCACTAAGCTTTTAACTTTTCTAGAATTGATTCCTCTGATTCTTCCATTCTCAGTCACAAGTGCATTTTCCTTAGAACGTAGGCCAAATTTGACTATGTAATGTTTATCACTTAATGACTGTATGATTACAATAACTTTCAAAACTCATTCTTAATAGAAAATGTCATAAATCATAGAATACTTTGAGTTGGAAGGGACTTTAAAGATTATCTGTTTTCAAGGTACCACTGTCAGGGACACCTTGCCCTACCAGGTTGCTCAAAGCCAATCCAACCTGGCCTTGAATATTTCCAGGTGTGAGGAATCCAGAGCTTATCTGGGCAACCTATTCTTATGTCTCATCACCCTCACAGTGAAGAATTTCTTCCTTTTATCTCTTCTAAATCTACCACTCTCCATTTGAAGCCATTTCCCCTTGCCCTGTCACCACATGCGCTTGTAAAAACTCCCTCCCTGGCTTTCCTGGAAGGTTGTTGCAAGGTCTGCTCAGAGCCTTCTCCTCTCCACGCTGAACATCCCTTGCTCTCTGAGCCTGTCTTCACTGGAGAGGTGCTCCAGCCCTATGATCATCTTCATGACCCTCCTCTCCACTTACTCTTGCAGACCCAAGTGCTTCTTATGTTGGGGGCCCCAAAGCTGGACACAGTACTCCAGCGAGCAGACTAGAGGGGAGAATCACCTCTTTTTACCTAGGATACTCTTGGCTTCCTGGGCTGTGATTGCACATTTCTAGGTCATGTTGAACTTTTAAGATGGCACTCCATCTGGTGCACAAGAGGATTCCTTTCAACCTGCATCCATTTTCCCCCCTTCTTTTCTGTATGCAGGTAGGTCATTTGTGAAGCAGCTACTGGCTGCCTGTACCTTTTTTCTTCTGCAAAATTGAGAGTTTCTTTGTTTCACTATGAAGAGAATGAAAGGAAGTGAGTTGGGAGTAAATCTGTAGCATAGTCAGAATTCTGCTTTGTAGCTAAAGGAGCAAGCAAATTAGTTGAGAGGTGGAAGAAATGTTGAGGAGGAAACACATCTTGGTGCAGTTCATTCTTATGTTTGTGGATGGAGTTGCTGTCAGATCCTGAGCCAATACCATATGGAAAATGCAGGTAAGACTACTATTATCATAGTCTGGTTTTTTATTTAAATATATGTGTTTGGAGGCACAGAGTGAAAGAACAAAGAAATCCTACCTTCTGCATGTGTCTTACCCAGTAGTCTCCCATTTTTATTTTTTCTGCTGTGCAGAAGCCCAGATTTGATCCTCTGTAATATTTATAATATTCATGAGCTCACAAAAGCATGTCTGATTTTCTGCAGAACCCCTAGTGCATGACAAATGACATCACCTTTATTCGCCTCTCTCAGAGAATATGCCGTTGTTGGCCTAAATCCTCATGTTTTTCTGAGCCTTGTTAGACCTTTATGAATAACTTGGGAGAATCCACACCATTAAAGTCAATGGTTCTGCTTGCAAAGACTCTGCTATGTGGGCTCCTGTCTATTTACCTTCCTAGATGTGTGCAGGCTTTCACTGAATTAATTCTGTAGAAGATATCCTTAAACATTGCCCTATACAGGTTAAACAATTCAAACAATTTTATATTGCAATATCATATTCAGAAACAATCACCATACAACTCCAAATCACATTTGTACCTTTCCAACATTTTCCATGAGTTTTTCTGATATTAGACCAATTCACTTTTCTCTTCCTTTCTTACCATGCCAAAAATTGCCTCAAATGCAGTTTTTCTATGCTGATGAAGCTGTTCAGTAGTTGTTTCACTATGAAGATCTATATACATCACCGGAAATTGAAAAGTTGCTCCTGTATTTCAAGGAGAAAAACTTTTGTTCACTGACCTACAAATGTTATAGAAAAAAGTATTTTAAATTGAAAGTTGACCCAAATAAGAAAGGACTGTATCCCATTATATGAAAAAGAAACACTCATCATTCCCTTATTATTCTTTGCTAAAGTCAATCATCTTGCTTTCAGTGATTGTGCAGCAAACACAAAAAGCAGTTAACTATCTTGTTAGCCATGGATTTAGGGTAAAATTATTGCAAAAGTTGTAATGCTAAATCCTGACCTTTCTGTTATAAGGCAGGTCTGTTTTGTCATTATGTGTATAATTCTAGGCATAAGAGGACCTGATACGTTATCAGGTCTCCTGTTACGGACACAAGTAATGATAAAGAGTGAAGGAATAGACAAACCACTTTCTCGTTAAAAATACCTGCTTCCTACCATAAGACTGTTCAGGGCATGTTGCTGTAATGTGCCCTGGGAGTCATTTTTCTCTTCTTCCAAGGAGGAAGAAAAAGTGCTGTTACACCTTTTGCTGATTACAGCACATGCAGAGGGTAAGTGATGGGCACAGAGCATAAAATACATCCTGCATCAATATACTATACTGTTTAGGGTCTCATTTCACAAGTCAAGCATTTTCTTTCCTATGTCTTTTTTTATGAAGAAAGACATGACACTTATGGATGTTTTCCTGTCTCCATCACATCAATGAAATAGGACACAAGACATGTTTACTAATTTGAAAAATTAATTTTTAAAGTGCTTATGGTCTTTTTATCACATGTGAAAAATAATGGTTTAAAAAATTGAATTTTGGAGAATTTATTTGGAGCTCACAGCACAGGTCTCAGCCTCTCCCTGTGCATGAGTCATAGAAGGGTGAAAAGGCAACCTATGTAGATATATAAACCAACAGATCTTGCTGTCTTGCCATCCTAAATAGACAGTCCTGGCTGAACTAGTCCAAAGCGAGTAACTTGAATTAAGCATCAGATCAAAAAGACAGAGCCTTTATTTTTCATACTATTACTACTGGGAAGGGCAATTAAAAATGCAGTAAGATAAAAATTAATAAAAGCTAAAAGCTTTGAAAGCAAAAAGAAAAAATCTCCTATGCATCAAATATAATCGCTGCAGCTTATCTGGCTCTGTAATCTTCCCTCTGTTTTCGTACACCAAATTGCACTGACTTCCAACCAAGGAACAATCTTGAGTTTGAAGCATGCAGTCATGCACAAACACTTTCCAAAATGCTATCAATAGAGATGTTTGTTGACACAGTCTCAGAAAAGAAAATTAATTCCAGGTGTGTTTAATGAATGTGTGTTTGTACATTATAAATCAGTAACTGCTTCAGAAAAACCGTCTATGAGAAATAGGCTTTACTACAGTCAGTGGAATCAGGACTTCAGGATGAGGCAATGAAAGCTGAAGCTGTGACTGTTGTGGGTTAGATGCAACCTGCATTTAATAATCTATTTTTATTTTCTATCCACAGTTTTTTTTCTGTCACCATTGTTGTCATGTGCAAACTGAAGCATCTAGACAGACGGAAGGGTTAATCTTACGAATGTCTCTTCTAGGCACATTCAACCTTATATTAAGTAAGATATCAGGATATATGGATATGTTCTAAACCACAAAGGCAAGCGAGTTGACTGGGAAGATGTAATGTGTCATTTCTGTATGTATGTAGAAGTTCTATTTTTGCTATTGTATCTAGTGCACTAAGTCCACAACAACCCCATGGCGTATTAGAGGTTGAGGGCAGAACGGCTGGAAAGCAGACCAGCAGAAAAGAATCTGGGGGTGCAGGTCAGAAACCAGCTGAACATGAGCCAGCATGTGCCCAGGTGGCCAAGAAAGCCAATGGCATCCTGGCCTGTATCAGGAACAGTGTGGCCAGCAGGACCAGGGAAGTGATTCTTCACTTGTACTTGGCATGGGTGAGGCCACACCTCGAGTACCATGTCCAGTTCTGGGCCACTCAATTTAAGAAGGGCATTGAGCTACTGGGCTATGTCCAAAGAAGGAAAAAGAAGCTGATGAAGGGGTTGGAGGAGAAATCCTATGAGAAGTGCCTGAGGGAGCTGGGATTGTTTAGCCTGGAGAAGACAAGGCTCTGGGGAGACCTTATGGCTCTTTACAACTACCTGACCAGGATGTTGTTGCCAGGTGGGGGTTGGTGTCTTCTCCCAAGAAACCAGCAATAGGACAAGAGGACACAGTCTTAAGCTGTATCAGGGGAGGTTTAGGTTAGGCATTAGGAAGAAGTTCTTTACAGAAAGGATGATTGGTCATTGGAATGGGCTGCCCAGGGAGGTGTTTGAGTCACCATCCCTGGAGGTGTTTAAGAAAAGACTGGATGTGGCACTCAGTGCCATCATCTAGTTGACAAGATGGTGTTGGGTCATAGGTTGGACTTGATGATCTCAGAAGTCTTTTCCAACCCAATTGATTCTGTGATTCTGTGAAACAAATAATGAACAAAACAAATGTATTTGATGTTTTAAGTTAGAGAACAAAATAACTTACTGACGTGTATGTGACCTGCATTTGCACTCAGGCCTTCTGGAGAAGTTGAAGAATTGAGTCTATTTAGAAAAACGGGCTGTTTACTTCCCCCCATCCTGATGTCTAGTTCACAGAATCACTGCATTTGATTCCGTTTGCTGAAAGCACAGTGGAATGACATGTTGGCTGTTATATTCAAAGGATTTTGTGTAGGAATCCTTATGTAAAGAATTTAAAGACCATTCTATTTGTGTGACTAGTGTGAAGGAAAAATGCATTTCTGAATGCTCCAAAAGCAAAAAGTAGATGTATTCTGGTTTTGACAACTTTTCTATAACTCAGAGAGCTAGAACTGCACAAGTATTACCTGGGCTTTTGGAATTCCACAGAATTTTGTTTGTTGGTTTCAGTGAAGACTCACTTTTGCTTTTTATTTCTTTCCATTGTTGAATGTTAAGAAATTTCTGACACAGAATTTAGCAAATGTTTTCAACTTCAGTCCTTGTCAACTCTTCAATAGTTCTGTCTTCTTTTTTCAGAAAGTGAATATACACAGCATTCTCATTTGTCTGTTTGATAAATATGCCTGAATGCTCAATAACTTATCTTTGAAATTAACCTGTCAGAGTAATCATGACACAAATATAATGATGAAACATTACTCTGCTCTAAAGATGAATTTCTGTAACAGTCATAACTGGCCTCTGGGGCATTACTGATTGATGAAGCATTACTTCAATAGAAATTGAACTAATTTATGTGCAAGTCTACGCAGAAAAATCTACATATTCTACTATGTGCAGAATAATTTGGCTAACCATCAACAAAATCATGGAGGCTGTCAACTTTGATTTGTGTTTGATTAAGAGACATATGTTAAGATGATGTATACATTAACCTACAATAAAATGAAAATATACACGCACATGTGTATCCTGTTTCTGCATTGTAGTTTAGTTTTTTTGCAACATACCACATTAAGATTAGAAGAACTTATTTAGCTTTGAAAATATCTGTCAGCCAATTGTTAAACTAAAATTAAAGTTATTAAATGTAAAAAAATTTTACGCAGTGAAGAAGCTATAAAATATATACTGCTAAATTCAAACCCAAAACTATAGTTTCTCTAATTGAATGTTAACAACTGTTAAAGTTTCAGATTTTTCAGGATTTTTTCTTTCCTCTCCGGCTAAATTG
>VWZG01006007.1:206211-379979 GCA_013396735.1 Grallaria varia | reverse complement strand
ATGTGTGTGTGCGGGGTCTGTGTGTGTGTGTGTGTGCGGGGTCTATGTGTGTGCGTGCGTGTGTGTGCAGGGTCTGTGTGTGTGCAGAGTCTGTGTGTGTGCTGAGGCTCTTAACACACAGGCAGACACCTCGGTAGCCATCTAACGCCTGCTCCACGGACTTGCTGGCACCAGGGACAGGCGTCAGGCATTGGAGGTCATGACTCTGGAGCTGCTGCCTTCTGCCTGGCAGGGACAGCACAGGGCAGTGCTGGCTGTGCCTCCCTGGGGCTCCCCCCACGCAGTCTCTCCCTCTATCCTGTGCTGCCCCACACGTCCGTGTGACCTTGTCACTGCCACTGAGCGGAACCTGCCCGTGTTTTGCCTGGGCTATTTTTCAGCAGGATCAGCTCCCGTGCCTGCTTCAAAGCTGGCATTTGCTGCCATAGGTATGACAGTGACATCTGCAGCCAGGGGCTCCCCGCTCCCCACGGTGCTTGGAGCCGCCTGAATCCCTGTCCCTCACACTCACCAGTTACCCTGATACAGATTGGTTTTTAAAAAGCAAAGTCCAGGGAAGGTATCACCACAGCAAGGCTGTTCTGAACACTGTTAAACTAACACTAACTGCCACCACGGTTAATCTGTACCAAGGTCACATTCACAAATCGGCAGGTTAGCTTCAGTTCCAGCCTGAATTAGATCATCAGTTAATTAAATCATCACTTTGATACAGAAGGAAAACTGGAGAGGACCCAGTCCTCATAAATCCTGTGGAAGGGTTTGAGGAAGTGACTCTATTTCACTTGGAAGAATTTGACTGAAGAAATTCAGATCCACAGTGTGACAGTGAAAACAACTTATCACCCACTGCCTAAGCCATAACCCCCAAGCTGACCCGGGCACTGCCATCTCCATCGTGTCCCCAGGAGATGCTGCAGCACAACGTTAACCTCTGCCTCAATAACCAGAGGTTTGAGGCTTCCCATGTACCAGAATTGACTGATGACTATTTCAAGTTTCTCAGGACTTTGAAACTCAAACCCTACTTTAATTTTATGAGTAATTTTATGGGACAATCTTTAGGGCTGTGGAAGCTGGAAACTTCTCCTTCAGGTGCCTTGACCTTATGGCTGCTCATCTACCCATGCGGGATCCCCTCTCCACTTTCATCTGATCACCCTTGAATTCAAAGCTATAAAAAGGATGGGCTGTCTCCCAGCTAATAAAAATAGGAATAAAGGGAGAGGCAAAGCTAAAGGTGTTGCGAGACCTCCCCTCCCGCACTCTTTGTAACGTCCCAGAGTGGGGACTGGTGTCTGAATCAGCAAGCAGATGGTGAAGACCTTCAGGTGCAGAGCTGCTCCCTGCTCAGGATCCATGACCTCGGACAGCCGGCTGCCTGCTCTGACACAGGATGGGATGCAGAGCTTGCAGGATGGGCGGTGCAGGGCACCTGAGTCAGGGGGCAGCTTAGCAGGGTCTTCATCACCCTGGGCTGCCTGTGGGATAAAGGAAGACCTGGCTTCTGGCACAAGCAGCTCCTGAACTCCCAAGCTCCAGCTCTGCTGGGGTCCTGGGGCCGCCTACACGCAGTTATTGTGTGTGTCCATGTGCTTCTCCATGTGCCTGCTGGGAGAAAACTCAGATACTCTGCAAACGGCGGTAGGGCAGGTCTTGGCTCCAGACACAAGGGAGGGTTGATTTGTTCTTCATCTTACTAGGACTGTGTCTGCAGATTAGGGTGACTAAATTCAATGACAGAAGTGGGGGATGCAGGGCAGCCTTACAGTATGGGGGCTTGTTCCCCTCTGTCAGACCTCAGGACCTGGCACAGGCACCTCTGGGGTCTCACTTGCTCCCAGATAATGAGATCCAGCACCATTTCACCATCTTCAGCACCTCTGAGCAAACACACCCCTGTCTCTCAGCCTTGCATCCCCCAGTCTTTGCTCATCTTTTCCAGTTGACTCTGGCATTACGTCGGCTGACGTTCTGGTGACTTCTCCTCCACCTGGCCAAGAAGGAAGCTAAAAATTCAAACACTTCCTTCCCCCTAAATCTGCTCTCCAGGGAGGGGCCTGGACACGTCTCTGACAACAACCAGCAACGTGTCATTTGTTTTTATTACTCTAGGAGGGCAAGCTGCTGTGCGTGACCAAGGAAACCGAGAGCAGGCTGCCCTTGTGAACTTGCCGAGTGCCTGATGGAGATCGGGAGGAGAAGAGAGCTGGGGGAGTAGGGAAAACATTACTTCCCTCCTGCTTATTGGCCGAGGCAAGATTGATTGGCCATACTCGCCGTAGCATAGCAGGCGTCAAGGTAGGCACAAAATTGTGGTGAGCACTAGAAAACCACCAGCCGTGGGGATGAACTCAATGTGAGAAAAGACTTATGGGGTGGATGCTGATTTTGTGTTGAGCTGGGGAGCCCTGCAGCTCCCTGGGGCAGGGAACGGAGAGGAGATGAGTCCAACACAGAGCACAGAGGCATGTGATGGCACTGGCTGGTCACTTGACAGAGCAGGGCTGGCCTCACTCTGCCTCCCTTTTGACGTCTCCAGCATTTATAGCCACTGCTGGAGAGAAAAGGACACTTCCAGGATGGAATCACCTCCTCAAATAAGCCAAGAGGTGTGCCCAGAGGTTTACTTCACAGGTGGTAGCTTCCTCCCTTGCCAGCTGAAGCCTTGCCCAGCAGCTGACATGCTCCCAAGGCCAAAGGAAAGGACCTGAAGAACAGTGGGGTGGCCAGGAAGCACATCAGGGATGGTGATGGGAAATGGGAAAACACCATGGTACTGGCTTGAAGCCTGAGCAAAGTGGCTGGGGGTGGCTGTTGTCACACGGTGCCATGCACGGGCCAGCTGGAGGGATGGCAGAGGAGGAATCAAGGTAAGGGGTTGTGAAGAGAAGAGGAGCTGGAAGTGTTTTATGGTAACATAAAGTCGGTTTGGTACCACCAGTTCGGGTTTGCACAATGGTAATGGCCCCACTGCTATTTCCTGCTGACAGATACTCAAACCAGAATCATTTCCACAAAAGACATGGACATTATTTTTTGGATAATTTTTTGTTTAGAAAGCCTCAAAAATCCACTTCACAATGCACCTAAATTCGACGCTTTCAGCCTTCTAATTTCCCAAAACCGAGGGGAAAAAAATCCAGCTGAAGGGAGAAGGCTGATGAAGCAGCATTTCCCTGCTGCTGACCTCCACCGTTTGGATTTCACCACGCCGAGCCCAGAAAGGGAGTGGCAGAGGAAGAAGCTGAGATGTTAAGGAGGCCAAGGGCATGTGGGTGGTGGGTGGGAGGCTGGTCTGGGAGCTCCCTGCCGGGGCTCGGGATGGGCTGAGCGGGGCCAGGGACCAGCCGCTCCCTCCTCCTGCCTTGCACACTGCTGGCCCCGCAGCTTCCTCTGGCGACGCCTTGCACGGGGCTATTTTTATGCTGTGTGAAAAAAGCGAGTCTTTCCGCGAGCAGAGGGAAGGCAGCGCAGAGGGGGAAAGCGAATTAGCGAAGGTCGCAGGCGCAATGTCGCTCTGCGCGGGGCTTGGGGGCAGAGCCCGAAGAGCTGGAGGGGGCGGCTGCGGGTCNAACGCTGGTGGAGCAGCTCCGTGTTCCACCTCTGCCTTCCCGGGAACATCCCCTACGAGCGAGCCGGCAGCGCACCTACCCCGGCACCGCTCGCTCGCGGCTGCGCCGGGTGTTTGCGGAGCATCCGCCACTCCACGGGCTGTAACTGGGCTTTACATCCAGCCTAAAAAGTAATGGTCGCGCTCCCCCGCTAAACCACGCACAGCCAGACTGCAATAGGAAGTCACTCCTGTCCGCAGCGGCTAAAGCTCTGTGCCTGGGAGAGCCCAAATAATTCCCAAAGTCGGGAAACAGCCTTTTCTTCTCCCCGCTGGAATGGCCGAGGGCAGCAGCGCCCAACACCACGCCCCCGGGCTACGGCCAAAACCCACAGCCATTCCTGCGGCATCCCTTTCCCCAGGCTTTTCCCGGCTGTCCCGAGAACAGCAGGGAGAGGTGAACGCAGAAGATGCCCCTGCCTGCGGGAATTTGGGATCTAGACCGCCCTGGGGCTTCCCTCACTTGGCTGAGCCGAGCGGAAAGTTGGCCGCGGTGCTGCTGCCCTCGGTGCGGGGTTTGGAGCAGGGATGAGAGCCCAGGGCGAAGGGAAGAGCATCCCGCCGATGCCGCGAGCTCCGTCCCGCAGCGCAGCGCGGCGCAGCGCGGCCGGGGACCGCGGGGAGCCGGCGCGCTCCCGGCAGCCTCCTGCTCCGGGGGGACGCTGGAAGCACAGTTGCCATCGCTTCGCCATCCCGGGGCAGATTTATGAGCCTCCCCAAAGCTCTCCTGCAGCCCTCCAGGAAGGCTGGGGCTGGGGGCTGGCGGCGGGAGGTAGCGGCGGGGCGGGAGCGGGGAGGGGGCTGTTTGCGGGGAATTGTGAATCTACTTTCTTAGCCGGCTGCGTACCACTGTGCTGCGGTAATCCCCTGAGCAGGGTGAAACGGAGGCCTAGCTACCATGACCTCCTCTGTAGGTTTCCATGGATACCATGTACTATAAATAAAAAAAGGAATTTCAAACCAGTTTTCAATCCTGCTTAGTGGGAATAGGAAACCTCTTTTGAATTTAGTTTCCTATCTCACCTTACGGGGGTTATTTTGCAGCCTGTTTGAAACAAATAATTACCCCTTCAGCCAGGAAATTACCACCAATCTTACCTATTTACTTCCAAACACTCGGCTAATTAGCACATTGGGGAGAGCTGCCTATTTGCACGCTGGAGATGGAAGGCTTAGTGTCTTTATTTTGGTGGTGCTGGGAGAAAGGACGTGGGGCCAAGGGTCAGCGAGGGGCGTCAGAGCCCTCCGAAAAAAAAAAAATAATAAAGAGAGCAGGAGAGCTGTAAAACTCGAAACGCCGCGATGCCGTGTGAATTAGCGTGCGAGAAGCCCCGGCAAAAAAGGGAATATTACATCTGCATCCTTTTGCAATGAATCAGAGTCATGCTGCAGATTTTGTCTGGCATACTGGGTCTCTGGAGGATAGAAAATAATTTGGTCGCAGCAGTGGGAGGTGTGTGTGCGTGGAGAAGGGAGTTGCTTTCCAACAGCCTGCTGTGGTGAGAACATGCCTGACACTTCATTCCTTTCCAGTTAATGCAGCGAGGCCGGGAGGAAACTTAACCCTCTAATTGCTAAAGTGCACCGGGGACTTGGGAAAGTCCTTGGAAAGCGAACGGGGCTCCCGGGGTTGGTGTCCCCTCGCCGGGCGCTGCTGGCAGACAGCTGAGGGATTTGCCCAAATGGCCGGCGGTGGGGGCAGGGGAAATGCTAATTCGAAACAGGCGCTGGCGAGCGGGACCGCAGGACAGAGAGGTTGTGTTTGTCAGACCTCTGGGCTGGCAACGGGCCGGCCAAGTCCAGTCCGTCACAATGCTGGGTCTGAGCCAGCTGGACACGTGGTGGCTCGTGGAGGGGTCTCACGGTCTGGCGTTCCCAAATGGTTCTGCCGCCCAAGCTCAGTGCTGTCGGCCCACGATCCTGGATCACCGGCACTGAAAATCCCAAGTGATTCCCATTTTTTTCCATCACCGCACCGGTGTTATGTCCCCCCCACCTCCTTGAACAGGTCCTGCTGTGGTGGCCACCCAGCACAGCCCCCCATGGTGTAGTCCTTGCAGGGGTGACCCACACCTTCTGTTGGACAAGGGAGGGCAGGTGAAGGATGCATGAGGACAGGATGGGCAGCCCCATCTGCTGCAGCCCCCCATGCCTCTGTGGCAGCTGGGGCTCTGCTCCCTGCTGGGGTCCTTCTTTGGGAGCTGTTCCCAGCAGGCACATCTCCATGAGAACCAGCTCCCAGGTGTGCAGTCCTTTCCCCTTGCTCACACCAGTAAGGGTTCTCCCAGAGAGCACCCCAGGATTGGGACTAGGGAGCATAAGCTTTCCACAGCTGCGGAGGAAGAGGAAGAGGAGGAAGAGGAGGAGGAGGAGGAGGAGGGAGGGAAGCACAAAGCACCCAGGGCTCAGCCAGAGCTTCGTGTGCAATACGGGTAAGCTCAGCTCAAAGCTTGTCCATAATGTTTAATAGCACAGGATGATCACGGGCATCTGACTTGGAGCCTGTTCGCTGCTGCCCTCCTAAAGCTCCTTATTAGCATTTCCAGGACATTGATGTTGTGCTCGGATATACGGGAAGGCACTCATAAGTTACAGAGCAGCAATATATCAACGTTAGAGAAGGGCCCATTTAAGCTTAGTATCAGAGGCTGGGTTTTTCTGGAGTCAGGTGTCTCATTCCCATTGAAATTCAACAGGAGTTGGAGTTTGCTCCCAGGGCTTCTTTGAAAGTCCCAGACTTAATTAGTATTTATCTTAATTAGGGGGACGTTACCTGCTCTGGGAACCTCGTGCTATCTGCTGTGTTCATCCCCACAGCACCCTGGGAAATGGCTCTCAGCCCTTTTTGCAGTGGGGGACTGAGGCACGTGGTGGCTGTGGCTGCCAGCCTGCCACTCAGCAGAGAGCAGAAAACATCTTTTGGGGGGCCGGGAGGGTCACAGCATCGCCCCCCTCCTTTCCTGGGTCGTGTTCTCTTCAGAGGCCAGGTTAGAGCACGCAGGACACCAGAGGGACGTCGCTTGCCGGGGTGCAGCAGGAGGACCCAGAGCCCCTTCCTCGCTGCCTGCCTGGACCCCTGGGCATTTTCGGGGGGACCTGGGTGGACACAGAGGTGGCTTAGCCCTGGCTGTGCTCTGAAGCACCGCTGCTCGTTCACCATCTTCAGGCCAGGCCACAAATCGCAGGGTGGAGGATGGGAGGGTGAGGAAAGAGCAGAAAATCAGTACTTTAAAAAAAAAACAGAAAAACAAAAAAACTCCCCAACAAACAAACAAACAAAAAACCCCCCAAAAAACCAAAAACCAAACAAGGAAAAACCCCCAAAGTTACCGGCTTGGGAAGAGCTTAGAAACCCGATCTGGTCTGAGCCATAAACAGTCAAGAAGGACAAGCCATGGGGCTCTCTTGGCAAGCAGAATCTCACCCACACCCTCTTGCAGAGGCGGGGAGAGGCAGGCGAGGCCAAACAGCTCCGCCGTCCTCTCGGCATGGACTTCCCAAGGGCAGGGAAACTGGAATCTGAGCCCCTCTGCCTGCCCTCAGCTCCCCTGGTGCTGGGCACGGTGGGGTGCCCCACCATGGGATCCCTGTCCTCTCCCACACCACCAGCCACGAGGGATGGGGTTTAGGATTCCCAGATGGGCCGGCAGCTTCAGGGAAGGGGTTTGGAACGGGAACAAGCCAGTTGTCCCCAGGCAGAGCCACCAAACATGGTGACGTCCCCTGTGATGCTCCAGTGGGCAGGATGCAAGGTCTCGGGGGTGTAAGCGGTGGGGTGGAGACCTCTGGGGTGCTGTGGGGACCTCCAGGGATCTCCTGGGAGTGCTCAGGGGATGCAGATGCAACACGAGCCAGGGATTAGGGCAGTGGGTGCTGACAGGAGGGAAGAGAGGATGAGCATCTCCCTCTTCCCACTGGGAAACCTGCCTCCAGGGAGAGCTGAGTCTGGGCAGGCTGTGCTGGCAGATCTCTCCAGAGGATCAGCCTGGCCCACGGGGCTTTGGGCCAAGTGTTTGGTGGGGGGAAATGGTGAAAGGCAGCAGGAAGCTCAAGGCTGGTCCACAGAGCGTGCTGGGGATGGCACAGGCAGTGCTGATGTCTGGACAGTGGCAGGAGAAGAAGGACTTCAGGTGGGCTGGGAAGGGCAGAGGTGGGATAAGCCATCTGCAAACATCCACCAGCAGTGGGACAAGGAGCAGGGAGCAAGTCTGCTGGGAGCAGAGACAGTGGGGTGCTGGGAGCTGTGTATTGCTAAATGATGGGAACCAGCTGGGTTGGTCAGCCCACAGCTGACCTTGGAGGCATTTTTGGTGGTCTGGTGACAGGTGACTCCACCCACAGGGCAGGGACAAATCTCTGAGCTGGACCCAACTGCCATGGTGCTGAGCACCTCAAGCAGCCCCACTAGTGCTGCCTCCCTGTCCTGCTGGGCAGAGAAAACCTTCCCCAGGGTCACAAGACCCAATGGTCAGGACTGTCCCAAGGAGTACAGGGATGTTGTTTCACCCAGGAGATGCTGAGCCAAATCCTCAGCACCCTGCTGGCAGCTAACTGGGATCAGGCTGAGAGCCTTCATCACTCAGCTGCTCGTCAGGAGCTTGAGGAAGGGACAGGAGGGGAGGAGCACCTCTTCCCACACTGGACCTGCGTCCAGGTCTCACTCCAGCTCCCCTCCATTAACTGCCTGTCCTGGAGAACGGGGATGGTTTTCCAGATTTGCTTGTGGAGTGCAGGGCTGGAGTTTGAGAAAGAGTTGGGGTGGAAAGTGGTCTCGAAGGGATCAAAGGTGGCTTCATAATGAAGAGAAAGGAGGAATTAGTAACAGGGGGTGAATAGTCACAAAATGCAAAATATTACAGAAATTCATTCATTGACCGATTGGTTTAAGATAGTTAATGCTCTTATCTCCCCTCTCCACTCTGGTTTTTTTCACTTGCCCTGGGAGAAGAATGGCAAAAGTTTCATAAGAGAGGAGAAACTCCCAGAAACCAAGGATTGGTGTTGAGTGGTCTGATGAAAATTCCTGGAAATGTTAACATAGCAGCGCTGCAATTAGGAGCTGTATCCTCGCAAATAGCATGGAAAGCTGTGAGTAAAGCATTCCTTCCAGGTCCTGGTGACAAAAGAATACGACAGGTGGCACTGAATTTAATGCTACCATTAAATAACAATACTTTTTTTTCCAGCCAGGAGGCATGTGGTAGCTGGAAAGATGGACAACTCCGTCATTTCATTCTGCTTCATGCAGAGCTACCATTACCTTGCTAGATATTTTATGGAAGGGTTGGCGGTCTGAGCCTGTAGGCTTCGACATCGTCGACAATGTGCTAATGTAAAGTTGCTTGAGCTTATGGAAGATTTTGAAGGCCTGGGTTCCATGTGTTGAGACTGGCACCATATCAGAGGAACAGCTGAGTATATGGAGCAGGGAAGCTACGTGTAAGTTATCCAGCAAGGAGAGAATCTGCCTGGGGCTGCAATCCTGGGTGCTGTAATGAGGAGGGGAGAGCAGTGGTCCCAGCTGGTCCTTCCCCATCATGCAGACAGGCTGGGGTTTTGCTTCACAGGACCAAGATTGTCATGTTAGTGGACACTGTCCTGGGCAGCTTTTTGCAGGCCAGGAAAGGCCAGGGCTATGCAGAGGATAGGGTGGGATGTGCTGCAGGGAAAGGAGGAATGTGGATCTTCCCTGTGCTGTGGGACAGTGTGTTTTCTGCCATTGAAAGTGTCAGCCCTCGGAAGTGGCTCTGGGGATACAGGGCGAGGACAGGATATTCTCTCGGGTGGCCAGGGGGGAGAAGCTCCTGCCCAGAGTAGCTGGCTGCCCTGCTCAGAGGGAAGGAGATTGGCTTGATGCCTTCAGCCACCACCTGGAAGCCCCTTGGAGGCAGTGCTAAAGGGGTGAGCATTTCCTTACCAATTCCCAAGCTGCTCTGACAAAGATCCCAGGAATACCCAGGTCTGCAGCAAAGTCCTGCGCCACCAGCAGAGATTTCATTCACCCATGTATGAGAGAGATAATTTTCCCACATCTACCTAGGTTCCTTTCCTGCCCCACTGCAGGAGGCGCTAAAGCAGAAACAGCCAGGGCAGAGCCCAGATAGCTGCATGGATCCTGGTGCAGCATCTGGAAGGCTTGGAACAATCCAGGCTCCCCTCGCCAGTGGTGCTGGCTCACCAGGACAGGCAAGGGGCTCACCATGTCTGGAGCCACGTATGAAGCAATGGCAGCTGGAGGGTGCTTGGGAAGGGAGAATTGGATCAACAGGCAGGTGAAAAACCTTTTGTGACAGCCAGCTTTGAACTCTTGCAAACACCATAAGCTCATCTGAACTGGTTCTTCCAGGAACTGCCATCCGTCTCTGCAGCATCCTGGCACCACGACCAGCATGATGCTGCTGCTGGGGCCAAGCTGCTGCCTTTGCCTTTCCTGGCTGGGTGAACAACCTGAAGACTTTGGGTACAGCCACCAACATCTTTCCTTCTGGAGCAGGTCACTCCTGGCCACTAAGCCAGCCTGTTCCTTCTCAAGAGCAGATCATGGAACGAATTTTTACACCGGCCTAAAGTAATTGGGCTAAAAGATCTGCCACACTCCTCCGAGCTCTTTGGGGAGGCTCTTGGGCTGGGCCTTTTGCTGTCCTTAGAAGGGGCCATCAGGATGTGTGAGTGGAAGTGAGAAATGAGATTTCCTGGGAATAATCCTCCTACATGAAACTCGGTGACATCTGTGAAAAGTCTCGTGTGCACCGAGGCGAGACACGTGAGGGAGCGTGGAGAGACGTTGGAGAGAGACCATGTCCTATTAATTTGCTCAAAACTTGTGAGGGTTGGGTTCAGTGGGGTGGCCGGGCTGATTGGAGAGAGGGGCCCTGCAGGCCTGGATCACACAGCTGAGCTCGGCACCGTATGGGCCAGATCAGAACCCGTGTTGCAAATAAGGTGAGGCAGAGCCCATCCTGAGCCTCTGTGAAGCCACTCTGTACTCTAAGGGCTCCTAAATTGGCTGTCACCTCCCAGGAATCGGGTTATTTTGCGACAACCCAATGAGGACCTCTGCTTGAGAGCCCAGCTGTGACCAAAAAGGTGAATAAAAATGAGAGACTTCATGGAAGAGACTGCAGAGAAGGATGTCAGAAGTTTCACAAAGGCGTTAGTCAGGCGGGGGGTGTCACCATGACCTCGCTTGGAGCGCTGTGGGCAGGGCTGCACATCCCACCTCACAAATGACAGTCACAGGCACGGATCTGGAGGAGGCTGGGAAAATAGCTCCAAGGCTGGCAGACCCTGGGGCTTTTATATGCAGAAGCTTGGGTCCATTTGGCTTACAAAATTCTGGGACTCTTAACTCCTCCTGATGGTTTCTGGGCTGGCTGGAGCCAAAGGTTTGCTCCAGTGTTTGGGCAAGTCAACTGGACTTTGTCTGTTTGAATGCTCTGACCTGCAGTGACATGGGCTGGTTAAAACCTGACAAGGGATGCTCTGAAGTAGAAAACTCCTGTCTAGATCAGACCAGGAAGGTGTTTCCAGCTCCATGCTGTGGGTCAGCCTTGTGCTGTCTGTATTTCCTTAGGCACCTGTTAACAAGCCGCTGCTAAATAGTGATAATCCTGCTGCTGCAAGCCCAGGTCTGAGAGTTTGCTACAGCAGGATAATGTCCCTGGCTAGAGGTGTGTTTGGAGCCTGTGCAACGGCCCACTTAAACCCACGTGAGACTTGAGGGGTCTTGGCAAAGGAGCAACCTAAATCAAATTAGGAAGACAAGGGGATGTTCCCATGGGCCAGTGCCTCGGAGTGAGCCCACAGGACTTGAAACAATGAGGTTTCTTTTGCCACAGAACAGTGGAAGTAGGTAATCCAGATTAGTTGCTAAGTGCCTCCAGGAGGTAGGATTAGTTAAAGGAGGAGTCTGCAGTACTCAGCTGGAAGAATCTCACCAGGAAAAAGGTACGGACATAATGGTGTCTTTGCAAGTGTCTGTCTGGTCTTTGAGAGCAAATCCTGGGAATGAACATCAGAAACTCTCCAAAGGCCATAGGAGTGATGTTTATGTGCGCAGGAGATGTCTATGAGTCTGCACCACCTCAGCTCTCGCTCCAAATATCATGGTCAAATGAATGAACTTCTTGATTTTGGTGGTGTTTGGGCATAAACCATTTGCTGCATCATTAGAGGCTTTAATTCACACAGACAACATGGGTAATAAAAGGGTATTTCATAGGTCAGTATTGTTGTCACTTTAGAGAACTGGTCAGAAACAGAAATTTCTGTTTGAAGATGTTTAACTTCCCTGTTATCTGGGTCCTACATCTGTCGGAAATTCTGAGGGACTATCATAAAATGTCACCTCTCCTCTGCCCTTCATGGGAGTAGATTGATTCTGCACACCAAGAGTGCTAAGTAGCTCAGGGTGCCTGTTTTGACTTCATCCTTGGTTTAATACATCTAACCATACTTTATTCTTCTTCTCTCCCTGGACGTCTTCCCCTGTCTACTCACCTGTTGAGCTCATCGAATTTGGGTGATGCCAAACCCAAAGAAAATGAACATGTGTATCACTTAACCCCTGATCCTGGGGTGAACATGGCATCTTACTGTGGATAACAGAGCCTCTGGACGCTGGGAGCAGTGTTAGAGAGATCTGTGCTATAGTCTCTGAAAACATAAAGCTCTGGGACATTGATCTGCTTGTACTGAGATCATGGTTGTTTTTGAAGCAGCTCTACTGGAGGCAACATTTGTGCCTCCAGGGCCTCCAAAAACTAGAGGAGGCAGCAAAAAAATCAATGGGGGTTTGGTGGAGAAGGTTTCCTAGCTGTCTTTCCAAGTGCCAGGTGGCTCTTGGCTGTTGAGGTGCCATGTAGCCTGGGGAGATGTGGGCACTTTGCCTTCGTGGAAGGTGAGCTGAAACACGAGCTATATGGGGCTTGGGGGGCAACAACAGAGGCTCCGAGGTGTGAGGGTCAGTTTCCCTCTCCAGAATGATGTGAAGAGTCTGAGTCCTGATTCCTTTGGGGTGCATTACCAAAAGGAGGGCGTGGCCCTGTAGCTCAGCAGTGTTTTGGTGGGAGCTGCGTGTGCAGTGGGGAAAGCCCTCTCCTGAGCACTGGGCAAATGGGGGAACCTCAGAGTCAGGTGTCTTTGAAGATGCAGGTGTTTGAACAACACAGAGACCACAGCCCTGTCCTAATGGCCCTCCCTGGTGGCATCAAGTGGTCAGGGACTGCAAGTGCCAGACCAGCCCTTTCCCAGGGGATGAACCGCTGAAGGATTCTCTCTGATATATCCCTTCCCCGTCCCTTTCCTCCCAGCACAGGAGGGCGGTGAAGCCCCCAGAGCCTGATGGAGAACCAGAACACGTGCAAAGCTGCTCTGTGTCCTTCCCAGCCGGTGCGGTTTGGGCCGGGGACCTAACCCCAGTCTTCATCTCTGCCTGGGATAAAGGGAGTTTGTTTCTGCCTTAGCTCATTGCAGTATCTCCTGCTGGCAGGCTTTCCAATTAGGGAGCCAAGTGGGAGTCAGGAGAGACCCCAGGGTGGATTTCACACTCGCTCTTTATTTATACGTAAACCTGGATGCAGGGCTGTGCTGAGAGTGGGAGCAGAAGTATCGAGAGGGAGAGGCCAGCCCAGAGAACAGAGGTCTTTGCAGCTCTCGTTTGCAGTGTGTGTGGGGGACAGAGTTGAGAGAGTGGCACAGTCTGGCTTGTTTCTCCCACCTCGCTCAGTTCATGGGCTCTTCCCAATCCCTGCTTGTGCCTCCCAGAATGGTGCTTGGGCATCTCTGAATGCTGGGAATGGCAGGTTGTCTCCTGGTGACAGATTTGAGCATCCCTGTGTGCCCCAGTTCTCATGTGGACCACACAGAGCATGGAAGTGCATGGCCAGGCTCAGATGATTACAGGGTGTGGCCCCACACTCTCCTGCTCCTGTCCTTGGATTCCTGGTCCCTGCTGGTGCCCCAGAGCTGAGCCCTGAGTGTCTTTGCTGCGCCCCAACAATGATGCTGCTTCTGGCCCCACAGAGGGGGCAGTGGGAGGAAGCCCAGGAAGGGAAACATGGACAGAGGAAGGTGGCACAACTGGAAGGTACACAGGGCACAGCTGGAGGGCACACAGACCACAGTCATGGGGCAGGGAGTGCCAGCTGCTCCAGGCAGAGCTGGGACACCTTCCCTCCTGACCTTCCCCATTCTCTGCTCCCTTTCGTTTTCATTGGGTGGGACCTTTTCAAACTGCCAAAAAACNAAAAAAAAAAAAAAAGTAATGAGTGCAAACAGATATTATAACCCAGGGGCAGCAATTCTTCCCAGTCTGAAAAAGGCCAAAGTGTTGCCCCTGTGGGCAGCCCGTGTGTGAGCACCTGCCATTGAGGGGAGTGAGTCCCCGCAAAAGGCAGCTCCACGCTGAGCTGTTCTGGTCACCAGGGCCTCTCTGCCAGGCTACACAAGGGCTGTTTTCCAGGTGCTGTTGCTGTGCTTTACGGTGTGATTATGGCTGCACAAACAGTTCCACTGGCTCAGCTGCTCCCTCCCCTCCTTTCTCTTTGTCTGGGAAATGCGATGTCTCTCCACCTTTTTGCTGGCACCTGAGCTGGATGACAACCCCAAGAGATGTCGAAACGCAGCACTGGTCAATGTAATGACAAGTTTTTGGTCAGCTGGTTGGGGTACTGAGTTAAGGCCGGTGTTTAGTTAATCAGGCTTAGCTGGTTTGTTTAGCAAACCACTTCTCAGGTGGGAACAAGGAAGTGTAGGCTCAGCACCTGGTTTCCAGCTCCTTGTTTTGCATCAGGGCACTGCCTGATGCCTGCTGGTGCTGTGCCTCACTGGAATAGGGGTAACAGGATTTCTTAGCTTGGCAGGTGTGCTGGAAAGATAAATCCAGCAATATTTGGAATGTATCACAAGACTACAGTGACTCTGCAGGCCACAGCGTTTCTTACCCACACCACTGAACTTCCTCTCAGGCAGAGCAGGAAGAGATACCTACAGGGTGGCTGAGAGATCCAGAAAGAGACAAGCAGCACAGGGAATGTGAACAGGGATTGCTCATTCTCACTCCCAGCTGAGAAGCAGGGGCACGAGGCGAAGTCATGTTGAAGCAGATGGATGGAAGCAATTTTTCAAGGAACGTGCTGTGGTGCTGTGGAACTCCTTAATAAAGGGCATCAAAGCATTGCTGTCGATGCAAGATCATGGAAGAGAAATCCATGGAAAAGCATGCACTCTGCAGATGGCTTCTAGCTCAGGAAGACTAGAGAGGGGCTGGGAAAGTGCTGTGGGAAGTATTATGTGTTTGTCTTCTTCTTATATCCTAGGGAAGGATATGTAGGGGACCTCCAACTGCTGTTGGACACATGGCCTGGGCAGGACGACAGCACCAATGTTCTCATGCAAGGGAAATTTCAGACCCTGAGGTGTAACACCACATGGAAAGAAGTGCTGTTGGTGTCACCGTCAACCTGGGTCCTGCAGGTGACACTCACTCCAGGAAGTGTTGGGTTCACCTAATGGGCAGGCCTGGAAGGCAAAGCTGTGGGGTGCTCAACGCGCTTCCAGCAGGTCTCTGCCTTCATTTCGTGGTGTTACAGATTAACAGATCATAGAATGGTTTCGGTTGGAAGGGACCTAAAATATCTTCACCTTCCAACCCCCCTGCCATGAGCTGGGTCACCTTCCTCTAGACCAGGTTGCTCCAAGCCCCATCCAACCTGGCCTTGAACGCTTCAAGGGATGGGGCAGCCACAGCAGGGCAAAGGAGATTGAGGGAGGCCCAGGAACAAGCTGTTCAGATGGATCCCTGCTGTGCTCAGGTGAACTGGGACAGCTTTGGGGGTGGACAGCACCTCAGTGGGATGTTACCTGGAGTTGTAAGGTGAGATAAGTAAATGCCCGTGGTCAGAATAGGATGCATCTACATTTGGGTGCAGACCTGTCCCTTAAATCCTCATCTGTACCTCGAATGGCCTCAAGACAATGAGGATCTACAACCCCATTGCTGGTTTTCAGAACCAAATAAATGCCCCAGGGAGTCAGTGGGCATCCAAGCAACCAGGCTGAGTCAGAAAGCACCTTTGGAGCCAAAACCCCAGGATGTAACGGAGATGTTCCCACCTCCTGCAGCCTGAAGCAGCCCCTGGCAGAGCCGTTCTGTCCCCTCCTGAGGACAGGGAGAGCCAGCAGGCAGCCCCTTCAGCACACAGCCGCTGTATTATTTAACGACCCTGGAGCAATTAGCGTGGCCCTGGAGAGCAGCCAGCATGGACTGCAGGTGTTGGTGCCTCCCCGGGGCACGGACATCGGGAACAACTGGGCTTCACCTTCCTGGCTTGCAGCTCTCAAGGGCACTCCCAAAAATAGGCTGCTGCAATCACCTTGGCCAGAGACCCTGCTGACACAAATCACCCTGGCAGAGTGGCGGGAGGAAGAAAACATTGTGATTTGCACAGAGATGAGCGCAGAGGCGACGGAGGGGTGATGATCAAGGCAACTTGCCTCTCTACAGACCCAATCCATCTGGAGGGGGTAGTTCTGGCCCAGCAGGATCACGAGGGCATCACGGATGTACTCATCCAACCCCCAGCCCCTCCAGTTTGTCTTATTCCTTCCTTGTAACACCAACTTTCCCCCACCACTCCTGACCTTCCTGGATCCTGTTTGGCTGCCCTGTCTCGCCACCAACCAGACCTGTTTTGCTGCACAGCCCCTGGCAGAAGCACGGAACTGCCAGCAGCAGGTGCTGAATGTTGCCTTCCCACTGTAATTAGCAGGCCGAGCTCCTCTCCTCGGCTCTCTGATCTCTGTTTTCATTGCTCTCTGCTGCTCACGGGAAATGCGATAGGCAGTATCCAGGGTCTCGTGTCAGCAGCAGGCATTGCTAGGCTGAGCACCTTAGCAACAGGGACGGGATGGGATGGGAATGCTGCAGGCAGAGTACGTGAGACACCTCTGGGTGGGCACCTCACCGAAAGGACATCTCAGTTCTGGCTGCTGCAGGAGTTTCCAAAGGGCTTAATGACTTTGTGGAAGAAAGGGAAGGGTGTTCAGGATGCCCTTGCAGGAGCCCGTGGCTGTATCTGTGGTAGGCAGTTCCCAAGGACCAGTGCAGTGAGGCTGGCTCAGGTGAGCCTGCCTCCTCCACAGCCACTAAAACTGTCCCACAAGACTCTGCATCACTGTTTTTCTGCGGCAGGCACAGCCTGACTCATCTTTGGGAGGCATTCTCCAAAATGTCACTGCGAACAACCCTGCTTGGTTTCTGTCACTACCTGCTGGGGACTCAGCAGAGGGAGAAGGTTGATGGTGTGGGGCAGCTTCCAGCCTGGTTCCAATCCCCACTACTCTCCCAAGGTGTCCCTAAATGCCTTCAGGGAGCTGTGGTTGCCTTCCAGTGTTGCCAAGGCAAGCCCACATGCCCTGCTGCTTCCCTGTGCATGCCCTAAGGCTCTCCTGGGTCTTGAAGGAGAATTCTTTAGTTGTGACCCAAACCTACCTGATCTGACCACGCCTTTGGGGTCAGGCGAGGGTGGAGTCACCTTTCTTGGTGCTTCAAGTGGGGAATTTTGAAGCTCAGGACCTTCACCTAACCTTCACCCAAACACCACAGCCAAAGATGGGACATACCATTGCAAAAGGCTTTGTTCTCACAAAAGCTCAAAACTGTCCCCTTCATTGTCCCCATTCACAGAGGTCACCACACCTGCCCTTTGGGTCTCTGATGCAGGTCTTTAGTGGCCCAGCAGCCACCAGGACACTGGGCAGATGAGGGGTACCCAGAGAGCAGAGTTGGGAAAGGCAGGCAGAGCATCCTCTGGAGCTTAGCAGATTGTGTCCAAAATGCTCAGGTGATCAGGGACCTCTCTCCAGGTTGCCTTCAGGTGAGGAGTGAAGGGTGGCAGCCAGGAGGGGTCATTTCCCATCTTCCTTTAGACATACCCCCACCAGGACACGCTTTCCCTGGTCCAGCATAACATCTTCGATGCCCACTGCTACTCAGTAGATACCTTCAAAACTCATCCATGGGTCAAAATGCTTTGGATTTTGTTCAAAAACAGATCTTTTTCACAGCTAGAGTCTGTGGTAAATACAGTTCATGTTCAGTTCCTATGTGAATCACACACAAGCCAGGACAGAGGCACCCTCCAGTCCCTCTCAGGACCATTTGGAAGAGATGTGCTGTACACACAGTGCTCCCGAAGGATGACAAGTCCAAGGAATCACTGGACAGAACATCTTGGGGCTGGAGGCAGTAACAATGACACGGGACAGAGCCTCACTCTCCCTCTCTGAGAACAGGGAAGGAGAAGCAGGTTGGGTCCAGATGAGGATGGTGAGGATGCAGCAGGAGCACTGGGTCTGAATCCCTGGGTAGGAGGGACAGGACACCCTGGAGGCTCAGCAGCACCCCATAGGGACCAATGGCCCATGTGGCACTCAGTGTTGGGTGGACTGAGGAATTTTGTGGTGACAGCTCTGTCTTCCTCAGCCTCCCCTTAAGACATCACTTCTACTTCCAAGCCAGATCCCTCACCACAAGTTGCCCCCCCCGCTCAGATGAAGAGGGGGTTGGCTGTGCACACGTATGACACAGGATGGCCAGGCAGTGTGTGGTGGCCTGGAGAGAGAGCAGGGCATGGCTGGAGAGCTGGGTGAGTCAGCCAGCCTGCTCCAAACATTTCCCAGCAGCAAAGACCTGAGCTGTGCTTGGAGCCCAGGCTGGTGATGTCCTGGTTGGCAGCTGGTCACATTCACCTGAGCCTGGGGCAGGTCCCAGGCTGGGGCTGGGCTGGAGAGCTGTGAGTGGAAAGACAGGAACGGGAATGGGCTGAGTGTTGTGGGCATCCCAATAAGAGCATCTTTCACGTGACTGTGTTTTGTGTCTCAGTGCAGACTCTGCCTTTATGTCCTGAGCATATACAGGGGGCAAAGTCCCTCAGTTCCTGCCGAGAGGATGCTGCACACATTAGTCCACCTGGGGACTGAGCCAGACCAGGGAGTGAGTCCCTGCATGCCTGGGGCTTCACAGCAACCCAGAAATGGTGTCTTGTGTGCGATGTTCCCTCACAAGCACTCAGCCCTCCTCTGCCGAGATTCACCGAGGGGGGACGGGCACCAGGAGGAGGAATTTGCAGGGTGTGAGGAAGTGACTTGAGCTGTGGCACAAAAACTCTCTGGGTGGGTGTCATGAGCACACGCTGGGGAGTATCCCGTGGGCCTGAGCTCAGAGCTACATATGCTGCTCCTCTGCCAGCACCAAACATGGCACCTGGCATCTGCTCATCTCAGACCCCATTGGTACATCGAGGCAGTAGGTGGAAAGTCCAAACCCACAGCAGAGCCCATAAAGGTCGTGTTTTATTCTGGCTGATCTCTTTCGCTTGCCTCATCTCCTGGAGGGAAATGAAGTGATAAACAGCCAGCAGCACAGTTTGTTAAAAACAAACCAGGGCAAACAAACAGGGGATAATTCCCTCTCCAGTCGGTGTGGGAAATTCTTCTGAGTGGAGACTGGTGCTGCGGGGACAGACATCACTCCTGCATGACCACACCAGACAGTAGCCAGCTCCTCACTGGGACAGCATGGCTGAGCTCCGGGTCTTGCTCCTGGGCCAGTGTCCTGGAGAGCCTAAATGCTTTTTCTCCTTCTGCAGGATTCATATTCCTGCATTTTCCAGGCTCCCAGTGAGTTGTCCCCACTCACAGGCTCTGCTGAGCCTGGCTATGGTCTGTGCCCAGAGCAAGACGCTCTCCCCAGGTGAAGAAAGCTCAGGGACACAAAGAAGGAGTTGGGAACAGCCACCTTGTCTGTGTGAGCCCTGTGTGAGCAGAGCAAGCAAGGAGGCAGGGAAGGGAAGCCTGGCAGAAGCAGGGATGGCTGGAGCATTCCTGGGGCTTGGAAAGAGAAAGCAGGACAGGGAGAGCATAGAAAGGGGTGCTGGGAGGTGAAGATGTGCAGGGCGACCACACTCACGTGGTAGCGTGCAAAGAGGAAGGGCAAGGACAGTGGTGGGCCAGGAGGTGGTTGGAGGGGTCTGGGAGCCAGTTGTTCCTCCTGTTTTAATTCTTACCTTCCTCCCCTGAATGCCAGGATCTCCGAGTCTTTTACACGGCTTTATGATCCCAGAACCTGGCAAACCAAGGCACTGAGAAGTTAAGCGAGGCCACCAGAGAAGATGAGAAGGGATTGTGTTACTCTTTTTTCCCCCTGAAACAAAGCAGAGCTGTCAGTTGACACTTCCCGCACTGCCCCAGCTCCGGAGGGTTGCTGGGGCCGCTTCCAGCAGACAAGAGACGTCACAGAAGAGACAAGAGACGTGGGGTGAGGCGTGGGATTCCTGCAGTGCAGGGTCCAGTGCAAAGCGGTGCCTGGAGTCGATGTCCTCCCAGCGGAGCAGGGAGAGGCTTCGGTTCCTGCTGCCTCCCGTGACACACAGGGCTGGGAAGCTGCGGGCACCGGCAGCCTTGGAGGCGTCCTGGGAACCTGGTTTTGGAGGCTGCCTGCTAGGAAAAGGGTTAGGAAATCGGCCAGGCTGCCACCAAAAGTCTGCCCGAACGATACAGCTCCCTGAAACATTTCAGCTTTGACAAATGTGTGGTTTTTTTTGTTGTGTGTTTTGTTTTGGTTTTTTGTGGGTTTTTTTTGTTGTTTTGTTTTTTGGTTTTTTTTGTTTGTTTTTTGTTTTGTCGTGTGTGTTTTTTTTGTTTTGTTTTGTTTTGTTTTGTTTTTTAAATGAAAAACCCAACTCCGTCACATTGAAAACTTGCCCGACTGGATGGAGGATGGTTCAGCCAACCCGCAGGAGAGCAGGGCAGCAGGCCCATCTCCCCGCGCACAGGCTGCCTATTGTTCTCCATGCAGAGCAGGAGGAGGGCTTGCATTAACCACGGGGCTGGACGGGACCATTGCAGCTGGACCCCCACCCACACGGGCAGACCCCTGCTCTGTGTGTGCTTCAGCCGGGTCTGGGCAGTGCCCACATCTCCAGCCTGCAGGATTGGTTCCCAAGCCCTGGAGCAGACCCAGCCAGGCAGGCCAGGGCTAACTCTGCCCGCGTGACCCATCAGCTGGCCCTGCAGCACCAGCAGGATTTTCCTGTCCCGTACCCATCCTTGGGGGAACGGCTGTAAACTGACAGAGGGCAGGCTTAAAATGGACATTGGGAAGAAATTCTTCCCTGTGAGGGTGGGCAGGCCCTGGCACAGGGTGCCCAGAGAAGCTGTGGCTGCCCCACCCCTGGAAGTGTCCAAGGCCAGGCTGGACGGGGCTTGGAGCAACCTGAGATAGTGGAAGGTGTCCCTGCCCATGGCAAGGGGGGTGGAATGAGGTGACCTTTAAGATCCCTTCCAACTCAGACCATTCTGTGATTCCGTGATTCCCAGTTCCCTCCCCCGGGCTCAGCATGGACTGTCCCTGCGATGTGGCACCGAGGGACGCCTGAAACCTCTTTCCTGGGGATCCCATATGGTCTTTAACGGCTCTGGGCACCAAACCGAGCGTGGCAGAAAGGGGTGAGGGGGGCTGGCAAGCTGGCCATGTCTGGGTACAAATCCCACCGTACCAGCCGCAGGGTCCCCACTGCTGTCACCTTGGCTGCTCCAGCCCCTCCGCTGTCCTCCGCTGCTTCTCATCTGCTTGTTATTCATGGCAGGGGGCAGGAGCTTCCCCTCTCTCCCCCTCTCCGCCCCCATTCACTGCGCGGACCATCACCACAGCCCCAGAAGGTTGAATTTAATGCTGGGGGATTTGCAAGTCAAGAATTCCTGCGCCCACACAATGCGCAGCTGGGCTTTGAAAAGGCGTCAGGATTAAAATGCAACCGCAAACTTGACAAACCGGCGCAAGGGCCGCAGACAATGGGCTGCAGCTCCCTGTTATCATTCACGGCGTGTGAAGGACCAGCTCGGCGGGTTACAAGTCATGCGTTGGAGATGCTGCCGGCCCGGACACCAGCGGGGAGGGCTCCTTTGTGCGGCTCTCGCAGTGGGGAGCGACCCGCAAGGCAGGCTGAGCCGAGAGACATCTCCGCTCGCAGCCGGGGGTAGGGAGGGAGGGAGGGAAGGATGACAGGGACCCTCCGCCACCGCCCGCGGGCTCCGAGCTCCTGCCCGGCCGCGATTCAGCCGCCCCGGGGGGCTCCGCATTCACCGGCCTTCGCTGGACGGCAATTAAGGGGCTTTGCTTTGATTCCGTCCTGAAACTGTAACTTGGTTTATGCGGGGGCAATAAAGAACGCGGAGGATGAGGGGGATTCGGGGGCGAACAGGGATGCCAGGACGGGGCAGAGGGTTTCAGATGATGACGGATTAGATACAGGTCAACCGTGTAATAGTGAGGGACAATGCCACCTGGGGCTGGAATAATTAACACTCTGGAGATAAAGCCGGCAAAACAACCCGCTGGATCTCCCCGGGGACGGCAGCGAGACACCTTTCCCGGCCCCCGGAGCCAAACCCAGCCTGCTGCTGATCCTGGGGCATTGGGGACACGGCTCTGCAGTGGCCCCAGGGGGACACAGGGCAAGAGAAGGTCTGTCGAAAAAAGACTTGGATCTGGCCCAGAGTGGTGGGAAGGAAGGAGCCACCCAGGAGGTGATGTGACAAGCGTGGGGTCCTTGTGTGACTGTCATGGCTCGGATCAATTATTTTAATGAGTGCATGGACAAAGGTCAGGGAGGAATGTGATGTGTAATGTCAGTCAGGTCTCCATAGTGGGTATGTCCTGGCTACTGCCATGGCATTCCCGTTCCAAGGCAGCAGCCGTCCAAACCTCCCTGTCTGGAGGACATGGGACTGAGTCTTCATGTGTCCAACGCTGCGGTATAAAATTGGATCGGGTGACTTGCCCCTTCCCAGCTGCTTTCCCACCATCTTCCTCAGTGCACTTTCTGCATAGGATTGCACACCAGCTTCCCTCTTGGTACATTGGAACTTGGGAGCATCAGAGGCTGAGCTTAGCAGGAAAGAGGATTGTCCTTTCTCCCTGGGGGCTCCCAGGCAAGGGCAGGTGTGAGGGGAGCCCTTCCCTCTTCCAGCAGATAAAAGGATGGGTGAGCAAACTCCACCCTGGGAGATGGGACTGCATGTGGCTGCACTGACCTCCGAGCACCCCTCAAGGAGAAGTGTTCATGTGGTGGGCAGGTCTGGAGGGACCAAAAAAAGCCCTGAAAGCCAGTTGCAGTCCTCAACACCAAACAACACCACGTGATTTTTGTTGGGCCGAGGGTTTCTTTCTTTTTTTTCCTCTGTACACAGAAAGCTTGGTCCTTCACTCAAAAAGGGGCCTTTCAAAAATGATGCAAAACTGACACTCTTGGAACTCTGGGGAGTTTGTAGGGAAGCATGAAGCTGTAAAAACATTATTGAATGGAGGATTGACATTTTTCCTATACGGAAGGGGAGGTTTGTAGCCATTTTGAGACTAAACCAGGCAGTTGTGCTGAAGAGCAAAAAGACATCTGGTTTTCAAGCTAGCACAGCTACTTCAGAGACACAGGGAGACTGAGGTTTTTACCTGACTTTGCCCAAACCTTACACGTCAGGATATGGGGTTTAGCAAACTGGCCTTGACCTGACAGAGAAATCAGAGCAGTGGCAAGGGATCTGTCTTAGCACAGTTCCATGTGTCACACATACTGAGCTTTTTAACCACTAACCCTTGGAAAAAAAAATAAAAACAAACAAGAAAAAAAGCTCTTAAGCAAATTCATCTTGTCCCTACCCCCTGGGCCATCACCAGCAGCTTTTCCCTGGTAGTGATCCTGTGCCTGGGTCTGACTGCAGTTAGAAAAATGGAATTAATGACCAAAAACCTTTGCTGCCTGCAGCAGTGCCCTGCAAAAGGGTTTCTTGCGGAGCTTGCCATCTCCTCTCTGCCCTATGGAACTGCTGGTGTCCACCATGGTGGTCATGGGTGGTGGTGTCCACTGGTGATGACCAACGCAGAGCCAGGGTCAGTCCAGCATCACAGGCAGAGGCTGCCCTGGGATGAGAGAATGCTGAAGCAGAGGGGCAGTAGCTCGTGGGGCTGACAGAGAAAATGGTGCTGGGATTCTGGGATGCTGCTGGGGCAGATTGGACTTCGCTGGAGTGTCCACACAGCCCACAACAACAGAGCAGAAAGAACTACAGCTGAAGAAGTCCCCTGGCCTTTGTCATGGTCGGCAGTGTCTGGTCCCCCAGTAATCAGGTCCCAAGGGGCCGCTTCTGTGTGAGAACTGGTGCATCTGCTGTGTCCCCCCCGAATCATATGGCCAAGTGGCACCCACATGGCCCTTCCTGAGGGACAGTTGTCACAGGTCCACCTTCCTCCTGCCTCTCCCCGGTGTGCCTGTGCGCTGCATGGCTGCCAGCTCACCCTCCCTCGGCAGGCGTGGAAAGTGTGCCCTGCAGGGAATTTGGGTGGGGTGCCCCATGGCACTCAGCCTGGAGCAGGAACCATCCTGCTTGGCCGCCCAGGGAAGGTCAGTGGGGAGAGGGGCAGCCTATATTCAGCCAAGGGGAAGGCGTGTTTGGGATACCCGCAGTGCCCGGCAGGCAGATGCGTGGTGGGAGATATATTTGGAAGGTGCTGTTTGGTTTCCTCCCGCAGCACAGAGTCCACAGCAGTGGCCGAGCAGCCGTGGTGCTGCGTGTGCAGCTCCCCAGCCCGGAGCACCACCAGCATCCCCCCTCCCCGGCCCCACACCACACTCTGCTCCTTTTTTCCCCCCTGCTTTTCTTTCCTGCAGGCTGTGAAAAGGTGCAGTCTGCCTGTGACCGTTCCTCCTCCCTCCCTTCCCCCTTCCTGCTGGTCAAAACCGCCATCCTGGAACAGCCCGGCGGATTAGTGAAGGGATACCTTTGAAACCGATGCCAGGAAAGCTCCGTGGATCAGTTAACAGGAGAGTATAAAAAGCCGTGCCTGTGTCCCCCCACTCTCCCCCCATCTCTCTTCCTCCATGTCACCGGCCCTGGCTGCTGGCTCTCCCCTGGCTGGGGGCCTGAGATCCCAAACGTGCTCTCCAGGCTGGCTTGCCTCATTAATTAAAGAAGACAGATTTTTTAGCTTCTCTTTCCCCCCCTCCCCCTCTCAATTCCTTTTTTTTTTTTTTTTTTCCCTGGGCTCCTGCTGGGGAAAGTGGAGCCAGTCTTGTGGGGGCAGGAGGAGGACGAGGATGGGCGCCAGGGATTAGAGGCGGCCGCTGTGCTCTGCTCCCGGGGTGCTCTGCTCAGTTCCACCCCGGGGAACAAGAGGAGAGGGGACTCAGCTCCCCTACCCACAGTCCTGGGACTTGGAGCAGCATTTGCAGCCCCTCTGGGAACATTCCTTCGTGGCTGGTTGGCATGAGCATCCTTCTGGCCCTCAGCACCTCCTTGCTGTCTCCTGCCCCGCTGGTCCTGTGGGATTGGGGCACAGGGTCTGTCCCCTTCCCTGGCGCAGTGAGGACCGTGGGTGCAGCCATGTGTGGGCTGGCACAGGGTGTGCAGAATGCAGCACACCTAAGCAAATTCCTCACGTCGCCTACCCCTTGGGCCAGCACCAGCAGCTTTTCCCCGGTGACGATTCTGAGCCCAGGTCTGACTGCAATTAGAAAAATGACATTAATGACCAAACACCTTTGCTGCCTGCAGCAGTGCCCTGCAAAAGGGTTTCTTGCTGAGAAGGCAAGCGTGCGTGGTGTGTGGTACCACTGTGAAGGGAGTGTGGCACAGCCAGGGTGCGGTGAGTGCTCCTGTTCCTGCTCCTGCTCCTGCTCCAGGGACAGCTCACGGCAGCAGAGCGCTGTTGCAATTCACTCCACCCGTGCTTAGGCTTGGGCAGCACAGCTCAGAGCCCGTCCCCAGCACAGGCACAGCCCTCCACGTGAGCACAAGCTGGGAGGCAGCCACCCTGGCACACGGTGCAGGAGGACAGAAGAGCAAAGTGGGGACAACGGGAGCTCCAGGAGGAACCCAAGGGCTGTGCTGTGCTGGGAGCTGGCCCCTGAATCTTCTTGGCTGTGTTGTTCCTCCCTGAAGAGAAGGCCTGGCTGGTTCTTCTGGCTGAGTCATCCCCAGGTCTATCAGCCTGGCTGCAAAATTAAATTCAAAGCTCGTCTTTTTAACACGAAGATCACTTACATCCAGCTGCACGAGCTGCGGCCCCTTTAGGATTTAATAATAAAATGAATGCCCATGACCTGACTGTTTGCTCACGCCTGGATCTTCCTTGATGGATGAACAGAAATTGCTCCCTGGCTCGGGTCATCCGCAGTAAAAATCGCCAGTCGATTGCTGGGCCCTCCCTCGGCTCCTCTGCGTTCAGGGCTCGCTGGCTTCGTTTGGGACCTGGCTTGAAACGGATAATCAATAATAATCAGGCTCGACGCTGTGACGGCACCTTTGATCCGAGGATCTCGGAGCACTTTGCAGCGGATAATGAACGGAGCCCCTCTGTGAGGCAGGCAGGAGTGTCTGCATTTTATGGGGGGAGCGGAGCCCAAGGATGGGCTGACCCTGCTGCTCTCTGGCTTTGTCCTGCTCCTCATCCCACATGTGGACGGCTCGACCGCCTTAGTATCAGGGAGCTGCTTGACGAGGGGATGGTGCCAAATGTCCGTGGGGCTCATCCCCTGGTAGCTTGTGGGTCTGGTTCCTTCCTGAGATGGCCTGAATTGCCCTCTTGACCAAGCTCTTTTGGGAAAAATAGTGCTGGTTTGGGGCTCGGCGTGGCAGGGAACAGCCCTGGATGCAGCACATTCTCCCAGGGACGTGTGGGCTCAGGGCTCCTCCACCCCCCCAAACCCTGGGGCTCTTGTGATGGGCTGCAGCACCTCTGGGGGAGTGTGCAGGGCCCAGAGCTGGGGCTGAGGCTGGGGAGTGTTGCTCCCAAGGTAAAACCTTTCCCAGGCCTGGGAAAAGAGGCTGGCAGCAAGTGGAGCTGCGAGGTCCTGTCTCCAGCCAGCCCAGAGAGAGCAGTCACAGCCTGGGCTCTGTTTGCTGTCAGGGGTGACTTGGACTGTCTTAGCCCAGTAATGCCAGTTGCGGCACACCAGTTTGCCCAGTCCCATGGCTGTGGTCTCTGTGGGCCACACGTTGCCCCCAGGATGGACCACCTGGGTGTGCAGGGCTGGTTGGTGAGGACCTTGGCTGGGGTGGTGAGCTCTGCCTGAGGGAGGGCTGCATCCCCCATGGATGGGCAGTAGGTGACAGTGGACCCAGCTCTGGGAATGCCACCCCCATGTCCCCAACTGATGGTGATGTCCCCAACTGAGGGTGATGTCCTGTTGGAAGGGCTGCATCCTCCACTTCTGGGCAGAGGGGACAGAGGGCATCTGATGCTGGGGATGCCGCTCCTGTGTCCCCAGCCCGCACCCCTCAGTCAGGGTGATGTCCTGCAGTTAGAAGGGTGGTGTCCCCCATAGCTGGGCAGTGGAGACAGAGGGCACCCAACTCTGGGGAGTGTGTCCCCAGCCCGCATCCCTTGGCCAAGGTCGCATCCTGCCCTTAGAAAAGCTATGCCCCCCGTGGCTAACCAGTGGAGGGAGGATGGTGGGGGCGGCTTTGGGGATGCCACCCCAGTGTCCCCAGCCTGCGCCCCACCAGGACAGGCTGCTCTGCTGATGTCGCAGCGCCACCCCTTGCCTCCCGGGGAAAGTGCCCGTTGGCTTCATCTGCGCTCTCCAGCAATTAAACGACTAATACATTAATTGTCTCTAATCTGCGCATCTCCAAGGTCACCGGTAAGACCGAGAAGGGAAGCAAACCTCCTCCCGGGGCGATCCCTGTCACCCAACCGAGAGGAGGGGCTGCAACCCAGGGATTGCCCCACGGACCCCCAGCCCCAAATGCCCCGTGGGAGCGCGGCCGTGGGGAGCAGCCTCCCGGCGGGGATGGAGGCGGGATGCTGCGTGGGGAATGCTGCGTGGGGAATGCTGCGTGGGGAATGCTGCTGCTGGCCCCTGGTGGGAGGCACACCCCGTGCTGCCCACGGGCTGCAAGCGGAGGCCGTGGCTCCGTCCAGCCCGTGTGTCTGTCCAGCCCGTGTGTCCGTCCAGCCCCTGCTCCCACGGCTCGCTGCCGCCTTCGCCTTTGTCTCCGGCGCTCAGCCGTGCTTCCAGTCTTCAAAGTGTTAAAACTTTTCAGTGTGTGCTGCAGATCCCTCGCCTGCAGCCTCCTGCCCTGAGTCAAATTAATCATGTACTGGGAAACACAGCAGGCATGTACTAGCCCTGGGCATGGTGTATCACGTACTTTCTGGAATCTGTCACATGGGGAGCTTTCTGTTTTAGGCTCAATTGATCCTTTCTCGGTTTGATACTGTGTTTAATTGTGAGATGGGGCTGTGTGTTTTTGCTTCAGCCGAACTTAAAGGGCCGCTCTTCCCAGCCTTGTTTTCAGATGTCCGCAAGAACAGACCGCCGCTGTCTCCTCACCCAAACAAAAAGCCTTTCTCTCCCCACACACAATATCCCCTCTGTATTGTCCACAACAAAGAGCAGGGCTAAATTAATTTTAGGTCCGGCTCTTTTAATGTAGGGCTGGGAAGGGGAGGTGCTTTTATTGCTGCAGCTGACTGCTCGAACAGGAGAGGCGAGAGGTGGCCTGGGCCACCGGGCACTCCCCGGGCGGTGGGGATGGGCAGGGGGGATGTCCCTGGCCCCGAGGACTCCCCCGAGCACCCTCAATTGCAGCGCCTGGTGCAAGGTGAAGTGAACTGGAGCAGAGCCCAACCTTGCTCCTCACTGCAGCATCGCCCCTGGTGGGTCAGAGCCCTCCTGGGCTTTCCCTCCACCCCAGAGGAGGGCCGTCCACCTGCCCACCCCCAGGAAGAGTGGTCCAAGGAGGCTGGGTGGGATAGAAAGTGCCCGCATCCCAAAGGTGATGTCCTCTGGGGTCTGACATCTCCCTCTGGCCAGGTGATTGCTCATTCTGTCTCCACACAAAAGATTTCAAGGGACAAACAAAAAAACCCAGAGCATACCTACAAAACTGGGTGAAAAAGGAATAAAAAAAATAAAAGGGCATTTTTTTTCTGTGTGCTTTTCCTGCTGAAGAAGGTTTATTTGGAACAGTCACCGCAGGCCACTGTATGCAGCAGCATGGGATGGACACACAGGGACCTGGGAGAGGGTGTCCTCAGGGTCCCCTCCCTGCCCTGAGGGGCACAGTCCTCCGGTGTGACGTGCCACCCGCCTGCACGGGTGGTTTGCATGGCTTGGCTGCCACAGGGACATGGTGGGAGGTGGAAAGGGGCCATGTGGCCACCAGGTCCCAGTGGCATCTCCAGGATGTGCAGAAAGAGGGGAAGGAGCCTGGGGAAATTGTAAAATCTGAGACAAGGAGAGCTGAGAAGAGCAGGGGTTGTGGGAGGGAGATATCTGGTCAGGGAGGTGGGGAGAAAAGGGGATGCTGAGGGAAGGGGACAAGAAACCTCAGTTGGGAGAGTCAGGCTTTGGGAAGGACTACAGCAGCACAGGGGTGTTGGCAGAGGAGATGGGAGAAGGAGGGGTTGTGGGTTGGTGTGAGCTGGTGTGGTTTTCCGCAAATTTAGGCAGATATGTAGGACTGAAAGGGGAGGCAGAGGTGATGCAGACAGCTCAGCTATGGGTTCTCCCTGTCCACACCTGTTTCTTTTCCCAAAGTGGGTGGACAAGGCGGGTAGGAATGGTCCTGGCCAGCCCCCCGTGGCGAGACGGAGGCCGAGTCCCTGCTCTGTGCCCTGCAGCCCCCAGTTTCTCGGTAGATGGGTAGGAACTTGCTCCTGGTTTATAAATATTCAGCGCCAGCAAAGCCCATTAATGTTGCATTAGGGCTGTGAGTCGGAAAGCCCCAAAGCCAGGCAGCTCCTGCTGCAGCTGCAGCACGATCCGGGTCCTGCCGAACATGCGCAGCCCATCCTGCCCCAGCCGGGGCTCCCCGGCTGCCAGGGCACCACGTGGCTGCAGCAACGTGCTGTTGAAGAGCATCCCCTCATCCTCCTCGCTCCAGCACACCTGGCACAGGTGGCATGGACTGGTATAGGTGAAAGAAAAGGAGGGTGTGGTGTCAAGTTCTCGGTCCCCAAGTGAAATGCAGTGGTTGGAAGTTGAGGACTGGGTGGTGTTTTCGAGTGGGGTATGCCGGGATCCAGGAGTGACCACCTGGGATAGAAGCACTCTGGACTTGGCCACCTTTTTGGGAGAACAACGGGAAGGCCCTTGGCTGCAGAGTCAAGCTGACTCGGTGTCTTGGGCTGCTCCCTCCATCCGGCGGCGTGCACTGAACTGCATCTCCAGGAATAGGCAGGAATGTGCGTATTAAAACAGAAGCTGGGGAAAGGAGTTACATCTGTGCGAAGCAGCGATCCAAGTGTTACTATCGGGACCAAATTTTCTCACTTTCAGGAGAGCAGCTCTGAATGTGACAGTCTGCAGACTTGGGCATCAGTTCAGCCAGCTTCCTCATCTCACCGTATCCTGCAGACCCCCCCAGCAGCCGTGTCCCCTCCAGCAGCATGTCATTGAGCTGGAGGTGATGGAAGAAGCAGGAACTGGGTGGGAAAGGGGTGACACAGTGGGAAAAGGGGGATAAATGCTCTGGGGAGCCAGTGGGGAGCAGGCAAGGTAGAGAGGGACTGGAAAGGCTGGGAAGTGGTCAGGGAATCACTGAAAAGGAGGGTATGATGGACCACTGGAGGTTCAGCTCTTGGGAATTAAAGGCCTCTACTGCTCGTGCCACTGCTGGTGTGTGCGGGGTGGCTTCTGAAACGTCCAGGATGAACTGGAGGAGGTGGCCATACCTGAGAGCCGCCAGCTTCTGCTGGGGCTGCTCCAGAGGCAGCTCCGTGTGCTCGGACAAGCCAGCTGATCAAGTCACTACTCACTCCTGGCCGGTGTGGTGACACCTCCTCCCTTTCTCCTTGGTGCTGCTGTCCCTGCCCCTCCCTCCGGAGCTTCCAAGAGTCACAGGGGAGCGCACCCCTGCCTGGCATGCAGAGAGCCTGAGGTCAGGATATGTATGCAAAGGATGTCAAGGTCTGGAAGAGAGGAGGGGAGGGCCTAGTCCCTCTGGGCTGGAGCAAGGTTCAGTGGCTCTAAAGGATGCCTGCAGCCTCCCTCCCAGAGGGATGGAAAGTGCAGGAAGCTGTCTTTGAGCTCCTGGAGGAGAAAAGGACTGAGACAAGAAACTGCTCAAATTAATTTCTGTAGCTCACCTGAAACAGCAAAAAAACAAAACAAAAACCAAACCAAAATAAAACAAAAAAACCCCCAAACCAAAACAAACAAAGAAAAAAACAAACAAAAAAACCCAAAAAAGGAAAAAAAAACTGAATGAGGAAAGGGGAGGTGTATTTAACCAGAGATAAGAAATCTGGTTTATATCAACAAATGTTAGAGACAATGAGAAGAAGTCACCTGTCCCACATAGTTTAGACAGGGAATCATGACAAGATAGGGAAAGGTCATTTAGAAAGGCAGCAAAGAATAGAGGGTTTGCCTGTTGAAGAATAAATGATAGGAGGACTGTGTTTCCCCTGATTTAGGGACGGGGAAAAACTCGAGGTTTCTAGGAATGGAGCATCTATGTCTAGAGACTGGGATCTGCAGCTAATTTTACATGGGTGGAACTTAGGAATTAGGAAAAACTTGGAAAATACCAAAAACCTTTCAAGGGAAAAAAAAGTCCAAAGCTCCCATTACCCCAGTTGCTTGTGGCTGCTACCCCAGGCATTAAAAATAAGGGCTTAAAGTATCCCAAGGTCCATCCCTTCTCATTGTGAAAAATTATGTTTTGTGACTGGAAATAATGATCTACATGACTGGTGTGTTCTGTTACACACTGGGCTTTGGTGCTACTGGCGCCAAATTCAACACAGCTTTGACCAAAAGTGCCTCACCTTCTTCCTGCAATTTGTGGTCCATTGATCCAAACCCTTCCCAACTCAAATTCAGCAAGGGTCAGGACTTTTGAGAGTCTTCCACTGGAAATATTTCTCCTGTCCTTTCACAGCCTCTCATTGCCATCAAGCCTGAAGTGCTGTCTTGCAAGAACTCGTGATGTAACAGCCCACCAGTTGCTCAGGAGCTCAGAGGAGATCACGTGGCACCAGAGTGCCACCGGTGATGTGGCAAGTCAGTCGCTGTGGGACACAGCAGCAGTTACCAAATCTGGCTTGGGAAGCTGCTGCCTGACCTGTGCAGGAGGTGGCAGCCAGGAATTTGGCATCTGCATTTGTGGCAGGGAGGATCTTCTTCAAGAGGACATGAGCTCAAGGTGCACCAGAGGAGGTTCAGGTTGGACGTCAGGAGGAATTTCTTCACTGAAAGGGTGATCAGGCATTGGAAGGGGTTGCCCAGGGAGGTGGTGGAGTCCCCATCCTTGGAGTTGTTCAAGGAATAACTGGATGTGGCAGTCGGTGCTCTGGGCTGGGTGACAAGGTGGGGATCGGTCACAGGTTGAACTTAATGATCTTGGAGGTCTAAATGATTTTATGACTGTATGATTTTATGATTCTCAGGGGTAGAGAGTAATGCTGCCTCCTCCTCCATGTGTGCTCCTGCCAGCCTGGAGCTGCTCCTGCAGCTGATCTGGAGTGAAGGCTCCAACGCCTGTTACGGACCCCACTGCTGAGCACGAGTGAAGGACACAAGCTCCCCCTTTTTTCTCATTTCTTGAGGATGCAGGAGGCAGCCCAGGACCTAGATGGAAAATGGCATCTCCTGCTTTGACACTGAGAGGTCCAGCGAGAGAACCTGGGTAAAGGCATGAGCAGAGCAACTTGTGGGCTCGGAAGGGTCCTGTGGAACTAGGATACTGCTGGAATCTGGGACATGAGGCTGGGATGGAAGCATTGGGATGAGACCCCCCCCCATTGCACGCTCTGCAGGGGGATTAATCAGGTTACATTCAATGGAAACACTGCCCTGTTTCAGCAGTAAGCCCCCAAGAGTGAGGGTCAGGGTCTTTGGAGAGCTCAGTTTAACCCACAGCATGTGTTTGCTCTGGACTTACAGAGGCTGTATCTGAGTGGATACCATGGGTATATCATTCCCCTTGTGTGCAGCCAGACTGCTCCGAGGGAACCCAACCCTACCACTTGTGTCTCCTAAGCCAAAGATGTCCCCTCATTCCACATCAGCAGCACAAAGATGCCCTCAGAAGCCTCAGAGCCTTTCTGAGACCTTTTCTGTGGCTGCCTTGTCTCCTTACAGCTGGGAGAAGCCATGGGATAAAGAGAAGAGACAGAATGGGAATGGGAACAGTAATTATTGCTAGTTCTGCTCTGGAGACCTTCAGGCCTGACCAGATCGGGAAGCTGCAGGACTTGGAGGCAGGAAGAGGCCGGCAGAGCTCCCAGAGCTGGAGGGCTGTGAGATGGACTCGCTGCAGCACAGGTGGAGGGTGACCCCCTCCCCCTGATGGTTCACCCCGAGGGAAAAGGAAAAAGCCCAGCTTGGCTATAAAGTAATGCAGTCCGGGGCAGTGAGAGATAAGCCATGCAGGGGAGAGGTGGCTCTTTCACTGCAGGTTGATGCAGAGACAGACAAATGGGCATCATCCATTTGTGATGGGAATACTGGGAAGCTCCTCAGAGGATATAGAAGGCTGTGAAATACTGATTACTAATGTATTCATTATATTACTAATTTGTCGCTGAATTGTGAGAGATTTAAGAAAAGGAGGTGTAGACTTTGCTTGGAGGATGAGGAGGAGAGAAACCAGGTGAAGATACAGCTTTTCCTGGGCCTGTGAACCACGTAGAGAAGAGGACAGAGCAGCTGGTTCCTGGTTCTGACCTTCCTGTGAGGACAGTCATTGGAAAGGAGAGTCCTGGCGCAGGAGACCCGTGTGCTGGTTGCAAAGCTGCTGTCACTGGGAACATTCTGCATGGGGCAAGAGAGACTTGAATGCTGCCTGGGACTGACCATGACCAGGTGCCTCCTGACATGATGCCTGTCTGAGCAGCAAGCAGGGTGTTGGGACAAGTAGACCCCAAGCAGAAACTTCCTCCATGTCTTTTTGCTGAGAATGGCCCTGGTAAATGACTGAAACTCTCGTTTTCCTTATTTCTTTCATCTTAGTCCTGAAATGCAGCACCAAAATGCTCTAGCCTTGGTGCAAGGTTTGAGATGGATGCTCAGGGATTTCACACACTGTCTCCATTCCAGGCAATGGGTACTGCACAGAATCACAGAATTATTAAGGTTGGAAAAGACCTCCAAGATTACCGAGTCCAACCTTTGACCAATCACCACCTTGTCGACTAGACCATGGTACTAAGTGTCACTTCTAGTAGTTCCTTGAACACCTCCAGGGATGGTGACTCCACCACTGCCCTGGGCAGCCTGTTCCAATGCCTGATAACCTCTTCTGTGAAGAAATTCTTCCTGATGTTTCTTCCCAGCTTTTCCATCGCACCAACCTGAACCTCCTCTGGTGTAACTTGAGGCCATTTCCTCTTGTCCTGTCCCTTGTTCCCTGGGAGCAGAGCCTGACCCCCACCTGGCTCCCCTCTCCTGTCAGGGATTTGGAGAGAGTGAGAAGGTCCCTCTGAGCCTCCTTTTCTCCAGGCTGAGCACCCCCCCGTCCCAGCTCCCTCAGCTGTTCCTGGTGCTCCAGATCCTTCTCCAGATCTGTTGCCCTTCTCTGGACACTCTCCAGCACCTCAATGTCTTTCCTGAAGTGAGGAGACAAGACACAGGCAGCAGCACAACCCATGGGAAGGAAGTTTTCCAGAGGCTGAAGGAACCCACCCCCAAACCCCAAGAAACCCCCTTGTACTCCAGGGAATAAGCTGATCATCTGTGGGGGCAGGGAAGGAATTTGTCACCATCTGCCTCTTGTCGCTCTGCTGTGGGGAGTAATAAGCAAGTGAGGAGGGGAGGATTCAGCAGTGTTATTAGTTGGAGAATGGCATTATTCCCCCTGTCTGCACCGTATAAATGAGTGTGTATTTTTCATAATGGGGGAATACATGCAGGGAGAGAGAAAAAATGTTTTAAAAAAGAAAGAAGGAAAGGGGGGAGGGGGGAAATGAATCGATATAACAGAAGCATTAGGGCACTCAGGGGAGTGTTTTACTGGGGCCATTAATATACTTCTCAGGTGGTAAAAGCCACTTAGCCTTTAAAAATGATAATGAAATGTTAACTACCCAAAGCATTATTGCTGAGTCACGGAGAGCCAGGCAGCCCTTCAGCTCCCATCTGATCGAGGGGTGCTGGCAGGGTTGTCATCAGCCCCAGCCACTGCAGGGAGTGATGCTCTGGCACGTCTCACCTCCTGCACATGGGAACCCAACACCTGGAAGTCCTGCAGTCCTGGGCAGCCCCTGCCATCCATGCCCACTGCCTGAGATGTTCACTTGCCCAGTGCTGGATCTGCCATCCGGACCCAGGCACTCCCAGTGGAGAAGCTCCCAGTTGTGCAGGTGGACTCAACACTTGGGAGGGCAGAGAGGAGTCAGGTCAGGCAGGATCAGCCCATGACTATGCAAGTTGCTTCTACGCCAAAGGGAGGAAGGTGGGAGCTGGGAAGGCTTCCACCTTTACAAAGGTCCCATGTGCAAGGATGTGTTGAAGTGGGAAGCTGCAGATGCCACCGTCTTGCCTGGCTGCAGGGGATCACAGAATAACAGAATATGCTGAGTTGGAAGGAACCCAGAAGGATCATCCAGTCCAACTCCTGGCCCTGCACAAGACCATTCCCAAGAGTCACACCATGTGCCCAAGAGTATCATCCAAATGCTTCTTGAGCTCTGGCAGCCTTTGGGCTGTGCCCACTGCCCTGGGGAGCCTGTTCAGTGCCAGACCACCCTCTGGGGGAAGAACCTTATTCTAATATCCAGCCTAAACCTCCCCTGATGCACCTGCAGGGCATTCCCTGGTTTCTGTCCCTGGTCCCACAGAGCAAAGATCAGTGCCTGCCCCTCCTCTGCCCCTCCCATGGAAGTTATAACTGCAATGAGGTCTCCGCTCAGTCTCCTCTTCTCCAGCTGAACACACCAAGTGCCCTCAGCCACTCCCCACAGGCTTCCCCTGCAGGCCCTGAACCATCTTCATTGGCCTCCTTTGGGCACTCTCTAATCCTATGGAGGGGGAGCTCAGCTTCCCTGGGGGGCTCAGGGAGGACCCTGCTTGTCCAGCTGTTGAGCCAGCACGGGGATGGGATATGCAAGGGCATGAGGTCCCCTCGTGGCTCCCAGGAGATGGCACAAAGCAAAAGGCCTCATGAGTTTTGAGTATACACTGGAGATTTCAGGCACCTGGCTGGTACCACTCTAAACCATTTGACCAGCATGAGATCCTGGACACCCCCATGCTGAAGAATGTGCAGAACTTTGGAGGCACTGGGCAACCCCAAATTACCGACCACCTTTGACAACCATGAGGGTAAAATGCTGACTGTGTTCTTGTCAACAGGGGCTTTTTCACCCTGCGAGGGAGCAGGGATTCTCATTTCTCATCTTTTATGTATCTCTGACTCTGATTTGATTGCGAAGGGCCCAAACAGCCCCTCGCAGTGTCACACGAGGAAATTCAACAGGCTGGCATGGTCCACTGAACTGCAGTGTGAGATGAAGGTCTTCTCCTAGGACGATTCAGTGCCCAAGCAGAAAATTAATTTCCTTCCATCCATCTGTATATGACCCAAAACCTTCCCTAGTCAGGGAGATTATGAAGTTTTTTCACGAATGTGGATTGAAAGTCAGAGGTAGCTGTGAAGGATGCTGGAGGAGGGCTGAGTCTCTGGGAGGACAGGGAGCAGCTTTACTCCTGGAGGCACATCATCGCTCTCATCCACCGCACCTGCTCCAGGCACTACTAGGAGACCTGTTTCTGGGGAATTTCTTTCCTTGGGTGAGCTTTCACCTCTGTCAGGGAGGAACTGGGAACACCTGAAGCAACCAAACACCTTTCTTTACCCTCTTTAGCCTCACCCAGAAGACACTGCTTGCAGCAGAGTGATGCATTTGGGAATGCCAGCTGTGGCACAGATCCTGGAAACTGCAGTGTACAGGGTGGAGTTACAAGGGCTTGGCTGGGAGTCTTGCACACCACAGAGCAGGCTGTGAGTGTCCCCAACCATCCTGGCTGGTATGAAGCTGCATTTCCCCAAAAGCTTGTGAAGGCCGGTCCTGCTCACCGGTGTCTCTTTGGGAATCCAGCACCAGGGTCAATCTGCCCAGGGCGAGCCTGGTTGCAGGATGCACATCATCCCAGCCCTCTCAGAGCCCAGGGAATGGCAGTGCAGAGGCAGCTGATGCTGCATGTCCAGCTCTGCACCTGGGATGGGGAGTTGAAGGAATAAGAACACTCTCCACCTCCACTCTCTGCCTCAACTGCACACTTCGTCCTCTTCCAGGGGAGAGATCAGCAGGAGGCAGCTCTGATCTCCGCAGGTCCTGCTGGGACCACACTGGCAAAGCCTAGGTGTGCATGCCAGAGGCAGGATCATCCCCATCGAGCCTCCAGCCGCTGCCCTGAGTGCAGGAGGCAGATGTGCAACCCATCCCTCCTGCCCTGGGCTCGGCGCTGTTCCCTTTCGCCTAAACCAGAGCGGACTGGCTTTCCTTTGTGCTCTGCAGAGAGCCTGCAGGTACAGCGGAGAGGGCATCTGAAGGGCATCTCCTTCCAGCGTGGCACTCTTGGAATTAAAGGACACAGAGGGCTTTTGTGCGTGCTGAGAGAAGCGGTTCTCAAACCGCCGGTCACGACGTGCCTGAAGTCGTCTGGGGAACTGCTAAATGGGTCACGTCGCTCCGTGGGCTTCGGCAGCGCGGTGGCCACGGGGTGTGGATGGAGCAGCCGTCCTGCTGCCCAGCTCTGCCCTCCCGAAGGCAGCTCGCCGAGCAGCCGCTCGCCCAACTGGCACCGCCAGCCCCACCATTAAGAGCGACGCAGCCGCCTCGCGCTGAAGCGCTTTATCCCCAGCGCCCGCTGTGAACAAAATTGCCTGGGATCAGGTGGTGCGAGCCAATTTTTCTCGCAGCAGGGGCCGCAGGTAAAGCACCTCGGTGGAGAGGAGCTGCGCGGCTCTGAACTTTACTGCTGCCCGCCTGAACTCGGGGAAGAGGAGAAGGGATATTGTGTGCGCTCAAGCAGAAGCAGAGAAGATGCCAAGAGAGGAGAGAAGCAGATGGAAAAGACAGAGAAAGCTCAAGATGAGGAGAGAGCAGGAAGGAAGGAGCAGAAGAAGGATAAAGCAAGAGGGAGGTGAGAAAAGAGCTGGAGCTGGGGTGCCACAAAGCAGTGGCCAAGGCAGCAAGAGAGCTGCATCTTCTCTTTCTTGTCCTACAAACCAGACACAGACGTGGCAGCAGCTAATCTTCCTGGCTTGTGAACAAAAGGATTCTTTTCATGCCAGTAATCCAAGAGCTGCCATGCCACGGCTCTCCCAGCTCATCTGCTGTGAATGCACTTCTGTGGCGTCCAACTGAACTGGTTAGCAAAATAAAGACAGATGGCAATGGATTAGCTCTAACACTTCTTCTGTATCACAATGCAATCACTGCAGTCTTCTCCACTGCCTCCTCTCGGGACAGTTTGCTTGTGCTGCAGCTGTGCAGCCGCCCCCAGTTACGTACAAGTGGCCCAGCTCCAGAGCCACAACTCAGCCCTGTGCAAGCAAGAAAGAGTCACTCTGGTTGGTTTCTTGGTTTCTTGGAAAACACGTGCTAGGGGAGGCTGTGGTCAGAGTGAAGGGCAAGCACACAGCCACCTCTCCACTGACATGGGACCTCTTGGTCACAAAACACTCTTGGTCACACACCTTTAGCATTAGAGGGTTTGAAGCAGACTCTGAGGTGCATGTTAATGAAGCAGATGCATTGATGAGCAACACTTTTAACATCTAGACCTGTCATCACAAAGAATGGGGCTATGTCATGCTGTCCATTAAATAATAAGGCAAATATATCAAGAAACAGAGATGGGAGGTTGATGCCATCTCTTCACAAGTCAACAAGAAGACTTCTTGTCTTCTTCATCTCGTCCACTTCGCCCAAGTCAGGTCAGCTGCAGACACAGAGCTTACCCAGGGCCAGCTGATGCGACATGGACGTGCATTTCTTCTGGACACGAAGCGTGCCGGAGACAGCACGGCTTTGTTTAAACAGGGACATTTCCCTATTGCTTCCCAGCCAGAAATTATGTGGGAATTCTAGCATCAAGAGCTGATCTTTACTACTTTGTGAGTAAATAACTTTTCCAACTGCACAAGTCATTTGGGCTGAACTGTCTCCTTCTGCAAGGTAAATTTTACCCTTACATCCAAATGAAGTCTGTCTAAGCTCAGTTTTACTGGGTTGGCAGCTCTGGTGCTACTGGTAACTTCAGGGATGTCCAGGTTCCTCAGGGTGGGCAGATTTCTGTCCTGCTGAAGGAGTCTCATTCAGGCAGTTCATGGGCCATATTCACCCCTGAGCCTGTTATTTTTGAAATTATCCCTTCTGACTCCTCATCCAAGATCACTGTGTGACCAAACAGTTCCATTTTGTCAAGAAGATACATTTTCCCATGAAACTGGGTATCTCTCAGTAGTCCTGCCAGGTACAATTCAACCAATTTTTCTGCCACTGCTCACCTAGTGCTGATATAAACAAAAATGCTCAAGAAACTTCAGACTCTTTCTCCCTGAAAAAAAAGGCGACTTAATCAATGCTCTTGACAAGAAGATATCTTACCTCTGCGTTGGTTTTGGAATTGTCCAGTTTATTTATAACCTATAAGGAAGATAAGGCTACAAGAAACCTGATTTACTCTTTTAAATTAGCCCTGCTTTGAGCAGGAGGATGGGGCAGATGACTGCTCAAGGTCCCTTTTCAACTCAGGGTCTGTAAGTGGAAGATCCCCCTGGGATGCTCTAACCTTGCAGCTGAGTCCGACAGCTTGTGTAGCTGTACCTGCCTGATGGATGTTCTGAGTGTCCAGTTTTACCTGCCAGGCTGCTTAACCAAAGCAGGATCTTTAGGGATGTTCTTTGCTACTTTTTGTGGGTATTTGATCAGTAGTATTCCTCATAATCTTATGCCCCAAAACGTCAAGTTGCAATGCAGGAAGCACTGGAATCATGTGCTGTGTTCAGTTTTGGGCCCTTCAGGACACACATGGAGGCACTGGAGCACCTCCAGAGAACAGTGGAGCTGGGGAAGGTCCTGGAGCACCAATCTGATGAGGAGTGGCTGATGGAGCTGCAGGGACTCAGGTCCCAGAATGGCAAGGGAATGAGGTGTGTGGGAATACTCTTCCAGGAAGCACCTCTGCCTCCTGTCATGCCACTGCCATAGGAAAATCATAAGTGAAGAGCAAGCTGTGAGATCATGGATGGTGTGAATGTGAGACACTTTGGGAAAGGCAGATGACCGCTGACATGAGCTCTGACAAAATCCTGATGCCTTCTGGATGTGTCCCTCATGTGTGCCCCTCCAAGATGAGAGGGAATGAGGACGGTAGGAGCTTGACCCTTGATGGAGTCACACATTCCTGACAGGATGAGTGGTTCTGCAGGAATGGCTGCTTGCAGGGGGACTGTCTGCAGCTCCCTCCATCTCTGTCCTCTGGGAAAGGCACTGGGAAACAGAGGCAATGGTGTAGTCCAAGCAGATCTGTCAGTGCTCGTGCTGGCTGCGAGCTCCATTGTGGCATCAGGGACCGGTCCACTTTGTCATGCAGGGGTGGTGCAGGCTGAGATCTTCACACACTGGACATCTTACTGATACTGATATTTTTTCCTCAAGGAACCAGAAACCAGAATTAGACATCTTACAGCCCAGCCCAGAAGGGACAAACACTTCCATCACCAAAACAGCATCAGGGAGGCTTGCCCTGAGCAAGGCCAGAACACCCACTGGAGACACTGGGGAAGCGAAACATCAACCAACCTTCCACAGACTGAACCTCCTCAACACTGAGCAGGGCACGTTTCCCCTTGTAAAATGTAAGACTTGTTCCTGTTGGCATTCTGAGGTCTGCCAAAGCCAGGCTGAGCAGGCAGCCTGGATTTTGACACTTCTTGTCTTCAGGGCACTTGAACTTTTTTGCAACCTCCTCTTTGCGTTTTGTTTCTCTTGTGCAAGGTGGGATTGGACAGGCAGCCAAGCAGCAGGCACCGAGAGCGTGCTGATGACAGCCTGCCAGGGCATCCTGGGCTCCTTCAGGATGCTGACAACAGACAAGCCATTATCACACCTCCCATGCCTAGAAAGGGTCTTGCCAGTGGTGATTGCAATCACAGCCGCCAGCACAGCTTTCTGTGCACGGCTTTTAGGGATGCAGTTGGACTACGTGGGAACCAGCAACTGCTCCTTTTGCACATGGCCAGCTCAGAGGCTGCTTTCACCTACTGTGTGCCACCTCTCTGTTTCTCACAGCACTACCAATCCCCAGAATTATGTGCTCCTTACTTTTCTGCACTTCTGCCCCTATTGCCAAGGGCTTCTGGTGATCTAAGCCTGGCACTTTGAGCAGTTGTGTCCTCCTGGGGAGTGCCAGTTTCCTTGGCTCTGTTCTGCAGAGATCCTGCAGCTCACTTTCCATGATCCCAAAACTAAAGGCAGTTGCTGCATCTGCTGAAGCTGCAGATGGTGATTCAGCCCCTGCACTGCTGAGACCTCCACAAAGACCAACACCCGGACCCTGCAGGTGAAACTGGGGCCTCCAGCACACGGCTCTGCTCCTGCGATGGCCATGGTCATTCAACTCATAATCAGCTTGGGAGGATGTGGGGAAGGGGGAAGAAAAGGGGCATCTGAGGTGGACAGAAATCTGGAAAGGTTCAACCACAGCAAAACCACGAAGCTGCAGCCAGCACAAAATCATCTTCACCATAAACCTCCACAGCCAGTTCTGCAATTTGCATCTGGATGCTCTTCATTCCCCATCAGTGTTTATTAGCAGCTGCCCAGCACTAAGCTGTCTGCCTGGGGATAATTAGGCCCTTTCTCTGAAGGTCATGATAGTGCTAACATCTTAGCTTCCCTTTCTTTGAACATGCAGACAGTTGGAAGCTGCAAGTATCCATCAAAGTGCTCCTGCGAGAAGTACTGGGAGCACACAGGCAGTGGGGCAGCACGGACAACCACCCTGGTGCTGCTGTGGTTGATTTTTACAGCAAATATCAAAGTCACATGACAGCTCTGCTGCTTGAGCTGGAGACAGCAAAGATCTGGAAAACAGAGGGAAGACAGAATATGGAATAAACCTGAAGGTTCCATTTGAGTTTTTACTCCTACTGAAAGCCCAGGGCTCTTCATTCAGTCATTCAGAGACAGAACAGCGGCTCCAGGACAGTGTTTTAGGTGGTTGGGTCACCATAACTCTTCCCTACCCTCAAGCTCATGGGCTTGAGCACTGAAAAGTAATTTTCAGTGACTCATGCGTCAGTGTTAGCCAGCCACGGGAGCCCCAGGGGCTGCGTCAGCTTTGAAGAGACTCTTCAGAGTACAGCCTGTGCAAATGGGGCATGGGAGATGCTGCTCCATGCCAGAGTGGCTTCCTGCTGGGTTTCGTGGCCAGGTTGGGGAGGGAGCCATCCAGTCTCCCATGGGACTGGAATGCTCCGCTTCCAGCTGGAGAACAACCCCTTTCCACCCATGGGCACATAACTCCAGCATCGCAGCTGCTCCCAGGACTTGTCCGAGATGCCTGGTGGCTGTGGCTGTGGTCAGCAAAAGCAAAGCTGGGGAAACGGGGAAGGCGTGTGTTGGTTCCTGCGATGCATGAACTGCTTGGACACTCTGCAGAGCTCAGGAGGATTGCCATCCCTCGTCCCTGTGGAAGCCTTGGTGCCCGGTGACAGCAGACACCTCTGTGGGGCATGAGCTTTGCCACCTCTGCCAGATGGCTCTGGCTGCCCGTGAGGATTCCTGTGCTGCAATGTCTCCTCGCTGACTTGTGGCCATCGCTCTTGGCTCCTCCAGCCCCGCCTGCTGTGGCTATTCCCTGTCTCCCAGAGGGCATCAGGTGTGCAGTTTCTGGCTGACACTGGAAGGTCCACAGCAATGTGATTTTGACCAGACGCCTGACACTTCACCAAGGCACCCTGCTTTGTTCTCCTTGAACTTCAAGCAAATTACCTTCAAGACCTGCTACAAAGTGTATCAGTTCTCCTAACCCTACCTTAACCCCAAATCTAACCCTAACCCTCCTTCAGAGTCAGAGTAGAACATGGCTGAGGCCTCAGAGGGAGACTGGAGAAAAGCAGCGTGGCATCACAAAGGGCCGCTCATCATCCAGCTAACTGGACTCTGAGGTGTCTACCAAGGCCTTTGATATCATTGAGAACAGGATGACAAACCTGCCCCAAGGTTTGCATATGGTCTTTGCTGCTATTCCAAGTTGCAGCTGAATGCACTTGGTGAGAACTCATCAGGGGTTCCCCAAAACTGACAGTCTCTGCTGTTACTGTGCTAAAACAGTGTTGTTTTCAAATAACCCCAGTCCCCCCAGGTTGCCGGGATCCTTGGATGACTGTGTTCACTGCCAGTCATGGGACCACCTTTGAAAAGGCATCCCTTCTGTCCTTGTGGCTGAAAGCCAGCAGTGTCTGATGAACATCCCAGTCTCACACTGGGTTGGTAGGAACGTTGTGACGATGCTACTGAGCCACAATGGCTGGCTGTAGATTTTCAAGGAGAGCACAGATACCTGTTACCTTTGTTACAATAGTCTCTAGGCATGTGTCTATGTCAGATAGATCACAGTTCAAACAGACAGGGGAAATGGTCATGAACTGCTGTAAAGTGACAGAGCCCAGTCAAGTCCCAGGTCTGAACTGGCTTTCCAAGGTCTGAAAGCCCTCCCTGTCCCCACCAAGGGGACCTTTGAGGTCTGGCATCTCTGCAGCATCCAGCCTCTTGGATTGCCTTGTCTTCTGTAAGCCATCTCATCTCATGCCAGGAGAGCAGACGAATGGAGTGAAGCAGAGGCTCTTGTCACAGCCAGTGTGTCTGAGAGCACAGGGCAGGCTGGGCTCTGTCCTTCGGGTCAGGGAGCTGTTTCCATGGCCAAGCCCAACCCTATTTTCACAAAAAGAAATGCCAGCACAGGCAAAGGCCAGCATCCAGCTCTGGGGGCCCCAGCACAGGAGGGACATTCACCTGTTGGAATGAGTCGAGAGAAGGCATCAAGATAATCAGAGGGATGGAACAGCTCTGCTGTGAGAAAAGGCTGAGAGAATTAGGCTTGTTTAGACTGGAAAAGAGGAGACTTTGGGGTGAACTAATTGTGATGTTTCAGTACCTGGAGGGGCCTACAGGAAAGATGGAGAGAGACTGTTTACAATAGCCTGGAGTGACAAGACAAGGAGGAATGGCTTCACATTGACAGAGAGCAGGTTTAGATTAGAGAATAGGAAGGAATTCTTCTCTGTGAGGATGATGGTCCCTGGCACAGGTTTCCCAGAGAAGCTGTGGCTGCCCCATCCCTGGAAGTGTCCAAGGCCAGGTTGGATGGGCCTTGGAGCAACCTGGTCTAGTGGAAGGTGTCCCTGTCCATGGCAGAGAGGTTGCAACAAGGTGACCTTTAAGGTCCTTTCCAACCAAGACCATTCTATGGTTCTATGAATATGGCCTTTGTGTAAATATAATACAGAAAGACATTGTTACACTGGAGTACCCTGCTTTTTAAAAATTTAAATAAAGGAATAAAGTGTAACCCGGAGCTATTTCAAACTCCCAGGCAGACAGATAACTGTTTTACTTGATTGAATTCCTGCATATTTAGACAGTTCCTTATTAAATAGACAAGAGGCACTCTATCTATTAAAAACTTGCATGAAGGTGAAGCATGTTTTGGTGCCTCTGCAGAAAGGCTGAATGCTCTGTTGAGACAGGGACCGGCTGTATTTTGTGTTTTATGCAGCACCTAGGAAGGCTGGAGGATAAAATCCAGCAGCTGCACTCCCTGGTGTGCACGCACAGCATCGTAAATCAGTGCAGCTGTGGGTCACTGTGGGATGACTTGATGATGAGAGACTTGCATAGGAAATGAGGGAAAATAATCAGGCACTGAGTGCTGGCTGCTCCTTTCAGCCCTGTCCTGACTGCAGGTCTGTGTCAGCAGCTGAGGTGCTGACTGGGAGCTCTGATCCAACACCAGTTCTCTGGTGTTGTCCAGATGTTCTGGACTGGTTTCTGCCTTGCTTTATTCAGGTGGTGTTGTAGGGATCAAGATTAACTGGACATCTATGACCAACAGGATGCTTTGGGCTGAGCAGCCTCTCTCCAACTGCAGCTCAACCTTCTGTGCATGGATCAGGTCTTCAATTAGTGCATCCTGTGGAATGTCATCATCTCTGATGGGTCTGTCAAGCACTTTTGAACTGATCATTGACAAAACCTCCAGTTGGCAGGGTTGCTGGCAGATTTCAAGCTCTGCATCCATGTGATGTAGCCCCCAGGAAAGACACTGAGGAGCTGGAGCGGGTCTAGAGAAGGGCAAGGGAGCTGGGGAAGGGTCTGGAGCACCAATCTGATGAGAAGAAGCTGGGGGAGCTCGGGGCGCTCAGCCTGGAGGAAAGGAGGCTCAGGAGGGACCTTCTTGCTCTCTGCAACTCCCTGACAGGAAGGTGAAGCCAGTGCAGGGGTGTCGGGCTCTCCTCCCAGGGAACCAGGGACAGGACAACAGAAAACAGCCTCACGTTGTTCCAGGGGAGGTTTATATTGGATATTAGGGAAAATTTCTTCACTGAAAGGGTGGTCAAGCCCTGGCACAGGCTGCCCAGGGCAGTGGTGGGATCATCATCCCTGCAAGTGTTCAAAAGACCTGTGGATGTGGCAGTTGGTGTGGTGGTGGTGCTGGGTTGATGGTGGGACTTGGTGATCTTGAAGGTCTTTTCCAATCCTAATGATTCTACAGTTGCATGATTCTGTGCTATAGCTGGACATTTCTTGTTCTTCATGCCCAGAGATAGCTGTGCAGATCTTCCTCGTGTCCTCATAGGTCAGAGCCAACCTACTCCTTACTCCCCAGTGCTCCCACATGTCTCAGGCTTTTCCTCCTTGCAGTTCCTCAGCTCATTTATGTTCCCAGCTCCAGGTATCCTGTGGGCTGCGTGGAGCAGCTGGGATGAGTTGGAAAGCACAGGGAAGTGCTGAGGGTGCTGAGCTGGGAGGAATTTTCATCAATCTATGAATGACTTTTAAAGAAAAGCTATTTCCCATGATTCCTCACATAAGAACTGATGGAATCGTATAGAACCGTCCATCTCAATCCTCTCAAATTCACATGCCACTAAACCCCACCGAGAAAACCCCCAGAGCCTCTCATGAAACCTTCTCCCACCCAGTTTTCCATGTTCACCCATTTCTTCTATTTCCCCTTCCCCTTTGTCCATGTAGGGTGATGTTTGTGTGTTTGTGTCTTTGCTATAATTTCAACCAGCTTCCGATTCTCATGGGAGACTCTCAAAACCAGAGGGAAGATGAGGCTCTCAGACCAGTGGTCTCCTCAGTACATGCTTAGCTTGACTTAAATGAGCCCCAAATTTGGCTGTAAACTCATACAACTCATTTTGCTGGTTCCCAGTCCCTCCCATCCTGACCTTGGTGTCTCTTGCTATCTCAGGTCCTTCCTTCACATGAAAACACACCAGAGCAACAACTCTCTTACTGTGTGACCAATTCATGGCAGCACTGAGTTAGAAAGGCTTTTTTAAATGCATCGAAGGGTGAAGGCAGCCCCCACCAAACTGATAGCAGGTGTTTGATTTTTATGGACGTAGGATCAGTGTTTTAATAGGTTTTCCAGGCACTGTGGTACAACAGTACTTCTTTGAATTCAAGGATTGGGGAGTCAACCTCTCATCTGTGCCTCTGTGCTTTCCCTTCAGTTCCTGTGCTAGTGAGGCAGAAACTGAATATTTTGCCATTATTTGAAGATGGTTTAGTCCTCTTCGTAACTTGGCAGAGTGGATTAGAGTTTCTTTTATATTAAATTAGAGGCTTTCTCTAAAGCATCCTAAAAAGAGCTCATTTCATTAGCATGCTGTTGATTTATTATTTATAATGACTGTTTACAAAACAGCTTAGGAAGATGACGAGGCCCCAGTCAGGTGACTGCGGATTTCCACAGGCAGCTCCAGCCCTCTGGATCAACCTGCATGCCTGGGCTTGGCAAAAAAATTAGCTGCTTATTAGAAGTGATTTGCAAGGAGAGTTTAAACATACTATTTCATCTCTCATTGGAGGAATGTTGTTGGAACTGATGTAGCTCAGGGAGGAACTGATTTTAGCTGGGGGCTTTTGCAGTGTTTGTTGTGGGTTGTGCACATTTGCTTCTTTCTCAGGGTCATAGAATAGTTTGGGTTGGAAAGGACCTTAAAGATCATCCAGTGCTACCCCCCTGCCATGGGAAGGGGCACCTTTCACTAGACCAGGTTGTTCCAAGGCCCATCCAACCTGGCCTTGGACACTTCCAGGGATGGGGCAGCCACAGCTCCTCTGGGCAGCCTGTGCCAGAGCCTGCCCACCCTCCCAAGGAACAATTTCTCCCTAATGACATTGGTGAGGCAAGAATTGGTGCAGTCCCATATTGTGTCTTCCTGATTTCTTCCTCTGAGCACCAACCACTCCGTTGACTGGTCCCAGCACTTGTGTGTCACCAGCTCCTGATCCCACCCAGAGTCTTGTGATGTTTTAGCATCTTCAGCCTGAACTGCAGCCATTGAGTCATTTTGGACTCGAAAGGAGCCTGGAGCAGCATTACCCCTTCATTCACCTCCAAGGTTGGAGAAGTCTCTGCCAGGCCCACTTTTTCAACAATTTGCATACGTTGAGCATGATTAGCAAAAGACTGATGTGTGCTGGGATTTTGGGGGGTTGCTTTACCCTCCACTGCAGCAGAAGTGGAAAAGTGAGTGCTGTGAAGGGCTGAGCATCCCTTCGTCCAGCACCAGTCACAGAACACCCCTTGCAGCAGTATTACTGAGCCTGCAGTATTGGAGAAGTGGCTGAGCTTCATTGACTGGTGCCCAGGCCAGCAAAGGCAGGCAATGGATTGCCCTGCGGTCGGAGTGGGGCTGTCGGAGCTCAGCTGCAGTGACACAGCCCGTGAGATCCAGGCAGCACTGCCAACAGGAAGTGTTTGGCTGATGTTTGCAGGTGCTTTTGTCTAAAGGAATCAGGCTGGGTTGGGCTCATTTTTTAGGAGCAACTTTCTCTTCACTTTGTTTGGTGCCTCTGGTACAAAGAGTCACTCAAAAAGTTGCACCCAGCTTCCCTTGGACTTCAGGAGGAAAACACCCTTCCCAATCCTGCACACCAAGGCAGAAATCTGACAGAGGGAAGCCAGAGATCTCTCCTGGCCATTGGCTTCCAATGCCCATCCTGCAGGAAGAAGGTTCTAGTCCCTCCAGGACTGTGCAGTCTCTGCAGGGCTCAGTAAGCCTCATCAGCTGCTATGTGGAGGTAAGGCAAGAAGATGTCATTGCTGATAAATCAGGAATCTCCCAAGAAGGAGTGAGAAGATGTCTTCTAATAAGTGTGGTTCGCTGTTGGTGGTGGTTTTTTGGGTTTTTTTAAGACAATGAATTTTTCTAATAAAGCAATGAATAATTACCAAAGGAAATCAACCAACAGTGCACTAGCACAATATTCTCATCTCTATCATTACTCCACTAGAGGTAGTACTAGGGGAAGTCTTCAAACTGCATCCACATCTGGAGTCCTCAGCACAAGGAGGATGTGGACTAGCCCAGAGGATGCTCTGAGGTCTGGAGCCGCTGTGCTCTGGAAACAGGCTGAGAGAGCTGGGGGTGGTCACCTGGAGAAGAGAAGGCTCCGGGGAAACATTAGAGCCCCTTCCAGTCCTCTAAGGATCAGAGGCCACACTACCACTATCAGCAGTACCTCTTTGTCCCTTTGTCCTGTGCACTCTTGGGCAACTTGTCAAGCGCCTCCACACAGCCACGTCCTCTGGAGTTGTCAGTGGAGGGGGTTCCATCTCATTAAGTCAACCTGCCTGTTGAAATCCCAGGTGGTTCCCGAAAAGGCAGATAAATCCAGTCCTTTTTCTTGAGACATGTTGTCTGAATCCAGCTTACTGGGTGGATCTGCTCTGCTCCATCTTGGACCTCAAGTTCCTGCCTCTGTGTTGGACTGGACGACATGCTACCTTCAAACACACCTTCAGAACTGGTTGACATTCCAGGAGCAGCACATCCCTGCTTTGCTCTCTTTAGAAATGAAGGTAGTAGCAGGTTCAATGGCATGTAACTGAGACATAAACCACTTGGATGGGGACTCAAGGGCAGCACTTTCCACACAGGTACCTACGGCTCTGGAAGCTTGAGACAGAACAGGGACTCGGGGCTTTGAGTGTGTCACATAGATTCACATTCCCAAGCAAACGACCCCTCTCCTACACTGGGAGTCTTCACTTGATTTTCACATGGCCCTGGGGAGGGCACTGGGTTCTCCCATTCCTGCCTTTCAGATGTGCTGGGTCACACGTGGGTCAGTTCTCCCAGCAGCCACGGCACCGTCACTGCAGTGCTGCTCTCTCGGTGTGACATGGCACGTGGGACACCACCTGCCATGGCACTGCTGGCACTTCCCGGGGTGGGAAGGACTCATGTCTGCCTAAGGATGGAAGGAGGCACTAACAGCTGGAGATACACAGTCCAGGGGTTTTGCCTCTTCTTTTGGAGTCACAAATTGTTCATGAGCAAATCCATGGCTCTTTGCCCCCATCTTTTCAAAGCTTGCCCTCTGTCCTCCCATCCATCCCCGTGTATTTTCTCGTGTGCTGAATCTCCTGTTTACTGGCTTGTGTGCGGCTTGTAGGGTAAAGGCAGCACCACCACTGAAACCCTCCTCATCTGCACCTAAGTAAATCCTCATGAGGTCACATCTGCTGTGTCTTGGCCCTGCTGTGCCATGCACAGGAACCCAGAAGATTTGCCTCCAAGTATCAACCTTGTAATTTCTATGTTACTCAGGAACATTAACATCAAAGCATGGATTAGGCAGCCAATGATGTTTTCTCTTTCAAAAGTTAGTACACTTTCACAGTAGGAAAATCCCAAACTGCACAAACACACAAAAAGTTATTTTGTGTCTGGTTTTTTGTTGTTGTTGTTGTTGCTGCTGTTGTTTTTCCAAACCCCAAGGATGAGTGGTGCATTAGAATGGCAGGAAATGACCATGTTGCATGGTAATAACTGGATTAAGAGATTCAATAGCAAACTCTCACCTATGCTATTTATAACGCAGATTAAGTATGTAATCCATCTGCGTTTTCAGCTTCAACTCTTTATTCCCCTTGACTCACTATCCTCTGACATGTCCCCCATCCCCTCCAGTGCGTTGCTGCTCAGCGTGTGCCTCGTAGCCAAATATCTGCTGTGCCCTCCTCCTGAGGATGTGACTTTGCCCGTGTCCCACTGGTGGTTCTGCTCAGTTACTCCACGGTAACTCTCCGCAGTGAGGGCTGTGTGCTGCGTGGTGCCTGACCAATGAGCCCTACAATTGCTTGGTCTCTAGGAACCGCTGTAATGACCATGGTGGCGGGGATGATTAATCAGGAAATGGTAAAGAAAATGCTTATAATGAAGCACTTGAATTTCTGACTTTACTGGGGGGTACAAACTCACAAACAAGGTCATGAAAAAGAAATCCATTGAGGATGACTAAATACAAGGACTTTAACTCTGAGTCAGGAAGTCTCTAAATCACAAACTATTGCAGATTGTAAGGATATCACGGGGAAGTGTTTGACTGTGTCCTGTCCTATATCTTAGTCAGTGCTGAGGACAGGTGCTGAACCTTTGTACCACTGCATCACGCCCAGCCATGACCTGATTTGCCCAATTTTGATGATTGAGACAGACAATGAGGGGCTCTGCTCATGCCCCATGACATGAGGTGTGCAGCACCATCCTAGGTGTGCATGTCACACACCCTTCCTCTCTGCTTGCACTGGCCATGCCCTGGGGGAGGTACACCCATGCCCTTGGAGCAAATGGCAAGAGCATCTCCAAACCTGGACTCCCCCTTACTGCTTGACCACAGTGCAAAGGCAGGGCCCAGCCCAGGATTCAAACTCAGCTGTCTTTGGTGGAGAGTTTTTTCCGGTATTTAAAACCCCTCTGCCAGCTTGGTGTGGGACCAAGCAGCACACCCTGAGTGCCAGGTTCAGCCTGCAAATACAAAGCAGAGTGAGCTTGGCCTGAAGTCTCAGGGACAGGGAAGGTTCTGCTCTATGCACAAACAGAGCAGATTTCACATTCTTTTCCCACTGGACTTTCATCACCTACATTCTCAGCAATGAAGACTGTTCCTAGTGAGGTATGTTTTTGTTTCCTCTGTTATTTGGACTGGAATCCACAAAGATGATAAGAGTGTGAATGTATGTTTGTTAAAAAACCCAAATACACCCCTGAACTGCAAAGACGGGGTTTTAAAGGGGCATCTGCCACAAAGGGCTGAGGGTGGTTAATATAGCCTATACCAGCCGCTGGCTGAGAGGAATAAGCAGCATTGCTGATAAGCTCATTTGATAAAGCTGTTGCTGGGCACTGCAGATGCAGGCTAAGCCCAGCATTTAATATCCATCCCACTCCCATAGGCAGCTCTCTCAGGCAGTGCTGCCAGGATTATTGGAACCCTGTCTGGCTCTTGTGCAGCTTTCAGTGAGTCCTGACAAGTCCTCACGGTGTGGTCTTACAAGTCACAGCTGTCACTGCCCTGGCCATAGATCACCAGCTGACACCTAAGCAAATTGCACACACTAATGCAAGTTGGCAGCAAGATTCCACAGGCAGTGTGGACCCTCCTTGCAGCTCCATGGACTTATGGTGTCCTGCGTTGTTGAAAACATGATCAAATCCCACATAATCGGTCCAGCTGGTCACTTGACCATAGAATATGTTTCCTGTTGGAAGCTGGTGAGGTTTCCCCATGAGAGTGCACATTGGGGCTGGATTATAACAGCCTTCATGTACATGAGCTTCTCCTAATATGAAAAATAGTGAATGGGAGGGAGCTGTTCAAGGAAAATCTGAATAGGGTGGGTTTGTGGGCTCCTTTGCTAGAAAGGACACAGGATTGCTCTGCCCCCTGGTCCTCACACTGCAAAGGTCTGTATCCCTGGGGAATCATGCTGGGCTTGGGTGCTGCTGATTGCCAGGCTACACTAACCTAACTAAACAGCTGATGTCTTACCAGCTCCCATGGCATCCTGTCAATTGAGGAATTGAGAAGGGAGGATCTGGGCTCAGGGTGTTTTCAGGACATGCAAGACATGTGCCACTTGAAATGTGGCTCATCTCACTTCTGAGCCTCAGCAGGGATAAGTTGGAGCCTGGGATTTGCACTGGGTTGGATCCCAGAGGCCATGATTTGAAACCCAGCGCTCATGGCTCCTTTCATGGGCTGCAGTGGAGGGAGAATGGTTTGTCAGGGCTGTCCACCTCAGTGGTCATCCCTGGGTTTATGGAGATGGCCTGACACCAAGGAAAGGAGTTCCCAGTGACTTCTCCATTTAACTCCATGTTGGGAGCACAATTTTCTGGTCTACCCCGAGGCAGAGTTGGAAGATCCTGAAGAAAAATAATTTGCTTTAGGGTTCTGAATGACTTGTCTTCGGCAGGAATATTTGAACGTCTGGTGTTGCACATGGGCACTAGGCTGTGTCTGGGGGAGCACGGGGGCATTTCCCAGCCCCTCTGTCTTGGTCAATGCACGATCAGCACTTTCCTCCACTGCTGACCTGGAGGTGGCAGAACCTCAGGGCTCCTGTAAACGTGGTGCTGATCCAGAAGACATGAAACGGTTATCTCTGTGTCTCACCCCATCAACATTTTTTCAGTCTGCATTAAAAATCCTACTATGGTTTTTTAGCACAAAAGGGGAAAGAAGAGAACCTTCTATGTTCAGGACATTTGGGACATCACTAGAATTTCATCCATCTGTGATTGGCCCTCAGACCGTCATACTCAATTTATTTCTCAGCCAAAGTTTTTCAGCCATCTGCTCAAGTGGAACAGCTTCCAGCATTTATTCCCAATAGTGCTCCTCTGAGGGAGCACATGGATTTTCTCCAGTACGACAGCATCACTATTTTCCAAAAAAACCCTCAGCCCAACCCCGCAGTGACTGGCGGGGAGCCCTCCCTGCTCTGCACCCCGACCTTGAATTTTAAGCAATTGATCAAGAAAACACAGAACGGTTTCTCTTCCACTTAGGACCACCGTGACTGATGTTTTTTAAAGGGCTCCTCTGCAGAGATGTTAATGAGGTCGCCTTGGATACTCAGCTTAAAACGGTGTCTCTTCAGCTTCTTTTATGTCAGCAATGAACAACAACAACAAAAAATGCACAACAACCCATCAGCGGATCTGCTTGAGGAGGGGTGGGAGACTCCTGGCAGGTGACTGGAGCAGATAGCGATTCACAGTCCACCTGCTGCCAGCAGTTCGGTGCTGAGCCTCTCTTGATTGTCCAGTGGAGCATCAACACAATGATCTCCATAATTATTATATCCTTAAATTGAAAAAAAAAAAAAAGATTAAAAAAGGCTGACTTATCCAGCCATCCAATTGAAAGTGCCCCAGGAAAGAACTTCAAATTGGGAGCAATAAGAGGTTCGGGGGCATTCAGGGAAATAAAAGCAGTTTCCCTGTGTGAACAGGGGAGAGGCTGTGTGTCCTTAGAGAATTGTTTGCCGGGCCCAGAGATCCACTTGCATTACTGCTGTTTAATGAGTTACCATCCATCAGCTGAGCTGTGAGAGAGGACTATGTCCAGGTTTAAAAAACAGGTAAAACCACCTGAGGAAGGAACACAAGGCAGGTGCATTCAATGTTTTGATGGTCTACCTAACACAGTGCTCATCATGTCTCCAAACAAGTTTGTTGGTTTCTCTGAACCTCACCCTCCTTAGGAGCAAAGGTGAATACAGTGACACATCCCACAGGCTTCACTGGAGCTCTGCGGGCAAACATGGAAGTACTGATGGAAAGGTGTGAGCAAGTTCAAAGGATCAGCTTTGGGAAACACCTTTACATATGAGTAGAGATCAGAATAATTCCTTGATTAGCAGTTAAATTAATCAATCTAGAAAGGTTGTTATTGTTACTTCATTTCATGCTTGCTATTCCACTGATCAGGATTATATGGATTATAGAGGAACTATTTCTCTATCCCTCACCAGCAATGCCCAAACATGACGATTGAGACCATCCTCAAACCCTGAAGTAGATTGGTCATTGTCGTATGAACATCACTTTCCTGCAAGAACCTGTGGGTGAGCCTGGAATTGTGTCTGGGATGGCAAAGCCCAGACTTAGACCACAGAACACCTCAGGCTGGCAGGGACCTTAGGGGGTCTCTAGCTCAAGACCTGCTCTGCACCTCCAAGAGTCCTTCTATCTTCTCTACACCTTCCTTCAGGGAGCTGCAGAAAGCAGCCTGATCTTCCTCCTGCTCTCCTTCAGCATGAACAAACCCACTTGGTTTTGTCTCTCGTACCTCAACCACTCTGGTGGCCTCTGCTGGACCTGCTCCAATCTGTCAATGTTTTTTTTTTTTTGTCCTCAGAAGCCCCAAACTGGACCCGGTGTCTCTGAAACAACTTCAGAAGGGCCAGACAAAGGGGAATTATCACTCTGCTTGACGTGCTGTCTCTACCCTTCCTAACACAGCTGAAGGTGTAAGTTGCCTTTGCTGTAGCCACAATATTGACCCCTGTCAATATTGTCAGGAATCCCATGTCTCTTTCTGCAAAGCTGATTCCCAGCCAGCTGTCCCCTAGCCTGTCCTGTTCCCTTGTGAGGATATCCCTTTAGGACTGTGCCCTTGCTGTCATTGCCTGCCTGTTTCTCCAGCCCGTTGAAACCCTCTGAACAGCAGCTGCAGCCTCTTGGGTGTCGAGTGCTTCCCTCCCCACTGCTTCCTTTGGTGCCATCTGAAAACTTCCTGAGGGTGTGCTTTGCCAATTAGCCAGGCCATCAGTGAGGCTGTAATAGTACTGGCCTCGGTGCCAGTCCCTCCAGGGTCTCACCAGCAACGAGTTGCCAAGTGGGCTCTGTACTGCTGAGCATCATCCTGTGAATGCAGCAGTCCAAGCTATTTTCCAGCTTCCTTCTTTTCTATTCATAGGATCCATATCTCCCCACCATGGCTGTAAGGAGGGTATGCATTGCAGCCTTTACTACAGGCAAGGGAAACCACCTCCACTGTTTTCTTATCCACCGTGTATCCTCACAGCCAGTTTTCCTGCCATTCGGGGTGCTCAGGTCGGTCCGGTGTGATGTGTCCTTTGTAAATCCCTGCTGACTCTTCCCTTCTCATCCTCCAGGTGATGGCTGGGAGGATTTGCTCCATCACCGTCGTGGGGACAGGGGTGACACTGGACAGGCTGTGGTTCACCTACTCCAGCTGGGTGTGAGGTTTGCCTTTTCCCACTCACCAGGAACATCCTGATTGCTCCAACCTTCCAAAGAGCTCAGAGAGGAGCCTTACCAGGGCATCAGCATCTCCCTCAGCATCCCTGAATGCATCCTACTGGTTCCTATGGGCTTGTGTATGTTCAGGTGCCTCAGGTGTGTCCCAGATTAATTTTTCTCTAGCATGGGTAATGCTTCCCCTGTGAAGACTCCGATTCTATGACCAGGGACATGAGAGGACTGAGAGCAAACCACAGCAACAACAACTGAGTCAAAGAAGCCTTTGAGGACTTTAGCTCCTCTGGGTCTGTGGTCACTGGGTCCAGTTGTCCCCCCAGCCTTCCTTCTGCTGCCAGTGTGCTTCTAGGAGCCTACTCACTTCACATCCATTACTGGACTCCTTTGCTCTTCACAACCCACTGCAGCTGAGCTTTGTCTGTGTATCCCATACAACTTGGGCAACACCTCTACAATCTCCCCAGGTTTCCTGTGCTCAGTTCCAAATTCTGTGGACTTCCTGCTTCCATCTGAGCTCAGTCAGGCATTCTGTGTTAACTGATGGTGGGTTCTGTGCCACTCACTTGACCTTCTCCCGAGAGCAATAACCCATTCCTGTGCCTGGAGGAGGTGATCCATGAAGATGTACCAGATGTCTTGGCCTCTTGGTCTGCCAGGGAAATTTCATACAGGATTCTGCTGAGCAGATCCCCAAAGAAGCTGAAAACTGCTCTGTATCTGGGGTTATATCCTTATTTCAGAGGCTGAAACTCCCCCATCTCATGGTTGTTACAGCTGAGGCTGCTCTCAGCCTTCCCCCTCCTGACCAGCTCTTCCCAGTTTCTGAGTCATGTCTCCAGCAGAGCATGTCCCCATATTACCTCATTCATTACCTTGAGGAAATTGTCCTCAAGACACTCCACAAATCTCCTGGATTGCTTGCACCCAGCTCTATTGCAGTTCCAGGGCAGGCAGGTTCAGGTTCCCTGTGTGGACGAGGCCATGTGCTCAATCAGGCTTTGTTGAGATGGGTTCAAACCAATCCGTTCCAGGCAGACATTCTCCTACCTAAAGCAACAGCTTTTCTACTGCACTGGTACTACTTATATGAAAGATTTACACAATCACAGAATTATTTCAGGTGGAAAAGGCCTCCAAGATTAGCGAGTCCAACCTGCGACTGATCCCCACCTTGTCAACCAGACCAGAGCACCGAGTGCCCATTCCAATGCTTGACAACCCTTGCAATGAAGAAATTCTTCCTGATGTCCAACCTGAACCTCCCCTGGCACAGCTTGAGGCTGCATTTCATCTACGGATTATATTGATCCTGCAGCAGGCATGGTCTGTGCATACAATCAGAGCTGCTCCTTCATCCAGAGATTCTAGATTTCCTTGTCCAAATAGACAGTGTCGTAGGAAGACAAAGAAACGTGAGACCACCAGGGATCTTTAGTCTGAAGGAACAGAAAGTTGGTTTAGTTAAACTGCACTTAAAACAGTTGTAAGGACAGTCCTACTCACAAAGGAAAAAATCCTGAATTTGGTTTCTTCTCATTTACTGTGGACATGAGGTAAGATAGGATGAGTGGAGGCTACTTGAATTCTGAACAGGAATGTCCACATAGACAGTTTAATGAAGTTTAGCTAATCCAATTTGCAAAGGTTAATTCAGATTCATTTGCCTGATTGTCTCTGTGTAGATAAGACCAAGGTCACTTCCCCAAGGTGACTGGCTGAGTCAGGCACAGGATCCACACTTCTTTCACCATTACTTTCCCAGGCTGCTTTGTCCCTATCCATGTACCCCCTTCATATCCCCTGTACAGAAGAATACAATCTCTTCCACTTTCCTCAGTGGACAGTGATTCTTGCTGATCCACATCACTACAAACCCTTTTTCTGGGTGAAGTACCCTCAGTTACTGAGGCTGTAGCTCGCACTGGTGCTTGGAGGTGAATTACAGCCCACATGCTTAAATCTTTCCCAGGAATCCAGAACAGCCTGTAGCATCTTGCTGGTAGAGTTGGGCACTCACAAGCACTCCAGCTGGCTGACAATCTCCTAAGTCATCCCAATTCTGCGCTTTTTTCTGACCCTCCTGGCACTCATGTACTTACCTGCAGTTATCCAGAGTCTCCCACCGTAAGCAACAGAAAGAGTTTAGGAGATGAACCTCTGCTTTGCAACCCACCCAGGTGCAGTCTGGGCTGGGTCCCACAGCTCCTTCAGCAGGGGCTCTCACCTCTGCTTCTCAGCACCTGGTGCTGGCCCCGGGCTGGCAACTGCAGTGCCCCAACAACTGTTCAGAAGGGATTGAAATCCAAATCGGAGATAATTTAGAGGATTTAAAAAGATATACATAATCTGACCAGAACTGAAGAGCTGCCTTAGCCTTAAACTGAAAACTTTCCCAATGGAGTTACAACCCTAGAACAAGTAGCTTACATCTCCTAGTACATGATGAATGGGTGCAGGAGCTATTCTGAACAGCAGGCAACAGTGAATGGTTGCATTTCCTTGGCCAAGATGAGGAAGCTTTAAGTAACTAATTAAAAAAAAAAAATCAATAGAGAGTCTTTTCCCACGATCTTTTGCCATGAGTCCTTGGCAATAATTTCAGTGCTCACTTCAAAGCATTGAGGTCAAAGCATTGAGGTCTCTTTTCTGGGCTTCTTTCTACCATGGCAAAGGAGTTTAGAAAGAGAAGTTGCTTGAGCTCAGTAGCTGGCTGCAAGCTTGTTGTTCTGCTTTAGGGAGGACTTGCAGTCCCCAAGTACTTGTGTTCAGGGGTCTCTGCATGGGTTGTCTTGTAACCATGATGTGTTTCCACATCTCTGGCCCATTGCCATCATTAAAAGCTAATTCGATTTCCTCAGGACTTCCCGGGGTGTTTTGTTGCCCCTGCAGCAGGGCAGTGGTCATTTCCTGATGTTTCTCCACAGAGCTGTCCAGCTCCTCCTGCTCTTCCTTACCATTTCAGTCTCCTGTCTTAGACCTGAACTACCCTGAGCCATCCAGGATTTGGTCCCTGCTGCAAGAACTTAAGTGTGGGAAGTGAAGAACAAGACAAGGAGCAGAGGGAGCGGAGAGCTGGGAGCGTGCAGGAAGCAAGGTAAGTTTTCTGCCAGCAATGATGAGACGTGCCCTCCATCTTACACTGTCACCGTAGCCCTTCCCTCCACAGGGTCCATGGCGAAGCTGGGACATCATCCAGTTGAACACAAGCTGTACTGCCCACATCTGCAAAGCACTTTCAAGAAGCAGAGGTCGGTCAGAGTGCTGAAGGTGTGATGTTCTCTCTGTCCGTGGGCATCTGCCCATACCCTGCTAATGCATCTGAAGAATTTCTCTCATTTCAGCAAGTGGGCAAGTGGAAATGTTGCCTCTTCGTGGTCTAGTTCAGCTGCTCCAAGTTCAGGCAAACTCCAAATCTGCCATACAGTGGCTAGGAAGGGCCTGGCTGCTGTGTCTCCTCTTCCATCAGTGATCTGCTGCTACATTTTGCCACTACCCTCTTTTTCAGGTCTTAAGAAATTCACTGGGGGCCCCTGGACAGCAGAGCAGGTGAGTTGTGGGATCTGTGTGGCACGTATCCCTGAGGGACACACCTTTCTATGTGGGGAAGGCCAGCCTCCACAGCCAGCAGCCAGTGTCCCTGCCTCGTCTTCCCAGCCTGGCAGCTGACTGAAACTGAGTCTGAGCTCATACCCCACTATCTGCGGGGAAATCCTCACCACTGTTCCTCTCACTGGCCCAAGAAACATTAAAGGCAACCTCCAGCTCTTCCTTTCCCTCCCTCCCAGCAGTCTATTCCTTTTTGTGTGTAGGCAGAACAAAAACAACAAAAAGAATTTATATGAAGGATCTTCCCTCTCCTCTTCTACCATTCTTCTTTCCAAAACCTTCCTTTGAGGCAAAACAGGCAAATGGGAATCGGATCCTCAAGAAGCTGAACTTACCATCACTGTGGAAAGATGGCTTTGAGCCACATCAGACCATTCCTGCTTGGTGAAGAGAGAGCCAGTCATATCGCCCCAACTGAGTCACTGTGATTTGCAGCACTATATTCTGGTCCAAATTCCTCATGTTACCCCAGGACAAAGCAGGACTTCCTTTCTCCTTGTAGCCCTAACAGGCCACTCCTGCTGCTCCCGTGTGCTTGGGAGCTGAAATCATGACCCCGGAGTATCCCACTGCCACTGGTGCTGTAGGTTGTCCTGTACGAAGGTACACCCTGGACGAAGGTACACCCCAAGATATGATGCACCTGCTGATCACCGAGAATTAGGTGATGTAGTTATTGCTCATCTGCATGTTTCTGCTCACTGCTGAGTGTCAAGCAATTAATACATTCCTCTCCTTAGTGAAAGCAGTGTGAGCTACTCACTGTCCAGGTGCCTGGAGTGGTTGGCTTGCTGAGAACTCACCCTGTGGCTTTTCTGCCTGTTTCCTTCTCCATGTGGCAACTCCATATTCCCCTGGGATTAGCCAGGCTGACTCTGCTGGGGGCATCCCCATTCCTGTCTCTCATCATTTCACATTTGGTTTCTGTGGGTGCTTTACTGGTGCAGTTCCTTGGCACAGTCCTTTTGATGAGCTCTTCCACTTCAAACACATTTATATATGGTCTGTGCATGCTGTTAGAAGGCAGTGGGGCTTTTCTCTGGTTGCAGAATATCTGAAGAGCATGTGCAGAAGAGCTCATGTAGCATATAAGTACTTTTTTTTGCTTAATACAGCTAAGGAACAGCTCTAAGACAACCCTTCATTAGTGTCTGAACTGTTGGTCCTTTCTGCTTTGATGTGAAGCATCAGATAATATTTACGTTCCTGAAGAATTATTGTTTTTATGGAAGGGGAAAAATATTAAAGACTTTGGGTCTATTGGGTCAATCAATTTTGTTATGACTAATACAAAACTCTATTTCTTGGGCATAGACTCAAAAACCAGAATGTAGTTTAGGATGCCTTCTAGGTGCTCACTGCTCCCCAGGACCTGTCCCATATGCTCAGTCTTCTTCCTAAAGCCTCTGTCCTTCAGCTCCTTCCCATGGCCATAAAAGACTGCCTCGTTTTCAGGCTTTTGCTTGGGTACTTGCATTGGAAACTCCACCTGGCACAACAACACAATCCTTGTGTTTGCTGTTGAGCTCCCTGTATAGGTTCTCCACAGTGCTGCCCTGTAGGAATGCTGGGCTGCGATGTCTTCTTCTGTTGTTGCACAAAGGTGTTTCTTCCATTGACCTGGGACTGGTCTGTGGGCATCTGTAAACTGAAGCCTACTTGTTCTATGTCAAAAATATCTCCTTCCAGGAGATCCCGTGCAATAGGGAATATGGATTCTTTGACCCCCATTGTGAGAGCAGTGACGTTCAAAGGATTGTGAGGAGTGAGCATCACTTCCCATTATCTAAAGGAACAGAAAATTTGTGGCTGGAACTTTGGATGAGAAACTAAAGTCTGGGGTCTATTCTACACCAAATTGGTCCTTATGAGGGCTGGGATTTTTCAAGGATGCTCAGCACTGCTCCAGTTCTTCTGTGAATGAAACTCCCTCTGATCATAACCAGGAGATAACTGTATGTGGTTTTGATTGCCATCTTTAAAATGGATCACCCTCCTGACCTGCTCCACAAAGACACCACATCTACTCTGCTCACCCATGGTATCAATCAGCACCTTTGAAAAGCCCAGGCAGGAACAAGACCTGCAGCAGGAGACCTTTTGGGGACTGAGTTTCAGTGCCTTGGACATGGTGGAACCAAGGGCAGCCACTTCCCAACCCAAGGCCCACAATGCACAGTTTAGCAGTGTTAGAGGCAGGCAGTGGGAATTCCTCCCACCAGAAGGAGGCCCTCCAGCTCACAGGTTCTGGGGGTGGTTTTTGCACAGTAGGATTGGGAACACCTGTGGCCTGTCATCAGGGACCTCATGCACCGTGGAGCTCTCTGCTTTCAGGGTCTGGACAGCCTCTCAAGGAAAATCAGGGCTTCCAAAGCTGAGGTTGTCCCAGTCATCACTTATCTTGCCAGTGCAAGCTTTGCACAGGCCTGTGAGAGATTCCTGCTCCCAGGACATGTGAGACAGGTCCTGGTCCCTCAAGTTATCCGATGGCCTGCGGGAGGTGAGGCTGAGCTATGGAAGAATTTTGATTTTTCCAGTTGCTCACTGCTGTTGTCCCCTAGTGAATGGATCAGGTCTGCTTGCTGAGGAATATTTCTGTGGTCTGCTCAGTTCCTGCATTGTCCTGCTGTGGAACTGCAGGCAGTTCAGCAGGGACAGGGTTCCCCCAGCACCAGCTGCAGCCCTCAGTCCGTGCACGCACCGGTCCCTGCCAGAATGCACTGAGAGAACAAAGGGGAAGGAAGAAACTGACTCCTTGGCTGGTGTTTGTGCAGTTTACAAAGCCTCTTTTGCAGAGTTTCCAATTCCCATTGGCCAGCGATGCCGGGCTGTCCCAGCACTGCTCTGCTGCGGAGCCCAGGGAGTGCAGAGTGGAGGGAGGGTGAGCCAGCTCTCTCTTTGAGAAGGGGATGGCATGGAATGGGGATTCCGACAGCACCCACATCAAGGAGTTCCTGTGCTGGAAGCTGGTTGTCCAGCCAGTGATGCATCTTTGCTGGCCCACACAGGGAAGCTCTGCGTGTCAACAGGCATAGGGGGACGAGCCATCCTCTGTAGTGGTCGTGGATGTAAAAGCTGAAGGAGCCTCCCCTTCAGGTCCCTGTGCTTGGGGCCACAGACTGTACCCCTGCACCCCACAGCACCCTCGGACGTGGCCAAAGTGACCTCTGCAGATGCCAGCTCTCCACACAGCTGGGGCATGGGAAGTGATGCCCACGGCTGTGCACACACATGTGCAGTTGCTGCTGAGTGTCTTTATTCCTTGACTCTGGCTTTGGTCACTGATGATGCAAATAATGGTTTTCCATCATATTTTTGGGGTGTTTCTGTTGAGCAGTGTTTTGCTTTGGGCTCCTGGAGGTCATGGCTCATCTTTCTGCTGGGTCTTGTCTACAGGCAAGGCTGTGAGCTCCTGCAGATGGGGACATCCACAGCAGGGTAAAGTGCCTTCACACCACCCTCATCCAGGGCATTGTGCTTGTAGAAATGATCAAGATCACGTAGATCCTGGTGGGCTTTGAATTTTGACCTTGTTTGCTGTGGGGAGGGGGCTGCTGGACTTTATAGCTTAATGATCTGTCTTTCATGGGAAAGCCAGCCATCCCAGAGGGAAGAACAAAGAAGGTCCTTCAGATTTGAGGGGGGAAAGCCAGTGTTATTTATTTTACAGCTCTGAGGGGGTAAAAAAGGGAGCAGAGTCCAGGACAATTAAAATACTGACTGAACAGGGATCACTTCTCAGAGATGGGGATATTTTTTAAGGCCTTCAGACAGGGAAATGAGTTGACGTCACGTGAGATTTTTGAAATACAGGTGAGGAAAAGCCTCCTGCATGGTGACTCCAGTACAAACCAAGGCAGGGCCACCCAGTCTGGTCTTCTGTCTATGCAGGAGGGCTGGATTCCCTGTCAGAGGCATGTGCTGTGCCCCCCAAGAAGCCGCTCAAGTAGAAATGCACAGCCTGTTTCTCTCTTATGAGGTTGCCTCGATGCACAGCTCAGGATCTCTGCATCCCCTCATCCCTGAGTACCCAGGGGATACGGGGGGTCTGGAGGGAGAGGGGCTGATGGGCACAGACTGCACGCTGAGGGCCATCCTCTGTCCCCCTTTGGGTTAAATACTGTTGCTGATGTGCTCTGCAGGCGCTGAAATTCCCAGGAGATCTTACCAGCAGTGATTTAGCATCAACTTGTGTTTCTAGAGTGGGGCTGCCCCTGCCTAGGAGGCAGGAGGTGTGAGAGTGGAGATCTTTGAGGCAGTGGGGTGGGGACAGCATTACCGCAGGCTTTGGGGCTGCGTGTCTCTCCTCCTGACCCTGGCACGCCGGGCACGGAGCCTGCCAGCCGGCTGTCTGCAGGGACAGGAGCAGGAGGGGCTACGGGGGGGACGATTCCTGCTGCTGGCACAGCCCTCGGTCCTGGGAGAAATCCCAGCGCCGGAGCCCAAGGCTCCCAGTGCCCGAGGGGGAGATGCGGATCCCTCCGGCCGTCCCCGAGCGGGTGCGAGGGCTGCGCTGGCTGCCCGCCCCTCGCGGAAAGGATGCTGCGGAGGGAGGAGAAGCTCCAGGCCGGAGCCGACAGGCGGCTGTCTCCAGGGCGGCTGCAGCACTGCAGCATCAATTAACCTTTGGGGAACTTCTGCCAGTGCCGCTCAGGCGTGGCGGCGGCTCCGCCGTGCCGAGCTCGGGGCGCAAACGCACCGCGGGGCCGCGCTGCAAGGCTGGGAGGCTGCGGCCAGACGACAAAAGCCCGACAAGGAGCCAGCCGCCTGAGCCGAAGTGCCTCTGTCTCGCTCACCAGCCCGCGCTAAAGTGCTTTTATCTCCTCTCCCTGTGTTTACGAGGGTGGCTTTCTGCTTCGCGCCGCGGCGCTGCCGCGGAATGCTAATGCCGAGCGAGCGGCGGCCGCCCACCGCAGTCCTTGGCGGCCAATTTCCGCGGGGCCGGGACCCCCGACCCCGCCGGCTCTGCGGGGACAGTGTCACCCCCATCCTACAGCCCTGCCAGAACCCCCTGCCAGCGCCTCGTCTGCCCTGGCACCCACCCAGCGCCGCGGGGCAGCGCCAAAAGAGCGATTCCCCTCAGCCAGAGGGGCCCGGGGAGAGGCGATGCCCCGCTCGTGGCTGTGGCTGTGACTGTCACTGTGACTGTGGCTGTGGCTGTCACTGTCGCTGTGGCTGTGGCTGTCACTGTGACTGTGGCTGTGGCTGTGGCTGTGACTCTCCCTGTGACTGTCACTGTGGCTGTGACTGTCACTGTCACTGTGACTGTCGCTGTGGCTGTCACTGTCGCTGTGACTGTCACTGTGGCTGTGACTGTCACTGTCACTGTGACTGTGGCTGTGGCTGTGGCTGTGGCTGTGGCTGTGACTGTCACTGTCACTGTGGCTCTGGCTGTGACTGTCACTGTGGCTGTGACTGTCACTGTGACTGTCACTGTGGCTGTGACTGTTACTTGTGACTGTCACTGTGACTGTGGCTGTGGCTGTCACTGTGGCTGTCACTGCCACTGTGGCTGTCATGTGGCTGTGACTGCCACTGTGGCTGTGGCTGTGACTGTGGCTGTGGCTGTGACTGTCACTGTGACTGTGGCTGTGGCTGTGACTGTGACTGTGACTGTGACTGTCACTGTCACTGTCACTGTCACTGTGGCTGTGGCTGTGACTGTCACTGTCACTGTCACTGTCACTGTCACTGTCACTGTCACTGTGGCTGTGGCTGTGGCTGTAGCTGTGCAGCACAGATGCCTCCACACTGCAGCCCTGGCAATGCCAGCTGGGAGGAATGGGGGCTGTTCACACAGTGTGTGCTGGTCCCCCAGGTTGTGGGGAGCTCACCATCCCTGCAGCTCCCTCCCAACCACGGTTCCTGCAGCTCCGTCCCGTGAGAATTGTGTTCTTGAGGCATCTCTGGCCGTCTGGGAACACCCGCTGGACAGGGAAGTTAGTGGGTGAAATGAAAGGGGAAGAGAGAGAAAATAACCACAAGGTTTTGGAAAGAGCAGCAGTACTGGCGAGATGTCCTGCAGGGAGGAGTCTGGTCAGGCTTGTCCATAAATCATGTGTTCCTGCACGTAACCTCTCCTTGGCCACTCAGCTCTGCTCTTCAGGGCCAAGGCCCTCTGAAGCAATCAGGCATCAAATTCCTGGAAACGTGGGCTAAAAACCTGCCCTTCATCCCAGACTGATATGGTGAGGCTGCTGTCAGTGCCTGGGCAGTGAGGGGACAGCACCTCTGGCACATGCTGCTGTCACTTTGGGTGCTGTGGCAGGGATGTGCTGTGCTTCCCGCAGCTGCCCCTGGCCAGGCAAGCAGCAGCAGCAGCCTCCCTCTTTCACCCTAGAAGATACTGACCCCTTTCCATCAGGACGAGGGAGACCATAAGAAATTGGGAGTTATGGGATCCCATATCACCTTTTCCAAGAGCTGTCAGCCCACGAGGGATCAGTTCAGCCAGGGCAGCATTTCCAGCACTCTCCCCGGGCTTCTCTCTGCCCCTGCCTGTTTTCCCACACACAGCTTTCCCTACATGCTCCAAGAGAGCTGTTTCCACGCTGCAGAGGTGTTGCAGGCAGCAGAGCAAAGAAGCAGCAGCAGCACCTGGCTTTCTTCGTGGGCCCAGCCTGGAGTCACCTTGGCAGCCCTTGCCTGCACCCAGGTCCTGCCTGGCGCCTGCCTGTGTGTGTTCTGTCATGGAAAGGGCCACATTGGCCACTTTTCCTATGATCTCACCCTGGCCAGCGCTGTGAGTCATCGGAAAAGTGGTCCCTCTGGGGCTGAGCCAGAGCTGGCTGGACTGATGGAAAGACCACCAAGGCCTTTGGGACCAGGCTGAGCTCTGCTGTGGCTGCAGCCTTCGCAGTGGGGGACATGTGAGGGCAGGAGAAGGGCTGGATCAGCTCTGTGGGGAGCACCAGGGGTGCTGCCACAGCAGCTCTGCCTCTCCTGCATCCCTGAGCTGACAGCAGGGATGATGCTGCCTCTGTGGTGAGGAGTTCTGCTGCCATGGCTCTGGGGTGGAGATCCAGCCCTGGCCCCAACCTGTGCCGTCCTTGGCATCCCCTCTCTTGCCAGATGGTGATTTATAAACCCCTGGGGCGGGGAAGCTGAGGAGCAGCAGGGCAGCTGTGTGGCTCCGTGACACTGCTACAAGGTGGTTTCCAGTAAGGACAGCTCATTTCTTCCAAAGCATCTGAAAACAGAAGCTGGAAATATCCCAGCCCATCCTTTGTAAGCAGTAGCCACAGCAAGGCTTCCCCAAGGTGGGGCTGGGCTTTTGCTCCTGTGTAAATGCTCACACTATGCAGATGTTTTCCATGTGCCTGGTAATAGACAGCTGAAAAGACAGCTCATTCACTGACGGCGGCAAGGAAAAGGCAAAGCTGTCTCTCTGTTTTGCTCCACTCCTGGAGACTTCCCCCCATGACTCATGAGTTAGGTGGTACTGGTTATTCCAGAGACTCCCACGTATCCCTGTACATCCTTGCTGCAGCCCTGCAGGGAATACCTGCTTCCCAATACCCCTGGTGCTTGTATCATGCTGGGTGTCTGCCTGTAAGGAAATAGCTCAGAACTACCCTGAACCCTCACTTTGACCACCAGTAAAAACAATACAGGGAGGTTTCCAGCCTCTGCCTTGAAGGGCATCACTGCTCTGATGAGGTACAGTGGCATTTCTGGTGCCACGTGAGTAACCCAGGCAAAGCTGCCCACATTGGTATCTGGTCTGAGATAATGCAAATGAGGCCAATAGGATCTGGGGCCCTCAGTGCTCAGGGCCCCACCTGAAAGATGGCAGATGCCAAGTGGCACAGTCTTTGTCACCGTGGCGAGACACAGATTCAGCACTGACTGTCTGCAATGGATATAAACTGCTGTAGCACATAGCTGCTTGGACACATGATGGTCATGGACTTAGGCTGTGTTCTGCAAAGATCTCGTGTTAATGGCACCAGGATCTGAGAGACAGATTCCTTTCCCAAAGCATTCCTGGCAGCCCAATCTGTTCTTCTTCTTATCCTTCCCATGGGAAAACATGTTCTGAAGTCTACAGAAGACACGTCACCCTTAGGTGGAGTTTGATGGTTGTGGCTTCACCAGAAAGGCTTATGGATATCCTAGCCTTTTCCTACTGACTTTTAGGCCATGTCCCCAGTGGCATTGTGGTCTCCTTCTCACGTGGTCTCCTTCTCATTTCCCTCAGCCACCACTTTCATTTCTACTTCTGCCTTAAGGGGATCAATTTGATACTCCTAGCTAAAAGCTAAACTGAGGGGAAGAGCCTTGGGCTCTGCACTCCAGAACTGGAATTTGATCTTAAGTATCACAGTTATCATCTCTAGGGAAAGCCAATGGATTTTCACCAGGTTTCAGGTCCAACTGAAGATGGGAGGTGAAAGGCAAGAACAGGAAGAGGCAGATATAGTGTAGCCCCAAACACTACAAGAGAGCAGCTTGGTGTGTCCACTTCTGCTCTTTTCCTGTAAGACATCTGTGTGGGGCTGTACTTGGTCATGTCAAGTGTTTGTGTCCAGCTCCCGTTTACATTAAAATGCCAAGCAGTGGCTTCACTGATAACTAGTTGTGGTTGTTACTCCATGGATAAAACCTCCTTGTCCATAACTAGCCTTAGCATCTACCATTACTGCTGCGAACTGCAACGCTTCTCCTGCAAGGTGAAGAGTGATGAAATCCACCAAAATGCCTCTCCATCCTGGTGTTCCAGAGTGCTCTAACAACATTCTGGGGGTCTGGTTGCTGATAACACAAAATCTGGCACAGCAATGGACAGAACAAGTATGTTGACTGCTTTAGGCTCCTTTGAAATGATGCAGTATGACATCATTATTACATCATACTGCTGTCACATATGTTGGATTTAATCCGACCAGAAGCTGAATTCCCCGACAGCAGCATATTTTTTAAAACTAGGCTTATCTAAATGCATGCCATTGAAGGTACATTAATGCTGAATAAAACGAATAGTTGCTGGAGCTTCTTATGAACTTGGTAAAATTTTCTGTATGTGTAGTTTTACTTATCAGCTCAGGCTACTTTTTAACCTGTGTCCCACAACTACACAGCAGCAGGTCCTTCAGCCACCCCTCTGGGATAACTGTGTACTTGTAGTATATCACAGAAGTTCATGGTGTCACACATGCCATGGCTTTGAAAGTTTGCAGATGATTCTTACGCTGGACACTATGAATGTATTTAGTGATATTTTGCCACAATGGACTGACTGGAAAGTTAAATTTAAAAGCTGGAAAAACTCCTTAAGGCTCTAAAAAGTGACGTTTAAAGAGCCTCCTCTTCTTCTTTACAGGTTGTTATTCCTCTTCCATCTCTGCATATCCTCCTGGTTCGGATAGTTTAAAACTTGTGCTTCAGAGATGTTCACCAGTGAATAGTAACAGACAGTGCTGCTTGGTGAGCATTCACTCTACTCTACTGCATGAGGAGGGAGATGTTCCTGTCCTTGAAAAACAGAGCTGATCCAGCCCTCACTGGCTGTGTGGTAGAATCTGAGAGGTGTTTTTTCAGGCTTTGAAGGATTTCCATCTCATTAGGTTTACTGAGGCAGCTGTGATGTTGTCAATAGCAAAACATGCCACCCTTGTTTTGCAAAGGACAAATTCATGTTACAACCAATTAATGCACAGACCAGTGGCTTTTTCATGACCAGTGAACATCAATTGGGCCTTTTTCATACCAAGCGTGATAACAGGTCTTAAGTTTTCTAGTTTCAAACCACTGGAGTGTCAAGAAGTGCCACACTGCCAGCCTGGGTCCAGATGCTGTCACAGGACACATCCTGGGCCTGTGGTTGTCACCTCTGTACAGAAGTGTCCCCCTGTCTGTTTTGCCATGTTACAGGGCATAATCCTTGAGGTGATGTGAAGTGGTGATGCAGCACATTTTGACCAGTTTTAGCTACGATTCTGCTTCGCTTGGCTCTTTAAAGTTCTCCCTTACAAACTTGCCAGCTATGGAAAGGGCTCTTTTTGCTCTTGTTTTGACAGTGGAATGGATGCCAGTTTGGGGGAAACACCTTAAATATCCCAGAGCCTGTGATCCCTGGTGTTAGTGTTTCCTGGTGGTGCTTTCAAGAGTATCTGATTGATAAGCACTCAACACGATGGTGAGTCCTGACACATTTTTAAGTGTGTACAGACATAGGAGATAACCTTGTCGATCCCCTTTGGATGCCAGGTTGAGGGCTGGACATAGTTTATTGATACCCATGACTCCATCGAGGCCCCCCATATCAGTGAGTAAAAACTCAGCCAAGTGTTTTTCATTTCCAAGACTCTTTAAAAGTTTATCCTCATATTTTCATCTATTTATTATTTTTTAGGAGAAGATAGAGAATGACAATGTTTTTGGTGGTAAAAGACACCTTCTAAGTCACTTTCTAGATTCTTACAGATAATTAAAGAGAATAAAGCAATTTGGTTTTATAGGAAAGGTTACTTGTGTCTTTTGCAAGTGATCTTTTGGGATATCTGATGTGAAATGGCTTCTTAGAAAACTGTCCCAACTGGCTATCTACTCTTTTCATGAGCCTTTTATTCACAAAAATCACTGTTATGTTTCTGGCCAACACTTCCAATTATCATTAGATTTTCATCTGCTGTAGAGAGTGAGCTGAAGAATATACTGATGTTCCTCCATAATTTTAACAAAGAAATACTTCCACTGAGGTTTTTCTAAAAAGCAATGATTTGATCAAGTTTGCTGTGAGCGAGGTGTCAAAAGTGCCTTTGAAACACTGTTTTTAAAGCTGTGTTCAATAGTAGATCCAGCAAGACATGTCAGAAAGTCAGCACAGAGACTGTGTGTGGAGCCATCTAGGTACCCATCTCTGCTGCAAACTTCCTCTTCCCTTTAACCTTCCCCTTCCCCTATGGCCAACGGATGTAGATGTCTCCTGTAGGGAGCACCAGAGGTGGAAGAGCAAGAAGGCTTGAAGGATGACAGATATTAATCAGTTTTCATGCTCTCCCTCACCTAATGTCTCTTAGGCCTGTCCTACAGATACATAGACCCTTGGTTTTTGCCTTCCAACAGTCTAGCAAAGCCCCTAAGCCCATCTCCTGACTCCAAGGAGCAGCCACGAGCAGCAGCAGAGATCCAAGCATCACCTTCCCTCCCCAGCAGGATCTCAGTCCTGCAACGTGCCCTTGGCTGTGCTGGTGGATGAGGTGCTGGGGGCGCATCCTCTGGGCACAGCAGGCACACTCCACGTGGTACAGAGTCCTGGTTTGGAGAACCTGATTCTACAGCCAACCACTTCTGCATTCCCACAGCTCCCTGGTGCTGAGGTGTTGGATTTTCCCCTCATGGTGACTGGTTTCAGACAGAGTAGGATCTGTCCTTGGTGTCTGTTTTTGAAACCTGGTCAGAAGTGCTCAGTCACCAACAGTCCCCTCCCCACACTCTTCAGTGCATTCCAGAGCATTGTAATGGCTTGAGATGATGAATACTATGCAGACAACACACCCAGCTGTCCAAGCAGACAGTCAGTGGAGAAATGAAGATATGCCTGCCTAAGTAAAAGTTTGATTAATTGCATTAATTAGGCCCTAAGGTATGGTTCATAAAATAAGAGTACAACCAGTGTATTGGATTGAGGAATTGACTATGTGACAGGGAACAAACAGTGGCCCGAACGGGAACTCTTCTCTGTCTGGAATGGCATGATAAATTATCTATTAAATAATGGAGAGTTACAAAGCTGCAGTCTGTAAGAGGCGAGCTCCAGCCATGGCCAGGGACAGCCCAGGTGGGTGACTCGACCAGGTCTGTCAGTCTCTCCAGCATTTCCATGAAAGCTTGTTTTCCCATGTCCAAACAGCACAGCACTGGGATTGTAGTCCTGTCTGCTCCCACAGGTCATTGGACCCTCATGGGGGGAGTGTGGCAATCCAGGGGTCACAGGGGTCCCACAGGGACTGTACCACAGCACCATACCTTGACCTGGCTGCTGCTCTCCTCCTGCCATGGAAGCAGGACCACCTTCTGCTGGCCTAAGTGGTGAAGAGGCATTAATTCGTACCAAAGGCACTAGTTTTGACTTTTCTGTGCCACACTTTCCATTCTCCGTGTACCTCCATTCTTTGGCTTCCCCATATTGGCTCACCATGGTCCTGGCACCTGTGGGAGAGCCATGGGGCAGCTCAAGCACAAGGTCCCGTAACATTTCCCCTCCCAGATCCAGTGACATCATGCCAGGCCTTTGTGAGGTCACAGCTGCAGCTTCTTCATCCTCCCTCTTGTCCTTGCTGCTCCAAACGATGGGCATCTCACTGTTCTTCCCTCCCATCTCGCTGCAAATCCACGGGGACTTGCCTGCTGCCAGACAGGAGCTTGTCTCCAGCTGCAGAGGCAGAGGCGAGCGGATGGTCTGTTTGTGGTGTGCTCCGCCGCATCCATTTCCCGTTTACCCCCCGAGTGATTAAAGAGTTGCCGATACTCCAGCCTGGACCTGCTCTCGGCGATCTGTCAGGCGCCGCTCCCTCTCCTGTCTCCGCGATTGCTGACGTGTGTGTGTGCTGCAGATGCAGCTGTGCAGGAGGAGGCTCTCCAGATTCCTCGTTACCGGTTGTTATTAATGACTGTGCATTTCCATGAAGCCAATAGCAGGGACAGATGTATCCCCTGCTCCAGAAAGCTGATGAGAGGTGTTGCCTCCCCAGTGGCACTGCTTCAGTTTCTTCTAGAAGAAGGTTCCCTCAGGATCATTTCCACCAGCTCTCACTTTCCGTGGCATCTTCACCCATTCTGCATTATTTTCTCTTCCAAGATTTGTTCCATTATTATTTTTAGTGTTACATAAAGGTCTTAGTTGAGATCTAGGCTGGACTCTGACAGCACAAGAGCTGTACATAATGAATGAGCAGGTCTGTCACCAGTGGAGTTGGCACATATGACATGGGGAACCCCAGGGGAACTTCAGCACTGACAGTGAGAGCTCAGGAAGTGGTGTGGGCTGAGTGATCCACTCCCTTCCCTTGGGAATGGTCCCTGTAAACAGAGGAGGGTGAGAGTGGAAACCTAGCAAGGGAATGATCACTCAGTTCCACCCTGACGAATGGCTGAGTCCAGAAGATGTGCCTGGTCATTAGTTGTGTTGTCTCCACAGAGGGCGACCAGACGATGTAAGACATCCCCTGAACACTTGTAGCATCCCCTCAGCAGGATGGGATGTTAGGAAAGTGACATTTCTCTGGTGCTTGGTGTCTTGTTCATTATCAAACCATCATCAGGAACATCTCCTCTCTCCTCCTGACTATCAGATTTCTCAGCCATCCATCTCGTACATTTGGAGAGGGCACATTCAGGCAGACCAACATTGACCCCCGCTGTCAAACAGAAACCAGGGTAGTCCAGAGAGTACCGAAATCCACACAATCTGGTTTTCTCTGTCTTCCTTCCCTCCCTCCTCCACAATCTGAGCTTTTCTGTTTTGCCTGAGCACCCTTGCTTCATTGTTCTGGATGGAGCACAGACAGCAGCTTGAGACAGAGCAATCACATGCATTAGTGTTTACTAAGTGCATGCTTAAGAAGGACAGATTCTTCCCAAAAGTAAAGAAAGAAACAACTCCTTGTCCTTTAGCTTATGGCTGCCATGGTGTAATGAGTGAGCATCAGAAATGGGGTGAAAGCTGAGGAGAGACAAGAACTACGGCCATGGGATCTCGTTCACTTGGGATCCAGGCACATCTCTGTGGCTGACATAAACACATCTCTATCAGTTCTCTTAATCCCTGAGCAGCACCAAGGACCACACAGCATTTATGTTTCCCTGTTCTTTCCTCAACACCTTTTCTGTGTGACTTCTGGAGTTACAAGCTGTGGATTATTCACCACATTCTCTTCAGCTTCCTCCCAGTCCTTTGTGTCCCATTCTCCAAAGCTAAAGCAGGACTGTTATTTCTGGACAATCGTCTTCCATCAGTGACGGTGACACCATCAGCGCTGTGTCTCTGCCTGTCTCTGACATGATTTCAGTGAGTTGCTCTCTGTTCCCTGACAGATCAGTTTCTGGCAGGGTTATTTGTGCAGCAGTGCCCCTATCCTTATCAATATCAGGAAGTTTCTGTCATATGAACTTGGGGATGGGTGGCTGCTCCATGAATTTCTCTCCTCACCTAAATGGTTTGGTTTTAATAGCTATAGCCCAGGTTGTAGATGAGATACTGCTTTCACAAAGTGTGGATCCACTAGAAATTAGAAAGTAACATACCAGAGGATGATCTTTCCATTTTGCTTTGAAAAACACATGGTCATTCTACAATTGCAAGGCCACAATTTCCACTGGAGAGGCTTTACACACCTTGGGGAGACTGTTGTCCTTGACTCTTCAGACTTGTTGCAGAACAGGGCATAACATCCCACCCCAACTTTCATGGGTGATGCTCAGTGACCTTGCAGTTAAGCTGAATCCTGACTTTCTGAAAGGTGCCCAGCCTAGAAGTTTTGAATGAGTCTATTTCCAGTCACAGACAACCTGGTAGAGCATCCCTCTATTCGGCAAATGAACTAATCTTTTAGCTTGCTCTTGGAAACATGGAAATCTGGGAACACTGGGAACAGCATGCTACAGGAAGCAAACCTATGGTTGATTCATCTGTCTCTCTGCTCTTGCTTTGGGTGCTCCCAGTGAGGCAACCGGATGGAAACTTGATTGGTGTCATCACAACAAGTGGTTGATGTTTAACAAGAATCTGTGAGAGCCCAGCTGTGCTCGGCTGCAGCCAGGACATGGTGCCTTCCGGTGCTCCCCTAGATGCTTGGCCCCCCCTCTTTTTGGGGTCCCTCAAGGAGACCTACCCATCTGTACCTGTTCAAGCCTCCCATGCATTAGGATGTCCCCCAACACCCGGTGACACCTACTGCTGGTACTGCTGCATGTGGCTGCCCTACAGGAGCTCGTGTCAGCTGAACCCTTTGGGGTAGCCCTCCTGATACCCACAACGAGCTAAGCCTACTGCTGCAGGACAACCAGCTGTGTGACCGCAGTTCAAGCCCCTGCCACCAGTGTTGGCTCCCACGGGTCTGCCCAGGCTGCTGGGACCACCATGGTGACTGCACCGTGCTGGGTGTTGCGCTGGTTGTCTTGCAGGTCTTTTTCTTCACCTCCTCTGTTTGCACCTCTCAGACATGACTTGGTAACAGCCAGGGAGCCTCCTTCACCATCCTCAAACCTCACCAAAAAAAAAGCTATTAGAGTGTCCTAAGGAGGGACACAAGGATGGGGAAAGGGCCTGGAGGAGCCATATGAGGAGCAGCTGAGATCACTTGGTTTGTTCAACTGGGCAAGAGGAGACCAAGGTCAGACCTCACCAGGCTCTGCAACTTCCTCACAAAGGGCAGCAGAGGGCAGCTTCAATCTCTGCTCTCTGTGACCAGTGACAGGATCCAAGGGAATGGCTGGAGCTGAGTCAGGGCAGGGTTAGGTTGGATCTCAGGAAAAGGTTCTTCCCCCAGAGGGTGGTCGGGCACTGACCAGGCTCCCCAGGGCAGTGGGCACAGCCCCAAGGCTGCCAGAGCTCCAGGAGTGTTTGGACAATGCTCTGAGGACAGGGTGGGATTGCTGGGGTGTCTGTGCAGGGCCAGGAGTTGGACTGAATGATCCTTGTGCGTCCCTTCCAGCTCAGGACATTCCATGATTCTATGGTAACTGGGTATGGCTGCCACTTCAACCAAGCAAACCCCGACAGAGCTGGTGACAGGCGTGGGCTTTGGGCTCTGGCAGATGGAACACATTTTCCAGCCTTATCAGTCCCTCACTGCTGATATCAGCCCCAAAGGGAGTTCCTGTGCCAGGGCACTTTTTGGGTGGCAGGGTAGATGAAAAAAACCCCATGAACAAATGCAGCAATCTCCACCCATCCCCACTGCCCTTGCCTCACACATGGCAGCTGGTGAATTCATTGGGAAATGCCATCCGCTGCCCTGTTTATTCCAGATGAAAATCCCTTCTCCAGGGACTCTTTCCCCAGACAAAGTACTTCACTTGTGCAAGTACCTCAGAAGGAAAGACTCTGAGTCAGGTCTGAAACTACAGCCTGCTCCCTCACCAAGGCTGAGGAGTCCAGCTAGAACAGCCACAGCACCCCTGCTTTACTTTCCAGGAGAAAAAGCGATCCTTCCCATGGCAGGGAAACAGCTCTGCCAATGTTTCCCTCTCATACCTAGCACTGGCAGTAATTTCAGCTGTGGCAAGATTCATCAAAGTTAATCATCTGACCCTCATCTACATGAGATAATTTTTCAGCGAGCAGAATTTGCCAGTAGCCTCAGCTGGCACCACGCAGACCAACATGAACAAATCATATCCTGTTCCAGGTCTGGCTTTCCAAATTCCAAGCAGGGAAAGAGAGCAGCGGGCGTCAGATCCTGAGGAAGACCTAGATTCGACTCAGCTCTTGGTGTTGGGCCATACGGCTGCCTCAGGTAGCTCTTCAGCGAAAATCTGACAGTCCCCAAAACTTCCCGAACACTTCTGGCCCTGAGCGGTTGGCATCTTGCACAACCTTCTGATCTGACAAGTTTGCCAACATCCTGAATGGTGAACATCTCATGGGGTAGGCGGTTCTTGGGAGGCTTCCATGCATCTTCTGTCGTCGCTGAAAAACCTGTCTGAAAAAAATCGGTCTCCTTCTGGCTTTGCGTTCAGCCCCGGCACCAAACCTATGGAGGCAGGTTCAATTGGAAAGGTCCCATCTCTGCAGGGGTTCGAGCCAACCTTCTGATTTGATGTGAACAGTATGTACGAATGCCACTGAATGACATGTTTCCATGATAAAGAGTGTGGTGATGAAATTCTTCTGCGTGCCAAGGATGGAAACAAAAAAGTCAGTGGGCAGCTGCAACACATCACAAGAGCTGGAAAACAAAACCCTTTCTGATTCCCAGAGCTGTTCTTGAGGTACTTGGAAACCTCGGATTCCTCTCCCCCTGCAAGGGACGTGCACTCCTGTGGTACACATAAAGCACTGGTACTGTATTAAAGCTGAATAAACACTCCACAGAGAATAGGGAGATACTGTTTGAGTGACAAAGGCTGATAAATCATTCTCTGGACTTTCTCCTCCATGCTTGGCTTCCTCCCATTGACCCATAGGAAATCAATAGGACTTTGCGTGCAAAAATCCATAACCCAAAAGTCCATGCATTGATGACTTTGAGCAAGTCATGTTCCAGGTAACACACCATTTGCTTTGGGTTTTTGTTAGCGTTGTTCTGTGGGCAGGAGGGTAAAGCAGACCCAGGGTGATTTTTGATGTGGGGACAACAGAGCTGATCTGTGTCCACCTGTGCAAGCAGCCCCCGGGCCCGTCCTGGAGAAATGCACACCACACACGTGTTGTCCTTCCCTGATGCAATTGCTCAGTAGTTCTCAGGCTCCTGGAAACTGAAAGCAGGTAGATAAACACATGGTATTGATGCAAATGATACCTTCATGGACAGCTGGAACGTGGTGGGCACCTGAGGCTCAAGAGTCCAGCAGAGACCAGTCACCCTGTCTGCTCCACCTCTGATAACGCCCCAGAGCTCCCCATCTCTAAAAGAGAGGTGTCAACACTCGCTGTGGTCTCAGCATATGAGCCTGATTTTCCATCCTGAAGGCTCCATATTTTAGGCCTGTTGTGGTGGGTTGACCCTGGCCAGCAGCTGAGCACCTAGACAGCTGCTCGTGTGCTCCCTCCCCACAGCAGGGTGGAGAACAGAATCAGAAGAGCAAAAGTGAGAAAACTCATGGGTCGAGGTAAAGGCAGTTTTAGAAGTGAAATAAAGCCAAGTGCTAGTGAAGGGAAGTAAGGAACTCATTCTCTCCTTCCCATCTCAGCAGCTGCTTCTTGGAGTTCAGCACTTCAGTACACATGATGGTTACTTGGAGAGACAAACACCATAACCACGAACAGCCCTGCTTCATCCTCCCTTCCCTGAGCTTTTATTGCTGCCATCATATGGTCTGGAATATCCCTTTGGTAAGCTGGGATCAGCTGTCCTGGCTCTGTTCCCTCCCAGTCTCATGCCTGGGGGTAGAATGGGAAACAGAGAAATCCTCAATACAATGGAAACACTGCTCAGAACTAACCAGAACACCAGCGTGTCATCAACACTGTTTTAGTCACCAGCCTAAAACATGGCACCATACAGGCTGCTGTGAGGAAAATTAACTTCATCCCAGCCAGACCCACTACACCCCCAAAACTTTAGCACACAAAGCCACTCTGGGCTCAGAGAATCACTTTCTGTCTGCCATAGACAAAAGCTTCACAGGGCTCTAAAATGCCACATACACAAATAGGTCCATCAAGACCATCTTCCACTGAAAATCCTCTGTTGATCCAAAGGGACAGACAGACCGAGGCTGAAGGGAAGAGCGAGTGGCTAGAATGAAGATCTGGAGGAGATCAGGAGACCTCCATTTCACTTTGGTGTCCTGAAGAACAGTGAAGTCATTTGCCTTCCCCGTGGCTTATTTTCCCAGTTCCTGGAGCAGAAGCCAGCAGTGCTTGTGTCCCAGGGGTTGGTGGTGTTGCAGGGACATCAGGGAGGGAGATGGGCGGTGTGAAATCTCTTGGTGCTGGTTTTGTTGTATAGAGATTGTGTCATCCTTCCTCTGCCCTTGTTTATCTTTGAGCTGCCTCCTCCACAAGACGTAACCTCCACCTGGAAATGGACCAATTTGGTTCAAGACTCGTGGAAGTTTCCCTGCAGATCTGTGCCACAAGATGTGATGTGAACCTGCACAACATATGGCTCAGATCTCCGTATTTCATATAAAATGGGACTTTTCTCTGTAATCCTGAACTAAACAGAAAGAGATACAAGCAGAGCCAGAAGGAAGCATCACTGCCACTCTCCTGCCAGTTTTCTGGGTCGACGCTGACTTATACACATCTCTGCACAAGCGTTCAGCAGTCAGCCAGTCTCACCCACCAAAACTCATTTCCAAGCATCCAGATGGGGACTGAGTCAGGTTTTAACTGAACCACTTCCAGGTGGTGTACCAGGTAGCCCCAGGCAGGCCTTGTCGTGTGCTGCAGCTCCTGTGCTGTGTTGTACTGCCATGCAGGAAGCACCAAGCAGGGTCCTGAAAGAGCTCTGGAGAGAGTCACCAGTGGCACTGTGGACTTTGTGTTGGCAGTGGTGGCCAACAAGTCCCACTGTGTCCATCCAGTAGCCTGGAACACAGCTCTGGATCATGAACTCGCCCATAAGGGCTTCTCAGTGTGGGTGACAGGCATGTGCCCAGGCAGGCAGGAGGGACTTTGCTATCCTCTTTTCTGGCTACCTTTACCTCTTCTAGAGCCTCAGTCTTTCTGAATTTGACCCATGTGTTTTCATACTCTTCTTTATCCATTACTCAGCTGTAATTATTCAACTTGTTTTTTCCTTCCTGAGTTTCACAGCAGTGAGTAGTTCACGATTCAGCTGCTTTTGTTATTTTCTGTGTTTCCTTGCCTTCCTTTGTACCTGTATCCTTGAGATGATTTCTGCAAGGAAGTGTCAGCAGCTCTCGTCTCTGTCCCCTTAACCCCCTGGGACCTCACCTCCTGGTTCTCTGAGGCCGTAGGAGATGTCTCCCAAGCCCATTGCCTTTCTCTTGCCACTCTCCTGCCACTCAGAGCTGTGAACTCTCACAGCTGCTCTCACCCAAGGTGCCTCCCACTTTCAGTTTGCAAGGATCCCACATCAAATGCGTGCAGCCTGGAGCTAACAGATGTTTTTCCATCCCATCAGCTCAGTAAGAAATTGAGATTCCAATTTTTTTCCATCGCTTGTACCACCCGTACCAAAGGTTCTCTGGGATAAAAGCCGACTTCACTGAACACCTGCTCAGCCCTTTTCTGCCCTATAGTCCTTCTGTAAAGGTCTAGCTATGCCATTTTCATGCAGATGCTGTCTTAGGATGCAGAGTTGAAAATAAGTAACCTTACAATCCTGGATATCACGTATTTGTCTGATATACAAGACTCCTCGGTCTTTCTCCAGGTCTCTTGGAGATGTTTCCAACTGAAAATGACTGCTACCTGTCCATGCTTCCTCACAGTTTACCCAAGAGTTAGTCTTCCTATTTATACCTTGACTCAGACAGCTGGAAAGAGCAGTCACGCTCACAAAAAAACACTGTTATTTTCCCAGAGGGGAGCCGTGAGTTCTGTGGAGAGACCAATCCATGATGATTATCCCTTACTGGCCACATTAGAAAAAGCAAAGCTCAGTGGAGTCTTTCCAAGCCACATGGCTGCACAAAGGAAGGGCCAGCCTTTGTGCAGTTCCAGGGCAGAAAGACCTTGCACTTCTTCTACAACAGTGCGAGACCTGCTGTGGAGCAAAACCTGCCTTTGTGACCAAGGTGCATCAGTTATCCAGACAGGGCCAGTCCTTCCCAGGGTGTCCCAGCCCACGTCCTCACTGGATAGGAAGCAAGGATTTCTAGCCCTCACTTCCCACCCCTGCCACCGTTCCTCCATTTACAAGGGTGAAAGGACGGGTGTGAAAATGAAAAGTGCCAGTCACTTTTCTGTGCCCATCAGAGCGTGGCTGGTCCGTGGCCTGTGCCAGGGTCTGCCCAGGAGCTAAAGGTAGGATGCCTTTTTTGATGATTCGCCAGAAAATGCATCCTGCTTGCTCCCTCCTCTGTAAGCCAGCCCAGCTCTGCAGAGCTGTGACTCACACCAGGCTGCAAGGTTTCATTCCTGTCATTACCACATCAGTTCAGACTGATGCACAAGGGAGCTGGTGGGCAGAGTAAGAAGGTGCCGTTTTTACACAGTGGCTCTCCAGGCAGGAGCCGGGCTTTTCTCTCAGCAAATAAAACTCTGAGCACAGAAGGTCAGGACATGCTGCATATCAGCGAGGGGGATGGACAGTAGTCTCTGCATTCTCTTATCTCCTGCCATCCCATATGAAAACCTGGACTTCAGAGCTGACAGGTCTTGCTGCTGAGGTCTCCAGAAAGACACACAAAGCATCAGGGAGCAGGAGGAGTCCTTAAATTGTCAGTAAGGCAGAAGGGACTGCACAAAGGGACTGTTGGATGGAAGGCGAATCTGGAAAGGTGACCCCTGGCCTTTGAAAAGACAAAATCAGAGTTCCCAACCAAGCTGGGGAAAGTAACTATCCATCACCTGCTCGTCCAGATCTACCCACCCTCCAGCAGACAGTGTCATGGTAAAGAGGGATCCCAGCCCATCTTTCCCAACAGCTGGGGAATCTTGTTCTCCTGTCCTGACCATGTGGATTCCTCTTCTGACTTTAGAAAAGTAAGTGGTTGTTGTCTAAGTGACTCATATGATCTCCTTGACAAGGAAGAGAGACCTCTCACCTCAGAGACCAGTCTGTCCCAGCAGCAGAAGATACTGGTGGCTGCACCTCTGGACTGTAAAGGGAGCTCAGATGTCAAGCTGTGAGTTAGGTAAGGAGCTATTGGGTGTGAGAAGCCAACTGGAATAGCTCATGGCTTTGTGGGGCGTGGGGCAGACTCATGTCCCTTTAACCCATGCTGTTTCTGTCCCTGACCCCATTGTCTGGCCATACTTCACTCAAGAGGGAAGGGGCAGAGAGTATCTGTTGAGCAAATCCAATATCTTAAGGCTTCTTGAAGGGTTTCTACCCCTGACACCCAGAAACACTGCAATGACCTTTGTTTCCATATCAAGTTTGGTGTGAGTTGGGGACCAGTCCATATTTTGGGCCCAGTGTGAGAGATTCTCACACATTTTCAAGTTGACTGAGATTGTGTCTAAATCAGGGCAAACCAGTAGCTCTGTGACCTGTGTATATAATTTCTACGTTTTGCATTTTGCACAAACAAAGTCTCTACAGGAGCTGAAATCCAAGAGAGTTCCCAGGTAAGGAGACAATAAAGGAAAACATTGAACCCAAGCTTTGTTAATGAACAGAAGGGAAACCAATGGCTTCTCCAACCCCATCCATCACAGACACAAGGAAATGTTGGTGGGAAGGGACATCTGAAGATTTCTAGTCCAATCTGCTCAGAGCTGGACCATGACCAGTGCTATGCTGGGTCAGCTGTGGTTTGGTCTACAGCTTCTCGAAAGCACAAATTCCCTGGTGATCTGCCTGGGGGAAGAAACATCTATATGGAGATGATATTTTTTAACCAGAAGATCTCAAGCACAACTTGTGGCCATGGTTCTTTGTTTTACTTGTCACTGACTGGTCACCTTCTCACCTCCACAGGACTACACCACACAGGGATGGGAAGGAAGGTGTTGGTAAAGGTGGCAGTCTGTGTGTGTCCCTATCTCTGTGTTCACAGGAGAAATATTTTGGTGGGGCCTTTAGGAAGAGATCAGACTGCAGTGACTGCCTCACCACCCAGGCAGGCAGGAGCCATGCCCTGAGTGCAGAAATTAGACATGCTCCAACATTGAACAGGAGAGGCTCCAACATTGAACAGCAGAGGCTCCAACAGGCAGTGTTAAGCAGATTGTCCCTGGCAGGACCTGCCAGTATGGCAGTGCCACTTGAGTCCTGTCCAGTTTGTCTCTATATGGGAAGGAATTGTCGAAACCAAGTGCAGCGGCTATGCAAGATCTTCAAGTCACCTGCAGCTGGAAGAGTTTTGGTGCTGCTGGGACTGAAGTCAGGAGGTTTTGCAAACGGCACTAACCCAAACTTTTCAAGGGGCCTTGGTGGATACAGCTAATTGTTTTTTAAAATTTAGAGATTAAGATATCCCACTTCTTGGGGCTAGAAATGACAGAAGTCCTTTCTTCAGAGCAGGGAGGAGAGAAGAGTGAGAGGAGGAAAGGAATTGACTCTCTGAGGCCAGGCTTGCATTTTACAGACCAAAGAAGTGGCCCCAGACATGTCCCCTTTGCCTGCTGCACCACACATCACCATTGACCCTCCCACAGGGCCTCTGTGCCTATGGCAAGAGCTGGCAAGAGCTGCTTTGTGCTGGCTAATTGAAGCCATGTGCTAGTAGTTATTATTTGGAGCTGGAGAGACCGAGAAAGAGCACAGGCTTTCTTACATGTTGGCAGGAACAAAATCGTCTCTGTCCAGAGGCGCTGCATTGAACTGGGGGTGTCTGAGTAATCACAGAATCACGGAAAGGTTTGGGGTGGATGTGTCATAGAATCATGGAGTCACAGAATGGTTTGGGTTGGAAGGGACCTTAAAGATCATCTTGGTCCAAGCCCCTGCCATGGACAGGACACCTTCCACTAGACCAGGTAGCTCAGAGCCCCATCCAACCTGGCCTTGGACACTCCCAGGGATGGGGCAGCCACAGCTTTTCTGGGCAACCTGTGCAGGGGCCTGCCCACCCTCACAGGGGAGAATTTCTTCTCAATATCTAATCTAAAGCTGCCTTCTGTCAGTTTGAAGCCATTCTCTTGTCTTAACATTATTGTCTACGAGGTGTTTAGCAGCTTCTTAAAATCACCTTCCCTGAGTTGAAAAATGGTTGGAACAGTTGCCTGTGAGCACATTGAAGGCCTGCCTAGAAGTTCACAAACCCTATGATTTTTGTTTGCTAACACATTGTGTATTTTTACTGAAACCTTATCAAAAACTGTTCAAAATTTATCTTCAGCCAAAAACATTCTGTTTGAATACAGTTTCTGAAAAAAGCAAATGCTCATAATTCTGCAGAAAATGGCAAATATCAAATTGAATTCATGCCAATTTCACTTATTTATTAAAAAGTGACGATATTTCCATTTAAGTAAGTTCCTGTCAAGTATTTTGATGAGCTCCCCTAACTGTGGCTCTAATTGTGATCTACTTATCCCACTGGAGCCCCTCAAATGAACAGAGGTGAGGACACAGAACAGAGATTGCTTGTGAGTGAAATTAAGGGCAGGCAAGGAATTCCCTACCCCCATGATAGAAACCCACCCATTGCCAAGGAAAGCTCATTGCTCAGACTTCAAACACTACAGCTTGTGCTTAATTTGGATACCACAGTTCTCCTGCTATGATGAAAAAGTGCCAGTCTCACTCCAGGCAAAAAAAATGGGGGGTTTAGCAGAGCTGCCAGGCCCCGTCTTTGCACAGGAGCAATGCCATGGTCTACAGCAGGGAGGGCTGCAGCAGCAGGTATCGGATCCGGCTGAGATCCCAGCTGACTCAGATGGATGATGGAGAGTTAGAGATGGGTAGGGGGAGGCATTTCTTCACACGCTGGGGAGGCAGCCTGGCTTTATTTCCCCTTAGAACAGTTATTTCCCCAGAGCACAGCCCAGCGTGATTAACCCACAAGGTCTCAGCAGTGGTGGATGGGATAACAAGAGGTGACGGCTGCAGGTGGATTTTTCAGATGGGACATTAGAACGAATGCCTTCCCTGGGTGGGTGGTGAATGCCTGGGGAGGGTCACGGAGGGGTGAGATTTTCCAAACTTGGCCAAACAAAGTGACATCTGACTGACAACAGTCCTGCTCCAAGCTGCAGGATGGACCTGAGACCTCCCAAGAGAGCAGCTCTCTTGCTGGTTTTATTTCATGTCTCAGTCTGGCTGGCTGTGCCATTCTCTGCTTCCCTGAGCTCAGGTGTGTCCTCTGCTAAGGGCTCCTGTGGGCAGCCGGACCTCGGGAAAACACGGAGCCATTTCTGTGCAATGATTTTTTGGGGACAGGGGGCACACACAGGCAGGTGAAATGCTTGGAAGAATTTCTTAACCTACAGCCCCAGTCCTCATAAAGCTTTGGAGAAATACCTTTCTTCCCAGGTGACGTGAGATTACCACAGCTGGATGGGCTGCATATGAACCTTCTTGACCTCAGACCAGCTCGGGGCCAAGGAGTGAAGGTGGACCCCTTTTGGACATCAGTCCCAACCCCACTGGCACCTCAACCCCCACCCTCCTTGGACCTCAGCCCCCACCCAGCCTCCCAGACTGGCTGGTTTGACTGTGCTCTGCCTTCAAACAAGGACAAATGAGGTGGAATTCAGAGAAGAGCAACTGGAATGATTACGGGGGTGGAGGTAATGGCTGAGGAGGAAAGATTTTGAAATTTAAAGATGGATAGCCAGGCTACAAGCCTACATACAGAGACATTATCATCAGTCATTAAGCAACACAACACTTGAGAGCCAGGGCAGGCTCATGATTCAAGATAGCCCACTCTCCAAAGTGCTGTAGCCCAGAGGAGCAGCACAAGTCCGGGCGGAAGGAACCTGCTCACACTGGTGAGCAGGAGCATTTATTTTTATTTTTCCCCCCCTCAATACAACATCTCACAGTATAAGGTGAAATTCTCTTTGGCACTAAGCAGTACCAGAGGGGCACCAGGGCATGGGAACCTCAGGCTTGGCACCAGGACTTGATGATCTTGGAGGCTTTTTCCAACCTTAGTGACTTTATGATTTGATGATTCCACAATTCCATGATTCTATTGTGTGATGATTCTATGATTCCATGAGCAGGGAGACTAACTAGGAGCTGGAATTTTCTTGGCATGGCACTGATCAGCCAGAGAAAGATCCAGAGCCCCATTGCTCAGGATACCGAAGTTAGACTGGACAAAGCATCCGGCAGTGTCCAACAGTGAGTAATCCTCCAGGGGCTGGCAGATGGACAGAGCAATCAGGGGAAGGCTTTCCCAGTGCAGATTTGCAGGAGAGGGGCCAGATTTGCCTCTGGTTTAATCCTCAGCAGTGCAGCCTCCCTGGGAGAGGTGACGTGCCAAGCCCTCCTCACACCTTCGCGGGGCTTGGATGGCGATGTGTTCCCACAAAGTTTGCAAACCACAAACGTCGCAACGACGAGACGGGGAGGGAGCGAGAGGAGAAAGGGGAGCAATTAATATGCAGCTGGTGCACGGGCGGGAGTGAAAGGAGCCGCCGATGACCACCCGGAGCTGACGCTTAGAAACGTACAATAACAGCTGAACGGATGGCTGAATGCGAGACCCAGCAAACCAAAACAGATGCAATAAGCTGAGGCCAGTGGAACCAGCAGCCAACAATGACAGCAGAGCCCACGGGCCGGGGGGCACGTGGTTGGCACGGAGAAAGGAGGAGGCCAGAAAGAAGCGCAGATGAGCTCTACCAAGGGAATCAAAAGCCCGCTGTTTCGAGAGCCAGAACAAGCAGCAAGTGTGCTCCTGCCACACATGGCATTGACAGCGGGAGCTGCGTGGTCCTCCGTGTCCCTGCAGGAGCCAGCCGGAGGCAGGCTGCTTCCAGGCTCACACAGGGTCCTCCATCCTCCCTCCTGCCCTCCTCCAGAGAGGGCTGCCCTCAGGCACACACTGCTGCAGGGAGCCCAGGGAGCTGTTCTTCCAAAGTGGTCTTGCAGCCAAATCTTCTCTGCTTTCCACCATCCAGGTTCTTCCCATCACAGGGGAGGGAGATCATCCTTTCATCACCCAGCATGGTTTGTGGATTTGGTCACCTGAACCAAGGGCTGCAGCAGCTTAGGGCTCACAGGTTGGATTTGCTGTGGGGAGGGACCTTTGTGAAGTCTCAGGAAGGGAAAAGAGAAAAGAAAGTTCCAAAGTGCTGAGGCCACCTGCCCCTTGCTCTGCTGGGGCATCGTGCTGTGGGTTAGCACGGCAACCTGCCCCATGAGCCAGGTGACAATACTCCTGCTGAGGGAAGAGCTGATTTTGTAGTCAAGGGCACAGACGCCCAGCCCAGGAGCTCTTGTGTCAGTGAGATCCGTGAGCCTGTGTAGGACAAGCGAGAACATGGGTAGCAAGTGTTTGTGATTCATAGCAAATATCTGAGGCAGAAGATTTGTGTACCTGGTGAGGAATATTTGTAGCTTGGACACCTCACCTCTAATTTCATGTGCAGGGCTGCAAAGGCCCCAAGTCTTGGCTTCCTTGAACCAAGCAAAGGACAGCAAGGCAGAGGTTGGGCATATCTGCACTTAAAAGACCTCCAGGAGCAGTAAACCTGCCTTGAACATCTCAGGCCATTTAAAGAAAGAAAAAAGCCCCACAAACCCACCTGAAAACTCTCTTTTGATTCCTGGCATCTCATCAGTTTTTTTGTGGCCTCCCTTGTGAAAGACCATGAAAGAATTTTTGCGAAGGGTAGGGTGGGGTTTTTTTGAGATCCTTCTTGCTGCTCCCAATGCACAGCCCAATTTAGAGGAGTGTTGCTTCACCTCCCCAGCTCCTCACAGTTAACCTGTGGAGCAAGAGAGCCTCTGCAGTGCTGTAACAACCCATTAGACAGCCAGTCAATCACATCAGTGATCACTGTAATGGTACATACACCAGTGGATGCTTCCCCACCAGAGCTGGGCACAGCAGTGCACCAGCCAGTCCCTTCAGCATCCTACCAAGGGATCAAGGGGGTAAAAATAAAATTCTCAACCTGATCTCTTCTCCAGCTGCTTCTTCTTCTTGATGGTACCGACGCAGCCTCTTGGGGATGCTGTGCCCATGGCAGAGAGTGTCCCCTCCAGCTGCTGTTTGGCTCTCTGGGCAGCTGCTGTCTAAAAACCCTCCTCTCATCAGCTCACTGGCACCCTCTCCACAGGCAGCCAAAATTAGACTGCAGGGTGTGCTGAAAGCAGGAGTCTCTGTCTCTGTCATTGGCCTCCTTAAGCCCCACGATGACCGATTCCCTTGTGGAGATTCCGTACAGGGAGTCTGGCTATACAGGGCCAACTGGCCTTCAGCACTGTCCTGCTTCTCTCTCCTACTCCATTTTGTGTTGTCCTGTCCTTAGGATGTGATTGGTACACAGAGCAACTCCAGAATTACTTCTCAGTTCCCAGAAGATGCACTCTATGGCCAATTCCTCAAAATGTAGATGAGGACAGCTTTAGAAAACCACATCAGGAGGTGTTTTTATTTCTTCTCCAGCCTGAAGCCCTCTGAAGAGTGTCGCCCACAGGCTTAAGCTCTTCTTAGCAAGCCTCAAACTAACTAAAATATGTCAAAGCAAGATTCTCATATACACCCCCAGACCTCCCAAATATCCGAAGCCTTGCATTAAAACCAGCCAAACCAGCAAACATCTTGATGCCCCCAAACAGAAGGTTTTTCTGGAAAGGAAACATTGGGTGTCCTCAAAGTGCTGGACATTGTGCAGGGGCAACTGGGTAAGAGCCTCTGGACTATGACACTCAGAGTGTTCTAATTTTTTCTTCTGGCCTTAAAAGTCATTTATCAAAAACATACTGACTTTGTACTCTGCCAGCAAAGCCTCTGTTACAGATTTGGTAACAGTGTCCAGACCTGAGAAGTCACTGACACCATCATGATGGATCTGCTGGAGAAAACATGGATAAAGGAGGGGCACCACTATAGCAAGGAATATGGTACACATATAAATATGTGCAGACTTCAGTAAGCGATAAATCAGTTGAGAACCCCTTAGTGTTTAGAGAAAACCAAGCTATGTTCTAGTCAATCAATCTGTTGCTGAAAATATTATTAATGCCTGGCACATAGATTTATGATGAAGGCTAGATGGATGCAAAAGAAACGTTTGTTAGCGGGAATTTTTGATGACTGTGCTGAAATAGTGTTCATTTGTGAAAAGAAATCTAAATATAATCATCATGGTTATTTATCAGGGAACAGTCATCTGTTTCCACCTTAACATGCAGGATACCTGCATGGCTCTCCTGTCTCTCCTTTTGCCTTAAATGCATAAAAGTTAAAAATGGGTACCTGTACACTCAGCATCGTGACAGGGGCTATGCCATCATCACATCTTCCCAACACAATTAGGGATGCTGGGCCTTGGTCTGTGCTGTGCTCAGAACCTAATGGCACAAAATCACCATGCAGAACATCACCTCAGTGAGATCTCCTGTGTGTCCATGCAGGGATGGACACATGAGGAGGGAAGAGAGCAGTCCCTTCTGTAGACTTTGCTGAGCACAGGGATTATGGAGCTCAACAGAAATATAATGTAGCATGTAGAGAAAGTCACTATGAAGGGCAGCTTGTACAGGTATGAGCATTTCTGATGCTGCTTATAGGTTTGTGGATGGGTTGTGCTTGTACTGCGGTCATATTTGCAGTGGGACGAGTCCCAACCCCTCCTCATCCCAGTCCTGCAGGTCCTGTTTCCACTTTGCCATCACCAGCTCTTTCCTTCCTCAGAAAGATGCCTGAGTGGCTGTGGTGTGGTCATTCCCCCTCAGCAGCCAGCTGGGAGGTGTCCACGGTGTGCAAGAGTCAACCTTTGACACTGAGGGCAGAAATGCCCAGGAGACTGTCAGATCCCATGGGACGTGGGGGTCAGCCTGCCCAGCACCTCCATGGACATGGCTAAATGGATGGGGCAAACACAAGGTGAGTGGCTGCCTCCATAGCAGGAGGAGATCGTGGTGGGGCACCCAAATCCTTCCTCCACTACTCTGAGCAGAGCAGCTCTGGGACCTCTGCTCCAGCACCAGCCTCAGGCTGAGCTCTGCCCCTCCAGCCCCAGGCCTGCCTGGGCCAGCCCTCTGCCCGCTCAGCTTCCTCGCTTCCCTTTAGTGCTGTTTTTGTTTTCTTTCCACAGCTCGTTTTCTCGGTCATCCATGTCTCTGTGCATCATATATCACGCCTATGTGTCCGGAGGAAAGAAAGATCCCCTCTAACCCAGCAGCCCTGTAACGGATGGACCTTCCCGATTCGCAGCGAGCTGACAGCTTGTGAGAACAACAGCTTGAATTACTGAAAGAACTTTTCCCACTGAGTTAATCTGCAATGGATGTAGGTGACCTTCTAAAGGCATCTATTAATCAAAAAACCGGTGCCCATTCACCGTGCTAGGCTAAGCCCTTTGGGGGAGGGGGGGGAAACTAATTTCCCTCTGAGATAAATCATAATTTGACAATAATCATCTGCCCTAATCACTCCGATTCTTCCCTTTAATTATTTGTACACACAGCTCTTCCTGCCTGAGAAACACAAAGGACGACATTAAACGTGGTGTCGGGAAATGCTGAAGGCTCCAGCCAGAGCCTTAAATCCCTGTGTGGAGCAGAGCACCCAAGGGAGCCGAGCTGCCGGGTGCTCCCTCTGTCCAGGTCACAGGGAGCAGCCTTTCCCAGAGGGGAGCCACTGCCTCCAGCCATAGGGAGAACAGTGGTCCCCAACCCAGGAACCAGAGCATCAAGGAGAGGGCTGATCAAGAGGAGACAGCTGAAGGCAGAGGGGCTCTAGAGCCATCCCAGCAACTTGAGGTGACATCCCAGTGCTGCACCCACTGGAGGAAGTTGACCCCCACATAGCAGCCATGAATTCTTCCCCCTTGGAGGGCTGGAATAACAGGGAGGCTGTGGAAAGCATGGGGTTAATGTCGCATCAGTGCCCCTTGGATGCTGGGAGGAAGGGCTGTGAGCTGGGGAGCCAGCGGACCGTGGGAGGGAGGAAGGAGGGAGGAAGGAAGGGAGGGAGGGGTGGTTTGGGTGGCCTTTCGCTGTGCTGTGTTGCCTTGGCCTGGGGCTGGCGAGGAATCCCTGCCTGGGGTGTGACTCTCACCCAGCATGAGTGCACTGTGAGGGGTGGCTCTGGTAGGCACCGGCAGCTCCCTGCCCTGGGAAGCTCTCAGGTGGTGCCAGAGGGAGTGTGGTACCCGTGCACCCAGCATGGGCAAGGGCTCCAGTTCCTGTCACCCCCTGTCACACTGCCATCGAGCTGGAGGTGTGGAGCCAGGTCCCGTGAGTGCCTCCAGCAGCTGGTCCTTTCCCACAGCCACCTCAGAGCCATGGGATCCCCAAGGCATGCTCCAGATGACACAATGCTGTGTCCTTGGGCACCTATGAAAGCAGAGGGGACAGTGATGGGGGTCAGGTGAGCATCTTGTCCAAATCTGCACCTGTGATGTAAGAGTGTAAATGGCAGTGGTGTGAGAATTTGGCCATGCCTGAAGTGAGGGCAGGTAGCTGGGTTTCCCCATGGCAGGAGTGGTGCAGTGGTCCTCTGCGGGGGACTGATGGAAAACTGCTCAGCAAAACCCTTTTTCAGTAGATTTGTGGGATGAGGCAAACAGTGCACACTGTCCCTGGAAAAATCGGACTCCTCCTTTTTCTCCTTGGGAGGAAATCCCCTAAAACTGGAAATAGACAGGAAATGCTGTGCAACATCTCATGGGAAGTGAGACTTCTCACTGCATCTGTCTCCTCTCCCACTGGCCTGTGCCCACACCATGTCCCCCCTGTCCAGGTGGCCAGGCTCAGCCCGGGACTGACAGCCTGGAGAGGCACAGCCCTGTGCCCGCAGCCAGGACGGGCTCCCAGTGCAGCAGCATCACTGCAGAAACACACCAGCCACATTTTATCCTCTGCTTTAGTAGGGTTTGGGACCAGGAGTTTTGAGGATTTCAACATTCGCCCTCCCAAAAAAACCCAAGCAAAATAGGCGACAGCCTCCACAAGATTCCCCAGTGCTACCGTGCCGACTTCCAGTAATTCCCGTAGCCCAGGTCACTGTGCTGCCTCACAAGCTATACCATGGACCTACAGCACCGTATGCTGGCCTAGCTTAGCATCTACACAGCCGTGCTGCCTGCCGCGCTCACTCTGCGATCCCTCGAGCAGAGCAGAGCAGAGAATCCATCTGTTCTGGGCCCGGGGGAGCTGCAGGCATGGTGATGCTCCCACTCCCTGCGGGGGTGATGCTCCCACTCCCTGAGGTGGTGATTCTCCCACTCCCTGCAGGGGTGATGCTCCCACTCCCTGTGGGGGTGATGCTCCCACTCCTTGCAGTGGTGATGCTCCCACTCCCTGTGGGGGTGATGCTTCCACTCCCTATGGGGGTGATGCTCCCACTCCTTGCAGTGGTGATGCTCCCACTCCCTGTGGGGATGATGCTCCCACTCCTTGCAGTGGTGATGCTCCCACTCCCTGTGGGATTGATGCTCCCACTCCCACTCCCTGCAGGGGTGATGCTCCCACTCCCTGCGGGGGTGATGCTCCCACTCCCCGGTGGGGTGATGCTCCCACTCCCTGTGGTGGGACAGTTGGTGGCCAGTGGGGACAGTGCCAGGAAGGAGCACGGCAGTGCTGGACCAGCACTGGAGTTCCCAGTCCCCAGCGGAGCAGCTTCCCGGGATGTCCATCCCACTCGTATGAGCAGAGGGGGGCTGGAGTTCAGCTGGGGGGGCTGGACAGCTGTGTCCTCCTCCCTGACCTACTCCAGCCCCGTCCTCTCCTCTGCACTTCATCCCCTCTGCAGTGCTGAACGAAAGCCCATGTTGTGGGAAAGCTCCACTCTGGTTTGGGCAGCCCTGGGGGTATGGGAGCCCTCCCTTGGGACCCCAGAGCTGCCCCAGGGCCCCTGTGCACACAGAGAGCTGCCCCACTGGGAGCCCAGGCCAGGCCAGCTCCGGATCCTGTCCCACCATCAGCGCTCAGACCAGCTTGGCTCCTGATCCTCCCTCAGATGGGAGGGACAGAGTGACCTTGAGCAACTCTGGAGGTAACCACATTAACATTGAGCCGGGGAGGAGCAGGCTGTTTCCCGAAAGCCTAATCCATGGGACTCCCTGCCATGCGGAGAGCCAAGGGCACAGGAATAAAGTGTCAATACACCTGCCGAGAGCTGACTGCCTCCCTGAGAAAAACAGGCACAGTGCTACGACGTGCCTGGTACCTTTATCTCCCCTTTCTCACCACACCGTGCCCTGTGGGCTGTCTAGTGCTGACCAGGGAGCACTGGGAGCTTTGATTGTGGTGCTTAGGGACATGTTTGGGTGGTGGCCTTGGCAGTGCTGGACTCGATGATCTTAGAGGGCCTTTCCAACCAAAATGAATCTCTGATCTTGTGCTTATTTCTGGGGCAGTGAGGCATCACTGAGCCCTGTGCACTGCTGTGGCGCTTCCTGAGCTATGGGGGACTGCTCAAAACCATATGTTCCTCTGGAGCAACTCTGGTGGCAGATCATGAGGGTTTGGGACACCACCAGTTACTTTTGGCCTGTTTCTGAGTGAGTTCTGCCATGGGCATGAGAGATGGGTGGTTCCTCCTAGAAGGAAAGAGCTCTGAAGTGCAGCACTGCCCAAACCAGACAGTGCTGGGAGAAATCTGGTCTCAGAGAATCATAGCTGGGTTGTAAAGGACCTTAAAGTTAATCTCATTCCAATCTCCTGTCAATGGACAGTGTTGTGACCCCCTAGACCAGGTTGCTCAGAGCCTCATCCAGCCTGGCCTTGAACACTAAGTTCTACATCATCTTAAGTTTCTCCTGTCCCCAAAACCTGCAGGGGCACAGGTGGAATTAGCAATGACCCATCCAGACTCTGGATGTGCAGCATTAGCTCACCACATACTCTACCTGCCCTTGCTCTGCAAAGAAACACATCCCACCATTCCAACTGAGCCTCTCCTCCACATGGGATGTGTCCGCAAGTGAGAATATATTGAATGCCCAGCAAGCAGAGACATGGTCCTGCAGTCTCACAGTACCTGCTGTGCCCCTGTTATCTGTGGATTGGTTTGCCCACAAAATGTGGGGCCCCAGTGGAGAGAAACAGAGACAGCCTTTGCGCCCAAAGTCCAAGGATGCGAGAAACCAAACAAAATGTAAGAGGTCAGCAAACACAATGCAGCAATTAGCACAGGCAGTGGGGAGGAGGGAGCGAGACAACGCAATTTATGGAGCTCAGGAGAGGGAATTCTCTAAGGGCACTGATCACGCACTATAAATACCTTCAAGGTAACGACAGAAATGGAGTGAATTATTCACCATCTCTGATGATGGGAGGGCAAGAGGCAGTGACCTGGATCTGAGGAAGGGAAGTGTGGGTGGGAGGAAGCCTGGACAGCAGGAACAGCCCAGCGTGGGATGCACTCCCAGGGACATCCCTGTTTTCTCTGCAGAGTCCATCTCTAGTGCATCCTTGGCTGAGTCCACATCAAAACAGTTCTGGAAGGGCCAAGGCCAGGTTGTGTGGGAGCTCCCAGCCTGCTTGTCCCTCCTAGCATGGAGGGAGCTGGTGAAGTTTCCTCCATGTGGTGGCTCTGACACATACACCATGGCTGCTGCTTTCCCAGAGCTGTGCTGAGCAGGAAAACACCTCCCCTTGCCAGGGACAGTGAACTGCATCCACCTGGCCCACACAGGTGGGAGCAGATAGAGATCAGGAGTTTGTGACAGCCACCAAGCTGGGCAAATCAGCAGGAGGGAGGTAGAAGAAGCTATGGCTTTGACTTGGAAAGAAGATCACAGCATCACAGAGTGGCTGAGGTTGGCAGGGGACTCTGGAGGTCACCTGGTCCAGCTCCCTGCTCTAGGTATGTTCAGAGGGACCCTTCTGTGCTTCTGTTTGTGCCCATAACCTCTTGTTCTGTCACTGGGTACCCCTGAAAAGAGTCTGGCTCCAGCCTCGTTGCACCCTCCCTTGGGGTTTTTATACATGTGGATAAGGGTGGGCAGGCCCTAGCACAGGTTGCCCACAGAAGCTGTGGCTGCCCCATCCCTGGGAGTGTCCAAGGCCAGGTTCTATGGGGCTTGGAGCAACCTGGGCTAGTGGAAAGTGTCCCTGCCCTTGGCAGGAGAATTAAAACAAAAGGGGCTTTAAGGTCCCTTCCAACCCAAACTATTCTGTGATTCTGTGAGATCTTCCTCAAGCTTAAAAGATGGAGATTTCCTGTTCACAGACAAGAACCCTCCTACATGCTGAGGGGGTTATTTACCTGCCTGTGGACATGTGTGTCTCTGCTAAAAAGTAAAGACCACACTGAGGTTACGTGTATGAGGAGGCCTAGTAGGAGGCTGTGCTTCTTCTGATGATCTGGACAAGGGCTGGAATTCAGTCTTAGTCCTGCTCCGTGTTGCTTCCCAGCTGTGAACAGCTTTCCCAATGCCTGTTCTTTGTTCTCTCTGCTGCTGGATTGCAGCAAATGACATGAGGAAAATGGAGGAGAGGTGGGAATACCTCTGCTGTCTCCTTTGTCATGGTGACCTGTGGAGGCAGGGGTGCCTCCTGCAAGTTCTGGCATCCTGGCATCCCTGTCACCCAGGCAGCCAGGACAGAAAGGTGACAGAGAAACACTGTCCCCCCCAGCACAAACCCAACCTTCCACTTCTCTTTGGCTTGCAAAAGTCCAGATGTCCTGTGTGCAGATGAACGCACACCCCTGGCTTTCATGGACTGAATTTATTCACTGAGGGCAGACAAATAGGAAATAAATGCCCCGGTGGAGCCTGGAGATCTGTCTAGATCAAGCTTTCCTGTCTGTGAGCAGCATCCAACCCCTAGGAACATGCAGGGAACTCAGACTTCCCTCCCTGGCTGGGCATTAAACCACAGCATGGTCCTGACAAGGGAAGATACCAGCCTGAAGTCAAGTGGCAAGCGAAATGTTGGGGTTGTCCTGTTGAGTTATGGGGGAGACCCATTGCATCTGCTATTCTGATCTCTGGAGCCTTTTCTATCTGTCTGCAGATGGGTTTGTCCTTATCTGCATCTCCCCTCAGGGGACTCTTCAAGCGCCTTATCATGGTCAGCAGTCCTGGAAAGTAACTCAGGGTCCCCCCGAAATGTTTTGTGGGTCAGGGGGGCACTGGGTCAGCCACTGTCAGCCACCCACCAACCTCAGTCCTGGCACAGGCAGATGCTGGAAGGCAAGGAGCTGGGGAGATGAGTGGGTTGGCTTGGGTGGTTCTTGCAATCCCTTCAGCAAACAGTTAAGAAACAGTGCTCTGTTCTCATGCTCAGCATGCAGAGTTGCATCACAAGCCAGGACCCTGGAAGTGCTCTCTGAGCCATGTTGGTCTGGGCAGACAGACAGGGTGACATCTCTTGCACTGCTCGTCCATCACAGCCATGTGCAGGAGGTGGCATGGGCTGGAATGGCTTCTGGAGCAGAGTCTAAAGGACATTTGCTGGCTCTGAAACCCACAGACACCACAGGAGATCCTGTTCCCTATTAGCTGGACAGGTGGCCATAGGCAGGGTGGTCAGCCCAGTTGCTGGGGGAGAATACAGAAAAGAAAATACACGTTGGAAGAACATTATGGCTTTGACAGCCCTGGGCCAGCTGCTGGGTTCATGTCTCCCATAGAGAAGGCCTGTTAAATTCACAGCTTCTGGACACTGCAGTGCCACAGAGCTGCATGACAACAGCAGGAAAACAATGATCCTTTAGACCCTGTTTGGTTCTGTCTTGCACTGGAAGAGACACAGTATCTGTCCCAGGCACTGATGGTGCAGGCAGAGAACAAGGACGTGGGTCTGCTCCAGCATGGGCTTTACAAGCCAGAGAAAGGAAAAGCGAAGGAAACTGCCTCCGCAATGTGAAATAAGTGGAGACTGGCTCCAGACCCTCAAGACAAAGCTATAAATCTGCCCAGCCCTGCTGCGCAAGCATGAGACACCCTGGAACAGCCACATGGCATCACAATGTCCTTGATCTCTGTTTTCTCTTCCATCCCTTCCTTTCATCCCCGCCACCCCCGGGGGCACGTTCAGTCTCCCGGTGACTCCGGCTTCCCACTCCGGCTGCTCCAAGGCTGCTCTCCGGTCCCGCTGTGTTTTATGGCAGGCTGGGTCAGGTTGCATTGCTGATGGCAGTCGCAGAGGGAGGGCAGTCCCAGCTGAAGGACGAGGCTTCCAGCGGGATGTGCTGCACCTCTGTCGGGCCCTGCTCTCCTCTGCCCTGCTTGGGAGGCACCAGGACTGAGCTGTGCAGGCAGTGCAGCCTGGCCGGTGTGTCCCCTCCGGGGCTGGTGTCGTCAGGTCATGCGGGTGACAGAGCTCCGGCACGTCCCATCATGTGGTGGGGAGTGGGACTGAGGCGATGTGTGACCCGTGTCTCTGGTGGCCACAAAGCACTGCCCCAGGCTGGCTGCAGGTCACAGGACCCACCGGCACAGCTCCTGACCCTCCGCTGTCTGCCGGGCTGGAATTTTCCTGGTAAGCTGAGATGAAAGGAGGAATTCTCTGGCCACCCCAATGCCTCTTCCCAACGCAGAGCTGACACCGAGACGTCCCCTGAGAGACACGGCCCTGCCCAGCTCCCCAGCTGGTTTGAAGATGACTCCGTTTGGAAGCCACAAACCTCCCCCTCTCACAAGAGCAAGCAAGGAGACAGTCTCAAAGGACACCCAAACCACATCCAGGCGAGGCCATTTCCCCCTTGTCCCCATTTGACCATGTCCTGGACATCATCTGGAAGTGAGAGAATAAAGCAGAGAGGGCACAAAGCCATGGCATTGCTCTCCCTGGTTTAGCTCCATGGAGCACAGGCAGAATCAGCACAGAAGCCACAACAAGTCTGGGCCACATTTGCCTCCTTTGTGTCCCTGGGCTTTCTGCACAAGGATCAGGGGGAAGAGAAATGTGTTCAGTTTGTAACTAATGCCAGAGCCTAAGAAATGGATCAATTCACCCCCAAACAATCTGTAATGCAAAGGGAGCAGTTCTCCTCTTGGTTTACTCCTCCCCACGACCAAACACATGCGCAACACCTCTTTCCCACATCCCTGCCTTGGGAGAAAAGCAGTTCATTGCTCCAGCACAGACAGAATCTCCACCCCCCTCCACTGCCCCCACCTCACAGCTGATATAAATCCCTGGCGCTGGCACTCCGTGCCCGTCCACCCTCTGGCACCAGAGCAGTGGTGACGGGGTGCCAGGGAGGGGGACACCCCAGCACGCTGCCAGTGCTGCCTCTACACAGCTCAGCTCTCCATGTCTCTCCAAAGGTTTCTCTCCCAAGCGTGCCTGACTAATTAGTAAACGGAGCCTAAACCTTTTGGTCTCCATCGATCTTATCTTTAAACCCCGCAGACAACAATTCCTCAATCGATACCTCATTTAATTGCTGCCACCAGGCTGACAGCTGGGCTGCTGGCTGCGCAAGCCTGGCTGTCACATGGCAGCCTGCCAGTGCCACCTTCTAATCCCAAACGGATTTATCCTCTTCCAGCTCCTCTGCCCTGCTCCAGCCCCCACTCCTGACCCTATTCCTACCCCTCTCTCCCTGTGAAGGGGTAGAAGTACCCTGGCTACCCCCAACCACATCCCACCCCTGTGATAACTCACCCCACAGCATGGCTGTGACTGAACTCATGTTGGCGAACACCTGAGCATGAACAAACACCCCCCGCATGCTGCTGAGATCCAATTCATCCCGTCCCCAGCCCAGCACTCCTGTGGGGAGACACCTGGATGTCACCTGTGATGTGTCACATCCAGCCCACCCTGGGGGACAGGCGGACAGGCAGCTCCTGCCCTGCACATCCCCATACCACGCCTGGCCTCCAGGCATTCACAGCTGGGCCACAGCTGGGCATGGCCCATTTGCTGGCTGCTGCTCCTGATCCCCTCCAGGAGCTGGATTTTTATGGATGCTCCTGGTCCTCTGGAGAGCAGCGGATACAGAGGCAGGCCATGGCTGCTATTTTGGGACAAGCTGCCTTGTGGAGTCAGGCACTGACTCCCAGCTCAGCACTCTGCTGGGGGCTGGGGGAGACATGGCAGGGCCATCAGGCTCCTGTAATGGGGCGCTGGACAGGGCTGCTCTGGGTTACCTCTGGCTCAGTTTTTACTCTTGCTTTGATCATGTTTTGTTTTGGGTTTTTTTTGCTGTAGTTTAATGATAAACACTGGTGCAACACACATTTCCTTCAGTGGCAGAAATGGGGAATAATTGCTGTAACCCCATCTTTGATCACTTATGTGTTTGTCATCTGCAGCTCTTGATGGCCTGTCTGCGTGGGAATGCTGATTGCTCTGTCCTTGTATCCTCAGGAAACATTAATGTGTAATTTTGGACAGAGCGCTTGTATTTGAACACATCACCAGAATGAAGCCACAAGGCCGAGATTGTGTCCCACAGTGCAAAGCCTGAGTGTGGGGGCTGTTCTTCAAAGGGCTGGATGCCTTTTTCCAGTGGTGCCAGTGTGCTAAACCCAGCCAGAGACCCAGAGCAGACCCCAGCTGTCAACCAGGGAGTAAAATTCACAGAGTAAAGTGCAGTGGGGATGTGTCCCACTGCAGTTGGTGGCCATCACTTTCTACCTACATACCCCTCTGAAAGACACTTGATCCATCTCCAGCTTTACATGGAGGCAGCGGCTTCTCCAAACACTGCCTAACACATCTTGGAAGACTTCTCAGCCTGAGCGTGGTGGGACTGGTGAGCTTGGCTGGTCTGCCAGCAGTGCTGCCTTCTGTGATGTCCGTGGAGGGAGTGCCTGGGGCTGATGGCTGATTTCCCTGAATTCCAGGGAAGGACAGGCCATAAATCTGCCTTAAAAGGGTGACATCCACTGGGTACCACCAGTGACACTTTGAGTATCACCTATCCTTGCAGCTTTGAGTTGCTCCACTCCAGGGTGACCCAGAGTTGGTCTCTTCCAAGCAAGAGGACATTCAGAGACATAAAATAAATCGCAAGCCCCACCACTGGCCTTCACTGCCATCTTCTTTTTGTGCTAATTAAGAGGGATGAGACCCTTACTATGCCAGGTGCTGGATGTGAGTCTGGGGGAACCCCTGTGTCTCACCAGTGTCCAGCAGGGAAGGGGAAATCTTCTCCAAGGTACCATTTAAAGTCTTCAGAAATCAGAATTAAGAAACTAATGCATAAGGAAAGCCCAGGGAACAGGCCAACAGCTTACTGGGGGTAAGCACAATCCTGGTGTAAATGGGTGCACTGTGGGAACACTGGGCTCCCTCAGAAGGCCTGTGGCTACTGCAAGGAGCTGGTGCCTCCTCCAGCTGATGACAGGCAGGGTGCATCACATCCCACACATCTCCTCTTCCAGTTTGGTCTTCTGTAACAGCTACACCAAGGCTGAATGTGACCCTGGGCAAAAACCAGTGCCTGCTTTTGGTGCAGACTGCAGAGGCTGGAGAACAGAGCAGAGGTCAGGGTGAGGGTAAAGATGTTTGGGCCAGAAACTAATTTCAGAGCCCTTCAGTCTGGACAGAACCCCATGCAGTGGTGTCTTAGTACCGAGCTCAGACACTGTCTGTGAAAGCAAGGCTGTGCCCTGTCCAGGGGCAATCTTAGGAGACAATCTGTCCTGTTCCCCTCTCCCAGGCCACAGCTCCCCAGCAGGCCAGGGAGGGAGGGGAATGCTCAGCATCTCCAGGAATGAAGGCCATGGGAGCTTGTTGTCATGGCAGTAGGAATGGGGGGCTTGTGTGTTATCACCTGTGAGAAGCTGTTTCAGTTGATGGCTTGGGGCTGTCCTGGGCAGGGGCAGGAGCTGGACTCAATGACCCTTGTACAAGGTGACGAGTTGAACTCGTTGATCCTTGTGGGTCCCTTCCAGCTCAGGATATCCCCAGATTCTATGATTCCATGAGCTATTCAATAGCCTGTTTCATTCAGGAGTGCTGTCTGCAGCTCATGCCAGGTGCCTGTGAGCCAGGCTGGAGCAAAGGGGATCCAGGTAGGCAGTCCAAGGGGGAGAGGTGACTGGTGACAGAGGAGGCCCCCATGGGCAGGTTGGGGTGGGTTGCCTGCACTGGTGCTGGCCCAGGAATGCCATTCCCACAGTCGTTCTTTGCCAGAGGGTCGTGGTGCCAGAGGGTGCCTGACACATGGCACTGGGAGATCTGCAGTTGGCCCCGAGCATGCCCCAGATGGTTTGATGCCAGGGTGTTTGCACACAGCTCTGCCATTTAATGGGAGAGAAGGCAGAGCTGATCCCAGCTGAAGCCGTGCACCAAAACGCTGACAGACTGTTTGTCAAGACACAAACATTGGCAAATGGCCCCGCTTGCCATGTACTGAGAGTCATGGCAGAGAGGGAGGGAACCCAGGAACAGGGATGTCTCTGGCAGGGACTGGGAGTCCTCAAAGTGCAGCTCAGTGCGTGTTTCTGGGAAGAAGGAAGTCGCTTTCCGGGGATACCTTCTCCAAATGGGTGGAACTGGGGTGTCCATCTTCTATAAATGAGGCTGGGCATGATGGGGACAGCTGGGTATGACCCTTGTGCAGCACAGTTTGGGGGATGGAGCATCTGCCTGTCCCGCCAGGTTGGTACCTCTTTGGTCCCTTGGGTTTGGTGTGTTCAGGGCTACTTCTTCAGAGAAAGCCAGACCATCAGCATCTCGGATGTGCCAGAGACTCCTCTCTCAGCAGGTACTGGAGCACTCAGGGCAGCTGTGGGGATATCTGTGATCCATGGTTTTTTGTAGGGCGGTGCCTTACTCACCAACACGTGCTGTTATCTCTTCCCCTTTGGAATGCCACACTCCAGAAAGGAGTGGATGGGAACTGTGGAGGTGACATTGAAAACATAAGTCAGAGCTGGACAGCCTGGAGCAGAAGTCAGGGACCAGAGTTGTGCCCAAAGAGGGGGACAGGTCTGTTCCCCTCAGGGACAGGCTGGGACCTCCCCACACTGGTGTCATGAGTTTATAGCGGTGTTGTGAAGGGAAGAATTGCCTCAAACAGCACCTTCTGGCCTCCAGCGCATTCCTTGGGATACCTGGGTTTGGATCCTGGGAAAGCCATGTCACCTTGCTGGAGTTCCCAGCCCAGAAGAGCCACCTGTCAGGAAGTCTGGGTGGCAAGAAGTGTCTGAAGGTGCTGAGCTGGAGAGCTTTACAGTGTCCCATCAGACTAGGGAAAGCATGTGCTGCTTCTGTGCTGATCTAGGAGCTTCCTTTTTTCTGGGAAGAGTCTTTTGTCTCTCAAAAGAGCCCCCTGGTTGGAAGAAACTGTGGAACCTAATTGTTAACCTGGCTGGGTCTCAGCTCAAGGTGATCGACTTCTGCAGATGAGGAGCCCTGTGTTTCCTGAGACTCTGCCCTGCAAAATGCTGAACATTTCACAAGGCAACAAGGTTGGAGAGGGGCTCCCAGGGAAAGGAAAACATGGCCTGTGTGGGTGGGGGACACAGAAGGGTAATAAGTGGGGAGGAACTACAACCTGGCAAGAATTACAAGCAGGGTAAGGCACTGTCATCTTTCTGGACACCGCCCTGGGGCAGTCTGATGCTAAAGGAGGCCACAGTTTTAAATTACCAATAGTACTGTATCAAAAAATATTGAAATTTGGAGTGAAGGTCCAGTGAACTAAGGGAAGGGTTCCTATGGATGGATGCTCTGCTTTGGAGTATCATCCAACATGCATCTCCACCAGAGTGAGAGTAGCAAATATGTCCCTTTCACCAAAGTCCTACAAAGAGGATGGGTCCCTGCAGAGCATGGGGCTCGGATGGGTGGCAGACAGGGGTCCATCCCTCCCTCTGCCAGCCACCACCACAGTCCTGCCCCACTCCATGCCACCCCCCCAGCCAGCAGCACCACCAAGGGCTGCTTGGGGGACCCACCTGGGGGTGCAAAGACCTGGGAAAGCCCAGTGAACTGAGTACTTGGAGCAGCCATCCCCTACTATGCTTTGTGACCGCAGCCCACGACTTTAAACTAAGTGCAGACTGCACAGGAGGCTCAGCCAGGCAATGTGGGGCAGCATGGTCAGTCTGTCTTGTTCTGTGTTTCTTTCTGTTCTCTCTTGGGTCCTCCTTGGTGCTGCCAACTCACTGTTTATAATGTTTCAGAAATCTGAAATCACATGATAGAAATGGTGGTGTCATAAAAAGCAAAGAAAGTTTCAACTTGTGCAAGCTACTGTGAAAAAGGACTTGCACAGAGGTGGAAAAATGCCTGTTGTGGTACTAAGGGGGCAGTTACCTTGTGAAATGTCTGAGTATGTGTCAGATAGGGAAGCCCTCTTGCCCCATTCCAGTCTTTGGAACAGTTTTCCAGGACTGAGAAAAAGTCCTGGAAGATGGCTACTGCATCACCGCTGACTGTTTTTTTCACCATTCCTTGCACTGGCTTTCAGCCCTATCATAAATTCCTTGCCATATCAAAAGAGAGGAGACAAAAGGGGCCAAATGACTATTTCTGAATGCAGGCAGCAACGCAGCCCTGCAGTGCCCATCTCCCAGAACACTCATCCTTGCCCTCAGTGTGCCCTTGCCCTCCCCTCTGCCAGGTGCCCGCTCAGCCTCCCCTCTGCAGCTCCCACATGGTGGCTGCCTGTCCCCTCCGTGGCCCCAGGAAAGGGAACGGGCTGCCAACAGAAATACCTTGCTTCGCTGTGATCTCCCTGACCTGAAACCCTCCAGAGACCTCTCTGCATATTATCATCACCCTGCTGATGCTGAGCTCTGCCTCTTGGCCTTGACCCTTCTGTCCCCGCTGCAGAGGTTTCCCTGTGAGGAGTGGGGGTGTCTCTCTCACGCTGCCTTGCTGCAGCCTTTTGTGTGATCTCCCACATCATCCTCCCCTCATCCAGAGGTTCTCCTGCTGGTGCGCCGGGCTCAGCGCTGGCACCGCAGCATCCCTCGGGATCCTGTCTCTTAGCAACGCGAAGGAAGATGCTGAGCACACGTCTGGTCCATCGGTCCACGGAGCCTCCGTGCGCAGGGCAGGGGGCAGCAGCAGCCTGGAGGGAACACAGGCCCCCAGCACACACCGCCTCCTCTCTCCGCTGTCCCTGGCAAGCGGCTGAGTGGCTCAGGATGCTGAGCACCCGTACGGGGCACCTCCGCCCGGTACACCTCGCCCTGCTCTCCGGCCCACCTCAGAGCTTTCTGAAGCCCCTTCCCGCAACCAGGGGACACGAAAAACACCCACCACCCTCCTTCTCTTCTCCCACTGCTCCTCCACCGCTAACAGAGCCCTCGGGAGGTGCCCGGGGTGCCCCGAAATAGCCGTGCGGTGGGTGGGTGAGCATCCCCCCGTCCCGCGCTGCGCAGTCCGCGCGGTGCCGTGCGGGGCGCGGCCGCCAGGGGGCAGCAGAGGCGCTGCCCGGCCCTTGGCTGCCCCCTGGCGGTCGGTCCCGGCTGTCGCGGCTGCCCCGATTGTCCCGATTGTCCCGGGTTGTCCCGGCTTGTCCCGGGGGATTCTCCCGGCGCGGCGGAGCCGCCCTCCCATGGCCGCACGCGTGTCCCCGAGGCCGGCTCCCGGCGTGCGGGGGACGCGGGAGAGGAGGCGGGCCGGGCTCGGAGGTACGGGGTGAGTGCGCCTACCCCTCCTACCGGGAGGAGCATCTCCGCGAGGGGGGACCCTCGGGGTGAGCGGTGGGGTCGAGAGGGGCGGTTCGGGTCCCAGCAACCGCGTCGGAGCCATGGAGGTGCTCCCTGAGCTGTGTTTTCACCAGTACAGGAGGGATGGCGGTGCCCCCGAGCTGTGCTATCCCCAGTATAGGAGGGATAAAAGTGCCCCCGAGCTGTGCTATCCCCAGTACGAGAGGGGTGAAAGTGCCCCCNTATCCCCAGTACGAGAGGGGTGAAAGTGCCCCCGAGCCGTGTTATCCCCAGTATAGGAGGGATGAAAGTCCCCCCGAGCTGTGTTATCCCCAGTACGAGAGGGGTGAAAGTGCCCCCGAGCTGTGTTATCCCCAGTATAGGAGGGATGGAGGTGCCCCCGAGCTGTGCTATCCCCAGTATAGGAGGGATAAAAGTGCCCCCGAGCTGTGCTATCCCCAGTACGAGAGGGGTGAAAGTGCCCCCGAGCTGTTCTGTCCCCAGTATAAGAGGGGTGAAAGTGCCCCCGAACTGTGCTATCCCCAGTACAGGAGGGGTGAAAGTGCCCCCGGGCTGTGCTATCCCCAGTATAGGAGGGATGGAGGTGCCCCCAAGCTGTGTTACACAGTACTGGAGGGTTAGGGGTGCCCCCGGGCTGTGTCAATCCCTCTGTCGGAGGGATTGGGGTGCTCCCGGGCTATGTTATCCCCATCCCGAAAGGATTGGCGGGCCCCGGGCTGTGTTATCCGCCTACCAGAGGGATGGGGGTGTCCCGGCTCTATGTTAACCCTGTGCCGGAGGGATTGGGGTGCCCCGGGCTGTGTTATCCCCGTCCCGAAGGGATTGGGGTGCCCCGGGCTGTGTTATCTCTGTGCCAGAGGGATGGGGGTGTCCCGGCTGTATGTTAACCCTGTGCCGGAGGGATTGGGGTGCCCCGGGCTGTGTTATCCCCGTCCCGAAGGGATTGGGGTGCCCCGGGCTGTGTTATGTCTGTGCCAGAGGGATGGCACTATGTTAACCCTGTGCCGGAGGGATTGGGGTGCCCCGGGCTGTGTTATGTCTGTGCCAGAGGGATGGCACTGTGTTATCCTCGTGCCGGAGGGATGGGGGTGTCCCGGGTCTGTGTTATCCCTGTGCCGGAGGGATGAAGGTTGTCCCGGCTCTGTGTTATCCCTGTGCCAGAGGGATGGGGGTGTCCCGGCTCTGTGTTATCCCTGTGCCAGAGGGATGGGGGTGTCCCGGCCCTGTGTTATCCCTGTGCCGGAGGGATGAAGGGTGTCCCAGCTCTGTGTTATTCCCGTGTCGGATGGATGGGGGTGTCCCGGCTCCGTATTATCCCTGTGCCAGAGGGACGGGGCTGTCCCGGCTCTGTGTTATCCCTGTGCCGGAGGGATGGGAGCGCCCCCGGACCGTGTTATTCCCGTGCCGGAGAGATAAGGTTGTCCCGGGGCTGTGTTACCCCCGTGCCGGGGAGAAGAAGGTGGTCCTAGGGCTGTGTTATCCCACATGCTGGAGCAGTGGGGTGCCCCGAGCTGTGTTATCCCCGCGCTGGAGGGATGGGGATGCTCTCGGGCTGTGCCATCCCCTGTATCAGCAGCAGGGTGCAGGACAGGCTGCTCAGGGCGCTGCATACCCACCTCTCTGCGAGCCCGGCAGTGCCCCAAGCTGGAGACAACACCGGGAACACCATCCTCTTACAAGCAGCGTTGGGAGAAGTGACAGGCACTGAGCTGGTTCTTCTTCCCCGAGAGCCTCCGGGATGGAGGACTGCGGGATTAAGCTTGTGCTCAAGTGGTCTCATGCTATCTCAAAGCTGCAATGCTTCTCGGGCTGCTCAGGGAAGGACTCGGTGTAGGGGTTTTGGTGGATTTGTGGCCTGACAGAGGGTTTGCTGCAAGGATTTTTCCGCGTTCAGGTTCCTGGCCTGCTGCTTCCTTGTCCTTCTGTGTGAAGGAACAGGCTCAGCTGGGTGTCAGAAACATCCTTTCAGCCAGTGGTGTGCAAGACACGAGCCAGAGGAGCAGCATCCCTACCTTGTCCATTTTTTCTGCAGTTCCTCAGTGCAGAGGGGAGGCTGAGAAGCAGAATTATAAAGGTGTGATGTGGACAACATCATTCAGGCTGACTGGCAGGTCATCTTGGTGTGATGGACAAGAATTGCGCTGGGAAGGTTTCAGGCCTTTCTTGCCAAGCAAAGTCAGCAGCCTCTTGGCAGACCTGCAGTCTTGGGATGCTGTGTCTGTGGGATGGGAAGCTCTTACTATGAGGAGCTTCTCATGCTATGAAACATCTTCAGCCTCCAGTTCAGTGTCGGTCCCTCTGGGTAGTGCAGAGTTTGCCTGTTGATCGGAGTGGAGCACATCTGCTTCCACCTCTGTGGATCTACCTTGGGGGAGATAGAGAACAGACTTAGGCGTGTCAGAATGTTTGATAAATTAGGTTGCTTTTCTGTTTTTTGGGGTTTTTTTAATTAAAGGAAAATGTTGATAACATCTTCAGAACTAAATTCTTGCTCGTGGATCTGAGATGATTCCTCAGTCAAAATGTCTTTGCATAGGATAAAAGGCGATTCAGAGTTGAAAAATCATTGTCCCAGAGTGCCAACTTTTGGCTCCTTCTGTCTGGCAACTGTTGGCATCAGTGTGGTGGGAAAAGGGGAAACATGGTCATTGGGTTAACTGTGAGGGAGGCAGTGTTCCTGGGTTGTTTCCTGGGCTGGCCATGGTGGTTTGTGCCTGTGAACAGCCACCTTGTGCACCTACAGTCAGCTCAGAGCCAGCCTGCACCCTGCTGCTGGCAAACAATTTCACTGCTGTGAGCTCAAAGATGTCATCCCGTCCCCATTTCTGGCACCACAAATGGGCCCAGGCAGCCCTGGGCTGGAGATGGTGGTCTGTCCTGTCCCAAAGTTTTCTGTCACCCCTGGGCTTCATCCAGCACCATCATTCAGGGTCCTGGATGGCTCTCCCTGGGGAAGGACCGTGACATCTGCTCCAGCACAGTGCAGCCAGGCCACCATCCTGCTTTACTGCTGCCTGAATCTGCCCTGCCTGCTCCTTCCTTCTACCCCAAATGCCTTGTCTTCTCTGGATGCCTCTGCAACAGTCCTAGCAAAGACTAGAGGAACCTTTCTGCACCTTTCAGCATCACTCCAGGCTGGTGTGCAGACTCCCTTGGCCCAGAACGAGGTGCTGAGCAGCTGAAGTCAGTGCAGGGCAGGTAAAGGGACATTGTGGGTGGCAGGTTAAGAGGAGCCTGACATGGGGATACTTGCAAAATGATCCCAATGACTTTTCTCAGGCTGGGCTCAGCCATCAGGTTAGTCCAGAAACACTCACCTCAGTTTTGGGTCTGCTGAGGGGGCTGCTGTGGGTCCCACCTCAGCTCATGGCTGCCCCAGACAGCTTTTGGCAAGGCTGAGTGTAAGAAACAAACCACACCTGGCAGGGAGACCTTTCTCTGGAGGGGCTGAAAGCTTTCTGCAAAGGGACCTGGACGGTTTCCTACTGCCTCTTTTGAGAGCGGGAACAAGGAACAGGGTTTTGAATAGTGTCCTGAGACCTGATGCTCTGGGTTTCCGTTCCAGCACGGGGTTCTAAGCCAAGAAAACTGCCTGTCCTGCCAAGGCCGGGTAGGAAACTGGGCCCTGGAGCAGCATCAGTGGCATGGTGTTAACTCCTCTCTGCAAGGAGCACTGAGGCTCCTTTGATGAGCTCACTATCTGCAGCATTTACTGTCTTGTTTCCTCCCAAAAGTCCTATCCTGCCTGGCTTAGCCACAGCCTGACACTGTGAAGCTTGTGAAGACGCTCATACAGGCTCAGTGATGAAACTTAGTCACTTCTTAACCACATCCTCTCGGAGCTGTGCTCTGCCAGTGAACTGCCAGCCCGGCTGGGGGAAGGCAGCACAGGGCAAGGAGTGGAGCAGAGGTAGGTGGGCTTGAGCCAGGGGAGGGAATGGCCTTGGAGCAGGGACCCTTGAAGCAGTTGACAAGCATTAAACGTGTCCTGGCACATCAGCAGTGAGACACGTGGGGAATCTTATCATATTTTCTCTTTTGGTGATTGTTTCTTGCCAAACCCTGGGTTAGGCAGATCAGATGGAAGGGATGAGCTGTTAGTTTGGACATGTATGTCCCACAGGCTCCTGGGGGTGGGATGTTGCTTCTGGCGGGACAGGAACACTGACTATCAGCAGCAAGTCTAGCTCTCAGAGAGACTGAGCTGCTCTGCTTTGATTGTCACAGCTGACCGCCTGAACATACCACACATCTGCTCTTGAGCTGACTCCCATCAGGTGAGACGTGTGTGTGGACAAGCTGCCTCCTCTGTATTTGCTCCTCCTGCTGCGGTCACCAGATGTCCTACTCTTCAGTGATGTTGTCCTACTTTCAAGTAGGTTATTCTATTTTTGCCTGGCCCTGTCCTTTTTGTGACTTTGCCTTGCTACGTGTCCTGTGCCTGGCTTTCCCCTGGCAGAGGCAGAAGATCTGCAGGTCGTGGTCCCGAGCAGTGCAAGCCATTTCCTTCTGCTGTGTTTCCTGGGGAACTTGCACAGCCGTCAGCCTTGCAGACCAGGCGTGAGCTCAGGGACCCAGTGCCTCTGTAAAGATAATTAGATGCTGGAAATCCTCATAGGGAAGGGTCAGGCTTCCAGTTTGCTTTAAGGGTCTTGAATGGCCTTGCTTGAGCAGGCAGTCATGTGAAGGTGTTTGTTCTTGTTTATATGCCTTATCTTCAAGCACCAGCACTTCTAGGATCTGAAGGATGTCTAAGCAGAGAAGGAAAGGGCTGAGCTCACTTTCAGAACTGAGATCACTCTCAGGGCTGAAAGTAAGCTGGGAATGGAAACAGAGGCTTGTCCTGTAGCTGCAAACTGGCAGCTTGAAGTCTGCAGGGACCTGACTGCCAGCTCACAAGCCTTCCTTGGAAAACACCTTGTCTTTGGCTGCAGTCCCTGCTAACACCACTCTCTGACACTGGCTCTTGCTAACTTCCCATTTGCTTACCCTGTGACTTCAGTTTGCAAACTGCAGCTTCTCCTTGGAGCCAGCTGAGGTCAGCACGCCGGAAGGTCTCTGAGCCGCCCCAGGTGGACTCCCAGTGTGCTGCCATGGCTGTGAGGCTGCAGTGGTGGAAAGGGCAGTGCCCTGTTGGACTGGCTGTGGAATAGCAGGGCTGGGAGGGAGCACACAGACTGGAAGCTGAAGGCTGACGAGCTTTGGGCCACTGCTGCAGTTTATTTATGGCCTGCTTAGCAATCTAAGGCAGGCCGTGTGGGTTAAGGCATCTCCTGTCCTGGATTGACAGTACAGATCCAATTAGCCATAAAAGCCTCTAATTATTTGTCCTGAATTGCTCCAGTGGTAACCAAGGCTCTGCTATCTCCTCCTTTTGTCTGTGTCCCAGCTGGAAATGCCCCAGTGTCCCTGCATCTAGAGCAGCAAGTGTGATGTGCGAGCAGAGTCAGCACAATCTAATCAAAGGAGACAGGCCCTGTGAGTTAATGAGGGGATGGACCCGCTTCGTTAACTTTGGAGAGTTCCCTAAGCCCTGTCCTGAGAGACAAAGGGCTGAGATTGTGTGTGGCAAAGATAAGGCTCACGACATGAGCTGCTGTATTCGAGGAGATGAACATCATGGGGAGGGGAGGGGGTGGCTGTGACACAGGGTTTGAAAGCAGAAGGTCCCTTGGAACACCTCCCCTGTGAGGAAAGGCTGAGAAAATTGGGATTGCTCAGTCTGGGGAAGGGAAGGCTCCGGGGTGACCTTATTATGACCTTTCAGTACCTGAAGTGGCTGCAAAAGAGCTGGAGGGGAACTTTGGGCACGGAGTGAGAGGACAACAAGGAATGGCTTCAAATGGACAGAGAGTAGGTTTAGGTTGGATATTGGGAAGGAATTCTTGGCTGTGAGGGTGGGCAGGCCCAGGCCCAGGTTGCCCAGAGAAGCTGTGGATGTCCCATCCCTGGAAGTGTCCAAGGCCAGGTTGGACAGGGCTTGGAGCAATCTGGTCTAGTGGAAGGTGTCCCTGCCCTTGGCAGACTGGCAGATTGATGGAGGTGACCATCCCAGAGGAATGACCCTGGATCTCTGGGAGAGAAGCTGAGTCTCTAGTGGAAGGTGTCCTTGCCCGTGGCAGGGGGTTGGAACTAGATGGCTTTTAAGGTCCCTTCCAACCCAAATAAGTCTGTGATTCTATGATTCTGATTCTGCAGCTTGGCCAACTCCGGCTGGCAGCTGGAAGGACACTGGCAGGGGGTCACAGGCACAAGGTGGGGCAAGGCCCAAGAACTTCTCTTTTCCAGACATATGTGCTAAGTTGCAGCTGTGGATTCTCAACCACAAAACTATTTTAAGGTGAAATAAGCTTTTCAGGGCACTTATTGCCTCGTCCTTCTTGTTCTGGGTTCTAAGTTTGTAAAAGAGGAGCCTCAGCTCTCTGCTAGAGAAAATGTGTCATTTACGTTCTTAGTAACCTTAACTCTGACCTGAAATGACAGCAAATAGCTCTCAGACAAGACAGGGCAGCCAGCCTTGCCTTGAAAGCAAAATTTTACACAAATAACATTCAGCTCCCGTACGAGGGGCCAGCTGAGTGCTTCCACCATTGTTTCCAGGTCACAGGGTCCCCCCCAAATGGTTTTTACATCGTCTTGAGATGCTGCCTGAAGGCAAGCCGTGGCTTTTGCTCACCACGTGCACGTTTTCTCTTTGTGTGGACGTATGAACAACAGACCTGCTGGTGACACGGCTCTGCCCCTGTGTCATAGAGGAAGGGACACGGGGAGAGTCAGGCTGGGTGCCCACCTGGAGGGGGCTGGGGGCTGTTCACACACATCCCCGGTGTGACACAGGCTGCTGGAGCACCAAATGCATCTCTGTGACCTCCAGCCGAGGGACGCTGAGACAGGACCCATCTCTGCCAGGGGGCAGTGCCAGCCCTCGGGATCAGCTGACAGATCCTTCAAGCCTCTTTGCGTCCTTCTCCTGCAGTCCAGAGCCTGCCAAGTTCAAGCCAGAGAGCTCCCTCCATACAAATGGGGATGAGGGGGGTGGGCTGTTAATGTACAAAAACTGTTTCTTTCCTGCCCGCTTGGAAAGGGGAGCTATGGAATTTTAAGCAGCAAAGACAAAACTCTGCTGAAGAGGCCTCTTCAGTGCTTGCTTGGTGAAATCCCACATGGCAGTGGGGCGGGGGGTCCCAGGAAGATGCCAGGCCTGCCCTTATTAATGACCCTGTTGTTTTCTACTCTAGTTTGTTGGTCTTTGCTCTGGGGGACTGTTCGCAGAAGCAGCAACTGTTTTCCCCAGAGCAGCTTCTGTGGGAGCTGTCCCCATGATGGGAGCTGTCCCCATGGTGGGGAGTGTCCCCCTGGTGGGGGCTGTCCCCATGGTGAGGACTGTCCCCCTGCATGGCTGGGCTGCACACTGCCAGCTCTTAAGGGCTTTAAGGGCTGGCCTAAAGTGTTCTGGGAACCTCCTCAGTGGCCACAAAAACTGAACTTTCAGGTAGAAGGAGGACAGGTGAGAGGAGCAGGATCTTTGTTCCACCACAGCCTTTCCCCTCTGGCTTTTAAGAGTGTTCAGCCTCGCAGCCTTGCACTCCAAGGAGGAGCAGCCGCTTCTCCCACCTCGGCTTCTGTTCTCCCCAGCAGCAACAATTTGGCTGGGCTGGGAACACAACAGCAGCCTGACTCATGCTTTTCATCCATCACTTTGACCATCCAGCAAAGAAAGCAGCTTTGCCCTGCACACCTCCCGTTCCCCACCCAGAGCTCAGAGCATCGGGCCCTCTCGCCTGTGTTTTTCTCCTTGAACCACTTAGTTTTAAAATAGAGCAATTAGCTGCCTTCAGAAAGGAGCTTACTGGCTCCAATCTAGGGCAGTTTGACAGCCCAGCAGCCTGCACAACTCGCTCTGGGGACACTGTTGTGTCCCTGGGATGGGGGCTCCAAGGGCTGGAGCCCCTCTGCTCTGGACACAGGCTGAGATAGTTGGCGCTGTCCAGCGTGGGGAAGAGAAGGCTCCAGGGAGACCTGAGAGTCCCTTCCAGTGCCTAAAGGGGCTCCAAGAGAGCTGGAGAGGGACTTTGGATATGAACATGGAGTGACAGGACAAAGGGGAATGGCTTCCCACTGCCAGAGGACAGGGTTAGATGGGAAATAAGAAAGAAGTATTTTACAATGAGGATGGAAGGGCCCTGGCACAGGTTGCCCAGAGCTGGTGGGATGCCCCATCTCTGGAAATATTTAAAGCCAGGTTGGACGGGGCTTGGAGAAACCTGGTCTAGTGGAAGGTGTCTCTGCTCATGGCACAGGGGGTGGAATAGATGATCTTTAAGGTTCTTTCCAACCCAAACCCTTCTGTGATTCTGTGATTCTAAGTGGGGGGTCCTGTCTGTGGCTGAGGATGGTGGTTGGGCCAGTGCTTTGGGGTCTGAGGGAGAGGCATTACTGGGTCTGAGCACTGTCAGCCCTTGACCCCAGCCTTTTCTTTGTAACCACCCCCGTGTCAGGGATGCAGGCTGGGCTTCTTGGAAGCAAGGCCAGCACATTCTGCCAGGGTTCACAGCCCTCCCTCTGCTGCCAAGCCTGGAGGGGTCTCTTGGTGGGGAAATTTGTTCCTGAGCCTGTGTGATAAGAAAACACAGACCTCCAGACTTCTACCTACACATCTATCAACAAGTGACAGATCTGCAGGGCTGGCAGGACCTTTGAGAGGTGGCCTAGTCCACACTCATGCTTGAGTTCTTGTGTAAGTCACTGCCAACAGAGGCTTCTACAACCTGCTCCTAAAACCTCTGCCTGTGACCCCTATCTCTTTCACAAGGTGGGGGTTTGTCTGTGGGTACAGAATTGCTTTTGGGGGTTAAATGCCCAGAAATAAGAGCCTTTGCAGAAGCTTGTTGCAGTGATGAAGTCAGCGATGGAACAGGTTCTGCCAGGCTCAGCTGCCATGCTGGCCGTGGTGGGAAGGGTTTACATCCTCACATGTGTAGAGTGCCTAATCTCCTCTGTCTTGGGATCCTTCTGCTGTCTCATAACTCTACAGCCAACTGCTGTTTAATTAAAAAATAAGCAGACAGGTATTCAGAAGGAAAATGAAGCTGTTTTGTTCTTTATGTGTCCTTGGTGCTCTCCTGGCATCTTATCTGGGGACAACAGCTCTAAGCCTTGAATTTGCATTTTTGCCTTGCAAAGCCAATTGTTTTAATTGGGAGCAAAGCCAGGGAACAGGGAACATGCCTTGCCATGCAGACTGGCTGTGGTGTGAGAGAGGAACGGTGCCTTCTTTCTCCTTTACCTGGCCCAATGGCCTCTGGGGCTCAGGTGATGTGGTTGTACCTCAGTTTCATCTCTTGTGTTGCCGCTGAGGTCACTTGGCTTGTCCATCCTGAAGAAGAGACCTCAAGGCAGTCCACAAGTTCCTCACAAGGGGCAGCTCCGATCTCTGCTCTCTGTGACCAGTGACAGGACCCAAGGGAATGGCTGGTGCTGAGTCAGGGCAGGGTTAGGTTGGATCTCAGGAAAAGGTTCTTCCCCCAGAGGGTGGTCAGGCACTGACCAGGCTCCCCAGGGCAGTGGGCACAGCCCCAAGGCTGCCAGAGCTCAGGGAGCATCTGGGCAACAGTCTCAGGGCCAGGGTGGGATTGTTGGGGAGTCTGTGCAGGGCCATCACTTAAACTCAGTGGTTCCTGTGGGTCTCTTTCAATTCAGGGTATTCCATGATTCTATGATTCCATGACATAGGTTTGTGTACCTGTGCTAAGTCAGCCTTAACACCAACCGTAGCCCCTGTTGTGCTGTGAAATATGGCCAGGATGGTCAGGAGAACCAGAGAAAGGTCTTTGTCGGGCATCCAAGATCATGTGGAAAGCCAACATTAGCTACTGATGATTTCTAGTGAAGTAGAGAAGAATCAGCTGACCAGAAGCTAAAGGGTAGAAACAAACCCTTTGTAAAAGAGGCTACTTGTCCACAGACACAAGACCAGATGACTTGTTGTTCAGCTGAGCTTTGTGTCCTTTCAGTGAAGTCAGAGATAGAACTCACACCCTATAAGCTGGTGACCTACAGAGGAATCCCAGGTGAGCCCTGAGGTACCACTCAGTATGTTCATCTGGACTTGACAACCCTGGAGATGACAAAGCATGGGAGGAGGCTGCAGCCATCTCCATGTTCCCAGACTCATCAGAGCTTCTCTATCTGGTGGCTTTGGATAAGACGTGGAAGAAAAAAATTAAAAAGCAAATTTTCAAAGGCTGAAGGAGTGGAATCTCCTGGATTAGAGCACTGTGTTCATCGAGTTCACCCCAAATGTTTGGGCTGAGTCAAGCCCAGGATCTCTTTTGAGTGGGGACCAAAAGGTTGTCTGGTACAAGTGGCCCAAGCTTCCATGGACACCCTCTCAGTGGATTAACTGGGACAGTGTTTAGGGCATGGCCCAGCTGAAGCAAGGTTTGCCCTGGGTGACAGACAAACCAGGACAGGACTTAGTTGTTTTAAACTTCCCATACAGGGGCACCAGGCTTTTACTCCCAGATCACAGACCTTAGGGCTTAACCCACCAGCTTTGTACCCCAAGTTACTCCATCACTACGGAGCAAATTCAGTGGTGCAGATCCAGCCACAGCTCTGCTGATACGTGCAGGCAGATCAGTGGCAGTCTCTTCCTCGGTGTCTGCCACCTATAGCACTTCTGACCAAGGCTCATGGCTTAAGCTCCACTGCACTCCTACAGCAACACAGAGTATTCTTCATACTGAAAACTGAGCTTTGTAGTGGTGAAGTGAGTTGGTGAAGGAAGTCAGAGCTGCATGGAAGGAGAGGAAAAAACCTCCAGTAAACCTGCCATTTTCATTTGCAGCATTGTACCCTGAGAATATCGTTGTTGCTGAGCTACCACCCAGGTGCTTATCCAGTGGGAGCTGCTGAAGATTTGCAAGTAGAAGAGTTTTAAACAAGGGCCTATGTGGATTAAGCCTGACACCCCACTGGATTCTCCTTCTCTTGGTCCCTGATCTACCAACAAGCACCTCTTCCACTTTGCATATAATGTGACCTATTGTATAAATATTTAGTCGCTCTGTTGGGATCATTAATTATAGATGGAGACACAGCTTTTGAAAGCTGCCTGTAGGTCTGGGCACCCAATTTCCATTAATTTTAATGAGAACCAGACATCCAAATCCCATTCGGTGGCTTTGAGCATCTCAGGCAGGAAGCTTCATCTGACACCCCCCTGCCTCCATTCTCCCCACTCTGCAATTAAAGAGTGAGATTTGCAAATACCTTACAAATCCTGCGGATGCCTGCGTTGCCCTTGTGCCATGCCATTGTTGTCTGCTGAGGATGGTTGGCTGGTAGCTTCAGAAGTATTTATAATAAGTTCATTTAATCCATCCTGTTAGTTCTTTTCCTCCGCACCCCCCGCTCCCTCCAGCACTTTGAAACAGTGATGCCTGAATGAACCCCCAGCCTGTGTGTTTTTTTTGACAGAGAGGCTTTGATGCTTGCAAATGACAGCTGTGCAGAGCAGGTCTGAAATGAATGATTGAATTATCTGACTGATTAAAAATGTGCTGTGGCTTGGAAGATCTGACAGCAAGTATTCACTGAGGCAACTCACATGAAAGAGAGCTGCATGCACGTAGGGCGTGTGTTTGTGTGTGCTTTGGGAAAAACAGCCGGTGAGATGGGACAAACACCCAGAGCAGCAGCTCCTTAAGCTCAGCATCCTTTCCAAAGCTCCAAATCTGCTGCGAGATGCTCAGCAGAGCTAAAACTCAGCGTGGTTGTGGAGATAATGATTATTTAGACAAACGTCAGCAGCGGTTTAGGAAATGGAAATTGAGCTAAAAAATAGTGCGGGGCTGGGGAACTACTTAACTGCATCTCAGTCCCATACAGACCTGAGGGTGGGGAGGGACAAACTCTCCTGCTGGAAATTTGGTTCCATCCTCTGTGCTACAGACACGTGCCCATGGTGTGGAGCAGCCCCAGGGGTGTCAGCTCCATGGGGACGTGTCCCGTGATCCAGAGTTTTGACAAACTCGAGCCCCTGTGAGATTAACTAGAAATGGCTGGGAGGATGGAGAAAGGAAGCTTGGTTATGGTTGTGCCCTCGATGCTGCCAGTGATGGCAACAGCAGATGTGGTAATGCATGAGGGACAGGAACAGCCTTTCCAGACCTATCTCAGCTTCCCTCCCTGTTCCCATATAGCAAACTGTCCCTTCCCGATGCCTCACAGGAGTTCAGCTCAGCTAGAATGTAAGAAAAAATATCTGGAAGTGAAAGGAAAGAAAACGTTAAAATTAAAAAACATGTTTCTTTGCAAATGAAACATATTTTGGCAGCTCAACAAGTTCACAGGTTCCCGTGGGAGTTCCATCCAGGGAAAAAAAATCACATCATAAAGGTTACAACTGTAGTTTTTCATTGTGCATGGTCTTCTGATAGTTTACTGAAATTGATTTTTTCCTAAATCGTTTAACTGCTCTTCATCTCCCTACTTGCATAAGATCACTCTCTTCCCCTGACCCCTGGCTCTAAAGAGATGAAGCACTGGGCTATAACTAATTGCTTTATCAGAAATAGTTTTGGTTTAGTCTCACGGCCCAGCCACCGAATCATTTGTTCTTTGCCCCTTCCAGTGCCTTTAGCTGAACTGATGTTGGGTGTCTGTAACAGCTTCAGCCTTGCCTTTCGTGCTCCCTGTCCCAGTTCCAGTGGCCATTTCAACAAGACTAAATGCTGAAGCTACAGTAGTCCTGAGGGCACACAAAGCTAATGGGGATTCACTGGCATCTGTGCCATCTCTCCATCAATAGCCCGAAATGTGCCTCTTATTGAATCCGCTCTCACAACCCAGGAGCACTCAGAGCAGTGGGAGGTGCTGGGCTTCTGCTTTTGTGGCTGCAAACCTTATCCCTGCTAATTGTCCCACCACAGCCCAACACCTTCCCAAGTGTGGGAGCCCCATTTCTCCCAGTCAGGCCCTGACTGCTGAGCTTAAATGAAACATCAGGTCATTCAAATGCCCTTTCCCACCATCTGAAAACGTCAATTTATCGACAGTATTTTTTCATTTTATAGGCAATAGACAAGTTGTTGATGCCCCATCCCTGGAAATGTTCAAGGCCAGGTTGGACAGGGCTCTGAGCAACACTATAATCATAAAATCATAGAATCATAGAATAGTTTAGGTTGGAAGGTACCTGAAAGCCCATCTCATTCCACCCCCCTGCCATGGGCAGGGACACCTTTCACTCGACCAGGTTGCTCCATCCAGCCTGACCTTGGACACTTCCAGGGATGAGGCAGCCACAGCTTCTCTGGGCAACCTCACAGAGCCTGCCCACCCTCACAGAGAAGAATTTCTTCCTAATATCCAACTTATCCCTCCTCTCTGGCGGTGGGAAGCCATTCCCCCTTGTGCTGTCACTCCATGCCTTTGTCCAAAGTCCCTCTCCATCTCTCTTCCAGCCCCTTCAGACACTGGAAGGCCACAATTGGGTCACCCCGAAGCCTTCTCTTCTCCAAGCTGAACAATCCCAGTTCTCTCAGCCTTTTCTCACAGCAGAGCTGCTATCACCCCTCTGATAATCTTGGTGCCTCCTTGGGACTTGCTCCAACAGGTCCACGTCCTACCTGTGCTGGGAGCGCAGGGCAGGATGCAGGGCTTGTCCTGCTGTACAGCCAGGGGCTGCCCCCCATTCAGGCTGAAGCAGATGTTTCCTTGCAGACACCAGATCGACCGAGGGGGCTGGACAAATAGCTGCCCTAAACAGCTCCATAACAAAGTGAAAGAAAATCCATGTTCCCAGAACAGCTTGCCAGCCTCAGGGATGGATGCTGAAGGACTCGTGCTGCTGCCAATGCGCAGCCCCACGGCTTGTAAGAATGACAGAAGACAATGTTCTGTTACCAAAAGTATTGCAGTGAATTTGGGGTGATTCTGGATCAGGCCTCAAGTGGACAGATAAAGGTGAATTGATTACTGAACTCAGAATTAATAATTGCTTAAACGCCCTAATTGCATTTGTTACGAGCAGAATGGGATCTTAAATTGACAATACATATGCAAGGCACTTGAAAGTGGTCAATTTTCCTAAGCTGAGAACAATTACAAGAAAGAAAGAAATGACTGGAGAAAAAACTGAGAGAAAATAATGAGTGTTCTGAATGAGGGTTGTTTAGGAAAACTTTGATAGATGCTGTCTCCTCCACAGCATGCACACAGTTTTGCATTCATAGAAGATATTCTTAGCTAAGAATCTATCATTGTTAAGGAAGAAAAAAGCAAAAATAATAACAGTAATAAACACCCAAATAGAAGAAGAAGGGATCTGGTAAGTAAAGCAATGAATTAACTGTTACATAAGACAGAGACCTGGAAGGCTAATCTGGAAGAGCAGTCAATGAAAATTATGTTTGCTAGCCTTAAGGACTATTAGTGTGCGCATGTGTGTGTTTATAGGCATATATGTCAGGAAGAAAATAAATGCTGCATGTTGGGTTTAGATGAAGCTGGTGAAGAGTCTGCTTTGATATAGCCAGAAAAAAGAATAACAGTCCAGCCAAAGATTCATAACTCTGGAGAAAAGCAGCCTGATGGGTCCATAGCATGCAGAGGTGATGGAACCAGGCAGCACATTAAAAGGCAACTGACGAACTGAAATGTTTGTACATATCTAGGACTGGAAAAAACTACATTGAATGGTCTCTTAAGGAATGGCTGAGAGATCCTTTTAGGGGGTTGATACTTCATGTTTGTCAGTGCTTGGGGCTTTGGGAGAAGGATAACCCAGAGAAGCTGTGGCTGCTCCATCCCTGGAAGTGTCCAAGGCCAGGCTGGAGCACCCTGGGCTAGTGGAAGGTGTCCCTGCCCATGGCAGGGGGGTGGAACTGGTTGAGCTTTAAGGCCCTTTCCAACCCAAACCATTCTATGATTCCATGAAGTTAGTCAAACAAAATAGGATGACATTTGTTTAGTTGGGCTGATGGATGGCAGAGGGAGCAGACTCCTAGAACTGGAATATAATAAAAGATGGAAGGGATGCTGCAGCACCCTCATAGCCAGTAGAACAGCAGACTCCCTGTGGGGTCTCCCAGAACTTGTTCACATCCCTTGCTGAAGATACAGTTTCCATGCACTAAAAGTTACTGAAATTGGGACAAGTCAGATGCTGCAAGTGGTTGGATCTGCTTGGGGAGCTGATTTTTTGTCAGCAATGGGCTCTCAGGACGACAAGTGCAAATTCCTACACCGAGGATCCCCCATGAGCAGAGGAAAGGTGGTGTTTCAGAGGACAGTGACTCACTTGAAAGTTGTCATGAAGGAAGACAGTCAGAAGAGTGCTCATCCAGCATTAATCTTACCTTCTGCCAAAATCTGAAATGCCAGGAATGATGACTCCTGTATTCCAGGCTAGGATTTCCCAGGCAGAAATGCCTGCACTGGGCAGGGAATCAAATATTTCCATGGCACATAAAGATTTCTTTTTCATGTGCCAGAGAGGTGACTAATCCTTGCACAGGAGATTGGTGCTGTGCACCGTGTCCTCGTGGGACTTCCAGAGGTCTCTGGAGATCAGAGTGGCTGTGCTGGGGCCTGGCCAGGCTGGTACTCAAGTCTGAGTGCTGGCCCAGCACCCAAGAAGTTATTGAGGAGCTCAAAGAATGGACTATGGTATAGAAAAACAGATTCCTATGGAACCCTAAAGAAGTTCCACTTGAATGCACAGGAGGAGATTACAAGGAAAAGTGGTTGCAAGGCATGGGAAAAAAAAAGCCTAGGGGAATATACTTGGATTAGTTGGGCTTTTTTATCTAAGAAGANAGTCCAAAGCAGTGAAGATTAGATTGTATATCCCAGTGGAGCCCCGGGCCCAAACGGGCTAGGAGCAGGAAAAAAAAACCAAGAAAACTCGCAGCAGAAAGAGCAGCCTCCGTCCACGGGTTCCGTCTTTTTCCCCCTCCGCCGAAGAAGTGAAGTGAAGGAGCAAAACCACTCCCCAAACAAAAAAACAAAGGAACTGTTCTTAGAGCCGTCAAGGTGGAATTTCGGATCATTATCTAGGTGGAGGCAGTGTCACCCCCCCCCCAAAGTTCGTGTTAACAGGAAAGGAAGGAAAAAATCCTAACAAAATCCAAACTGTAACACAGGGTGACACCAGACACAGTGTTTAGATGCAAGTCCTGGGATTGGAATTCCTTCCCCCATGAGTTAATTGCTTGATGGACAGTTCGTCTCAGGGTCAGGTACTTGGTGTAGCTCAGTGCCTCTCTCTCTTCCCCCATACACCTGTACCTCAGACAACTCTGATGCAGAAATTCTGGGTGTGGACTTTCTGACAACATCTTACCTCCAAGGACAACTTTTTCCCTTCCTCATCCTCCTGCTGGCAGTGTGGGCCATGGCCCCTGGATCTGGCAGTTCCTGCCATAAACAATATCACCTCCAGGAAGGGAGGCTTTCTCCTTATTCCCACACATAAGTGGAAGCTTCTTTACACATTTCTTTGGGGTTTTCCAAACCCCTCAGCCAAGGAGTTTTCAGCTGGCTGTTGCAGCAGAGGCTCCTGGCAGATCTCCTTTTGCATCTCCCTCCCACCATCTCCTCTCCCATCATGGCATCGTGGTCCCTTGGTGGCTCAGTGACCGCCCTCCAAGCATGAGTCACCCTGGAACAAGCCACTGTGGGGCAAGAACTGATGTGAGTGGGGGAAAAGGAGCCAGCTGTGGGTCTCATGCCCAGTGTCCAAGGCCTCAGCCCCAGTCCAGCAAAGCCTCGTGCTCCAGTGGGGTCTCTCCGGGTGCCTTCGCTCGCATGCACAGACACACGAGCACACACACACACAAGGGTGTGCTTTCCTTGCACCCTCTTCTGAGAGACTCTCCCATTCCCTGTCCCCTTCCCATCTTCCCAGACTCACAAACCTGTTAACAGCCTCTGCCCCAGGGCTCTGATGGAGCCCTGTGCATGCACCCTTTTTCTCATGATTATTTTTACAGCATCATTTCTGCCTGTCGTCCACCCACTCGGAGCAGGACCAACAAATCCCAGCTCTCCCGGTCCCTGGAACATCCATGAGGAGCCATGTCTGATGTCCCTGATGTGAATCACCATTTCCATATCTCATGCTCAAACAGCTCCAGGTCAGACTTTTCAGGACAGGTATCACCCAGAACAAAGAGCTGATTTCGAGTGTCAAGAGAAAGGCAGACAAAGGCTCACAAGGACTGACCCTTTTTCTTCAGAGGGCTGTTATCCCCTCCACATCCCCCTTCCCACACTACCTGCACGCAGCAAGGTCCTCACAGAGCTTTCTCCTAATTCTGGCTTCCATCAAAGTGACTTGTAGTGAAAGTTAGTGAGTCCCAGATGGGAAATCCAAGGGATTTCCTGAGAAAAACAGCTGCGTGAGGACGTGGAAGCAAACTCATTCCTGGGCACATGAGAACACTTGTGATGGTTTCGTAATACAAATTGAGAAGGCTGAGCAGCACCCAGGGGTCTCCTTGTGGGGCACACTAAGTAGATGATCAGGGCACGGTTGGAAAACTACCTGTACCAGGGATTCAGCACTTCAAACTCAGACATGCAGCTGCAGTTCTGGCACTTCCAAAATGCTGAGAGGAAGTCAGTAAACCCTGGGGGGTTGTAGGGTGAGTGGTCCTGGCTTCTCCACTCAGAGCCTGGTGTGCAGAGCTGCCAGCCTTGGAGCAGCCTCGGAGCTCAGGTTCAGTGGATCTCATGGGGATACATGACCATGAACTGCCTCAGGACTCCCATCTTTTTTCCATCAGCCTAGCTGGAGTGTTTCCATGGTCTGGATGGTGTAGGTGTTGATTTTAGTGCCTGTTGTGTGGTCTGCAGTGTTTAGTTGTGGTGCCAGCAGTTCCCTGTTGCCTGGCAGGCTCCCAGGCGGGTGCTTGGAAATGTTTGGGGTTTCTGGGGTGGCTCCCCTGATGCAGGCATGGATGGAAGGTGTCCTGACCTTAGGATGCTCCCACTGCTCTGGAGAACTCAGGTGGCAATCAGCAACTGCACGTTCACATGCACATCCAGACAGTTAAACAGTACATCCAGAATTGCTCTAGTTTAGTTCTTAATTTAAAAAAAAAAAATAAAAATGATGACATATTCAAGGCATCTAACAGAGATCCACCAGTAGAAATGTCAGTACCCTGTTACTGTTAGGAATGCCCAATCAATGACAGAGACAAGGCCACTGCCCTGCTGAAGGGATGAGAGGAGGTTTCTCCCCGAATCCAGCTGTTGATATGCTCATTCCCAGAAGCAGAATGATTGATAACCCAGTTATTTGGAACCCACTAGTGAATGTATTCTTAGAAACTAGAACCTCATTTTCTCATGCTGCAAAATGTAATTTCCTAGGGCTGACTGCGCAGAAATTGAATTTTGTTCCTTGCCTTCAGACCCGAACAGCACAACAGACTGAGGAATATTATTTGTGCTTTTTTATTTTAATTTTTTTTTGTTAAATCACCTTAACCTGATAATTGATTACAAATACAGTAGAGTTGATCAGAGAAAGCAGAAGGACAGACTTTTGTGATGGCATAAGGCAAATCTCTTGGAGCAAAGGACCCCAAGGGAGGTTACAGTCCCACACCTGGGTTTGCCTGACTCCTTGCTGCCCTTGACCGTGGCCATTTCTCGTGTCTCTCCAGCACAGTAACCTTCATTCACACTTGGATTTGTTGGATAAGTCGTGGGTATAGCTGCAGGGTGGCTCATTACATGGTTCATTACCGATACTATCCCTGGCAAACAACCCCATGCGCTGTGCTGGGGGTGTCCCTGCTGGAAGAATACATGGCCGTGTTCTGCTGAGCTGCTCCAGGCCATTATTTCACCTGTGCCCCGGTGTTCGGATGGCTGGCTATACATTGGAATGATATTTTTAATTCGGGGTGTTGGGAATTTGTCTGCTCGTGCAGCGATGTGTGTCCTCTGGATCAGGCTTTCCAAGAGACACAGAGATCTGGGGAGAGGTTTACTCCATGGACTCAGGAAGCCGTTGGCTGTCTGGAAATATGCGGCTGGGGCAGACACCAAACCCTTCATCCTCTCCAAAAGGCTGAGCCTGGGGCTGCTCTCTCGGTGCTGCTGGGGGGGCCCTCGGTGCCCTGTGAGCTGCTGGAAGGGAGGATGGTGCATGTCTGTGCTGCTTGGGCACCGTGGGGCATGGGGCTGAGGGTGGGCAGCCATCACCTGGGCTGGGAAACCCCCAGTTCCAACCCAGGCTGGGCATGGACTGACGGAGAGCAGCCCTGGGGAGAAGGACTTGAGGGTGCTGGTGGGTGAGAGGCTTCACATGACCCAGCTGTGTGCTCTGGGACCCCGAAAGCCCCGTGTGCTGGGCTGACCCCACGGCGCGGGCAGCAGGGCAGGGGGGGATTCTGCCCCTCTGCCCCCTCAGGTGAGACCCCACCTGCAGAGCTGCCTCCAGCTCTGTGGTCCCCAGCACAGGACCCCTTGAACTGAGGCCACAGGAGACCACTAAGTTGATTAGAGGAATGGAGCTCCTCTCCCATGAGAAAAGGCTGAGAGAATTTGGATTGTTCAGCTTGAAAAAGAGAAGATTCCAGAATGATATTATTGTGGCCTTCTAGTGCCTGAAGGGGCTCCAGGTGAGTGGGAGAGCAACTTTGACAAGGACACGGAGTGACAGGACAAGGGAGAATGAGTTCAAACTGAAAGAGAGTAGGTTTAAATTGGGTATTAGTAAAAAATTGTTCCCTGCGAGGGTGGGCAGGCCCTGGCACAGGGTGCCCAGAGAAGCTGTGGCTGCCCCATCCCTGCAAGTGTCCAAGGCCAGGTTGGATGGGGCTTGGAACAGCCTGATCTAGTGGAAGGTGTCCCTGCCTGTGGAAGGAGGTTGGAAGATGATCTTTAAGGTCCCTTCCAACCCAGGCCATGCTGGGATTCTGTGATCACACATCCCTGGGCAGCAGTCAAGCAGGTGGGTGCACCACCTCTCACCTGGACACCCACAGAAATCCCTGTTGCATTTACAGCCACAAATGGTCAAGAGGCCCTGTTTGTCCTGCACCAGTGGTCTGGAATTCTGGTAAGAGGGGCCCTGTAGCAGGGACAGGGTGGTGTCCCTGTGCCTCTCCACCCCACACTGTGTCCCCAGCTGTCTTGGTGTGCCAGGTGCCTGGATTAGCCTCTAGACAAAAGCATTTCCTTCGCATGCAAGAGATGTCAGGATGGGGAAGCATCAGTGGTGGTGAGCAGGCTCCTGGTCCAGCCCACCGTGGTGGGGGAGGCTCTGGAGCCAGCTTGGCACGCAGGCATGTGGGCAGCGCTCCTGCTGGAGGCCAGTGGGCTCTTCACCCATGGGATGGGGTGGGATGGGGTGGGACAGGTTGGGACAGAATGGGATGGGATGGCATGGCATGGCATGGCATGGGGCTGCAGCAGGTGGGAGTGCCCAGAGGCACAGAGTAGCCCAACCTGCAGCACTGGGGTCTGCACCGGGCTAAGCCCTTGAGGCATTTCCAGTGCTGCACGTCTGCACATGGAAGTGCATCACTTGTTAAAGGCAGTGTGAGCAGTTGGCAGGATTTCAACCCAAAACTTCAAGCCAGTCTCCGTTTGCAGGGTGACGCTTTGCTGGCAGGAAGCAGACCAGTCCCCCAGCACTCTGCAGGTGCTTGTGGGGGGGACAAGCCTCAACACTCCGGGAATATCCCCGGCAGCTCCTGAGCAGCAAGCGGAGCCTCCCAGCCCGCACCAGTTGTGCCGCTGCCGGGGGCTCTGCCGGGGGCTTCGCCAGCGAGGGCTTTATTTCGCCCTTTCCCCGGCCCATTCAGCCTTCCTCCTGCCTCCTCCCCCTCTGCCCGTCCCCTCCCACCCTGCCTGCTGGAGCCCCGGCAGTCTCTTGACACCTTGGGGGAAGGCTGGGAGGTGTCACCATCGGCAGCGAGCGAGCTGGAGAGGAGCGAGAAGGAAGCCAAGAACGGGGAGGTCTCGGAAGGTGGCGGAGGGGGAGGGACGGGGCCACTCCTCCATCGGTGGGACTGCAGATTATTTTGCTTGGATTGTTGAAGAGAAAAGGGAGCTGCATTTGGGAAGGGACCAAAAAAATAAACAGCTCGTTGCTCGGGTAAGTGCCGGTGCGAGCTCCGCCGCTCTCGTTGTCATGCCGCACATCGATCCCCCCTCCCGTTTCCCTTAGTTATGCGGGGTTTGGTTCTTATTGGGATTATTCGATGCATCAGCTCTCCGCTTCGGTTGCTGAAGGCTGAACCTCCCCGATACGTGTGTGTGTGTTCGTGTGTGTTCTCTGGGTGTACACCGACACATTTCTGCAGCCCTCGGTGCGGTGTCTCGTTTGCAATGTTATCCTAAAGCGTGCCATTCATCCCCACACAAATGGTGTTTGCTGTCCCTGCCTTAAAAATCCACTCATCCACGCAATTATTGAAGCTGAAAATTGAAAGGGGGAACTGGGGGGGGGACACGACTCTTAAATCACGGTCCTCATTGGTAGGGGGCTGCTTCTCTTTATCCTGAGCCTGACACGGACAGTATTACGTTTTATAACAAAGCTACATTTAAAGATCAATTCGGCAGTGGTTATTGCATCCAAATTACATGGTTGTCATGGAGATGGTACAGAGAAGCTGAAGTGACATGACTGCATCTGGACTGGAGTGGGGCTTCGGCGCCGAGTGAGATCCTGCCTTGCCTCCTGTGTCTTTTTGTCTCTGCTGGGTTACAATTTCTTTTTATCTTGAATGAAGCGGTACCGTATGAGAGGCTTTAGAGGTCGAGCTGCCGGGAAGGGGGTGTGTTGCCCCCGCTCAGTGCTGTGTTATTATCGTAATTGTTCCATTAGCATCCGCGTCTCCCTGAATTTCTTCCACAAGTCTGGGGAGGAGGAAGGCGTGAGAAGGACAGAGAGTTTTCCAAGCACAGCCAGGGCTGGGAGTACTTTCCAAAAAGGTACCTGCCATGCCCACACCTCCCTGCCAGCTCCCACACCTTGGGGGACAAAAGGGAAAAGATGGTCTGATTTTAGCCATGTTTATCTTCCATTTTGCTGCCTCAACTTTGTGGGTACAAGGGGCCCATCACCTGCTCATCACTGTGTCAGGGGAATGGCATTTATTTTTTTGTTACTGTATTTGTTTCCTTTGCAACTGGTAATATGGATGTGTTGGCAGTTGGGAAAGAAAATCCATAATTTATGAGAATGAAATTTTCCTGCCTAAGGCTAGCTGGAATACAAAGAGTATATCTGTGGGAAGGGCATGTTATATGTTACAGATGTGTATTTCTCTAGTGACTGGGAGTAAATCACACTATTGTGCTCATCTTCATTATTTTGGGGTGTTAGGCTGGCTTCAGTCAATATTTAATCTAAGCTCATTGTGTGCTCACACAATAAACGTGCAATTTGGAGCCTAACTTTACATCTCTAAAATGCTCTGGGAATGCATGTGGCATTGTCTCCATAAATGCAATTTCACCCTTTTCTGTGAGACCAAGCCTATTGTGGGGATGTAAATATAGTAAAAGGCACTGGTGGAAGCAAGCCCATCAGAACGGCAGTGTTTCTCTAATTGTATCACCAAACATAAGACAGAATTAATTACTAGGATAAACAGTGCTTTGTAGCTGTTGGATCAGGATAATATTTGCCTGGAGTTCCAGGCCTGCATTATAGTAGCTGGTATTATGGCTTAAATTCCCCCCAAGCCAGTAGATAATGTTTTTAGCCAGGAGTGAAGCATATTATCTTTAGATATTTTTGCATTAAAAACATGTTAAATCCCCATGTCCTTGTCAAATTGTCCATTGCAACTGCTCCAAAGTGTGTGATTCAGCTAGGATTTTCCTTAATGTGATTTTTCCTGTACAGGTCCAAGCAAACAATGGATAAAGTCTGAAAGTGGGCGGCCGAGCCCAGAGGGGAAGTCGGAGAGATGGCTGATTCACAAAATGGATGGTCCTCGTTTTGTGTCCTTCTCCCCCCTAAAAGTTAGGCACAAGTGGAGTTGAAGTAAGTGGTTTCCCCTGGAGATCCTCTTGGATCTGTGAGGCTGGAAGCCAAGTAGTTGTGAATGAATACTGAGTTTCCTCCTGTCTCAGGGGGGTATCACTCTTCAGCCCACCCTGGGACATGACTGAACTGTACTCTGGGGAAACTGAGGCTTGGTGTGGTCAAGTGGCTTTGCCAAGGTGACAGTGGCAGTGTTGGGCAGGGGATGCAGGAGCTCTGCCAGGAAGCCCCTCTCTGTGACCAGGCCCATTCAGTGCCTGGATGGTGCTGTCCTGCTCCCAGGGGCAGTGGGGAGCTGAGGATGTGAGGCAGTGACACCAGTTCGTGGTGACTGGGTGGATGGAGTGTCGGGTGTGCTTTGCTGAGGCCACTCATGAGAGCTGCACAATGGGCGGCAAGAGGGAGCCAAGCAGTTTTAGACCAATTTCTGAGGTGCCCAAGATGAGGACATGCTTTTCTGACCCCAGGATGACTGAAACGAAGCTACTCTGGTGCCCTCACCACGTGGCCCATCATGTGGCTTTTCACAAGGAGTTGGACAGTCAGCACTTGGCAGGAGGCACCTGCCTCATTTCTCTTCATGGCTGCACCCAGTTCTGAGTGTGAAGCCTTCACAGGTGTCCTGGCTTTCTGCTCTGCCCACTGGTCCTGCTCATCTCTCATCTCCCCACTGAAATACCTCGTATTGCTCTTCAGGACTTCAGCCTATAGTACCATCCCTTCTCTTCTCTCCATCCCATCGCCTTGCACCTTTTTGTCCCCTTCCTCCATGGGTTTTGCCACCAGTGAAGATCCCTCCATCCAGCGTTGCCACAAGCTTCTGTGCCATGGTTTGTGTGTGCTGTGCCTCCCACGAGACACACAGCACTGGGTATGTCAGGCCACCATGTCAAAGGGACTGAAGTGAAAAATCACCTTTGAAGGCTAGAGTTGTCCCATCCGTGGTTCTGCCCAAAGCAGGAGCTAGTGCTTGTTGCCAGAAGGAAATGGAATTCCCTGCTTGGCCCGGGCATCTGTGTGTGGTCCTGCTGACATCCACAGGTTGGTGGTGTTGCCAGAAGGATGTTCCCTGTTCTGGGAGGGAGCTGTGGCTACTGCCAGAGAAGTGCTGGTGATGGACAGAGCGATTCCTGCTGAGGGGAAAGCCTGTTTGGAGGTTGTGTGAGCAGCCAGTGGAGTGGATGATCTGCTGATGTAAGTGGCCACATCTCTTGCGAGTGCTGCTGCTCTGCTACCTGACAGTCTCTGCTGTGGACACACCTCTTTGCCAGACTTGCTGGGGGTGGAAACATCCTCCTCGCCATTTCAGCAGGGAAATGCCTTTCCTAGGGATGCACTGGGGCAGGGTCCATGGCAGGCTCAGTGCCTCCAGGTTCAGTGGTCAGATGGACCCCCAGAAATGGTACATGGGGTGTTTTCTGCACAGGAGGCTCGTGGTGCTTCCCTGTGGTGGTTAGGGTGCAGGAATTGTAGGTGAGAGGGATGGGGTCAGTTCTGTGTCCCTTCCCCATATTCTGTGACCCAGGGAGGTGGCGAGGGTCATGGGGGAGAGGCACCTGTCCTACCTGGGCAGTAACCACCCCACCCTTCATCCTCACTGCTGTCCCTTTGTCTTCCCGCAGGAGCTCCAGGAGGTGAATGGCCGAGATGCTCAGGGAGGCCCTTCCCTGCAGTCCATGCTCTGGCCTTCCTGACCCTGGGCAGCACCTAGTGCTGCTCAAGGTCCAGGTAGGGGCATTAGCGATTCCTCCTTTAGAGCAAATCCTGTTCCCATCACTGGATCAGTCCCAGTGCTCCCTCAATTGCACCAGGCAGGGCCAGGAAACATAAGAGCCACAGGAAGCCTGAGCAGAGATGCTGCAGCTGAACCTGAGCCCCTTCCTGTGCTCTCCATGCTTTTTTCTGGGCTTCCGCCTGACACTGGGCACGTGGTTTGTCACCTACCTCTTTACCACCACTGCTTATATGTCATCCACTCATTCCTCTTCCTCCTCTTATCACCTCACATACCTCTTTTAAGGTTTCTCAGCTCTGTGGTTTTCCAGTCAGTCTTGAAGGGCCTCACTGGTGGCTGTGGTGGAGGCAGGGCTGGCGGGGGCTCAGGCTGTCTGTTGCTTGAAGGACCAGTGTGTCCCCATATCCTGGCCAGGAGTCCTGCTCACACTGGGTCCCAAAAGAGGGGACCACACCTGAAGGGATCCCCTGAGAGCTGCTCTGAGGGGTCCCAGGTGAGCTGGTCAGGGTGTCACCTATGTGGTACTACCAGATTTGTTTCTTCTGCTACATCCTCTTCTCTGAGGTGGCCTGGATAGTTCCCAGCAAAGATGGTGTTGGTGGGACACCCTGACACTGCCGGCTTCTTTGAGACACCTCATCAGGGTCAGGGAAGGGGCAATGTTTCCTTTCAAGCAGGATGAGCACAGGATTCACCCCAAGATTTTCTGCCTTCCTCTACATCATGGGACATGTTCTTGTTCCAAGGATCATCTCCCAAAGCCCCGCTGTGGCAAAGCACTGGTCCACTGGGTTTGTATCTCCTGCTCTCCAGCTCAGATGCCTCCATATCACAGAGAGCCCTGGTCTCTGCTGCAGCTTTCAGTGTGTTGTGAGCGTGGCAGGGAGCACACTGGGAGCAGGATCCCTCGGCGATCTTCTGGATGAAGTGTTTCCTGGACTGGGGGGCTCACAGCTGGAGTTGGTGTCTTGTGCGGTCACTGCCCATGCTGTGTCTCCCCCCAGGCCTTGCAGCTGAGTTCCTCGTCTCGCTGTGGCCTTTCTGTGGCTCTGTGGCAGGGAACTGAGCTCTCCTCCAAAGACAAGACCTGCAGGTCTGCACTGGGAGAGCAAATCGCAGTGATGTCCCCTTTTTGGGTGGTGGAGCCTGTGCCTCTGAGCCCTCCTGAGCAGCATCGAACAGGAAAACCTGCATCAGACCCGGCTGACTGATACACTGAAGGTTCACCAACCATACTGAAAAGCCCAGGGAAAATGATGTGAGCTCAGTCTCCTCTCTGGCTTCTGTGCAGTTGACTCTCTGTTGTTTTCTTGATATGAGAAAACAAATTTGCCCCAAATAGCTTTTTCTTTTAATTCTTTAAAAAGTTGTAAGATGGCAAGGAAGTGTTCTGATACCACAGTAAGTGGAAGGGTTGTATTTTTTGTTTTCTGTATGTGTTTACATGCACCAAAGTCCAAGCATAAAGCTCAGTTCTTGCAACTTTTTTATTTTTTTTTTACACTTTGGGTATTTTTCTTTAAATCCAGCTCTTCGGTGGTTTCAGCATAAATGCATCACAAATCTAGGTAAGGTTTAGCTGATCTATAAGGGTCATTTTCAGACTGTGAACAATTCTTCCAACAAATTTCACACAGTTCCAGAAAAGAGCCTCATAGAGTTGGAGAAGGAGTTCCCTGTGGTACCTTCCCACCTCCCTCCAGCACCCAATCCAGAACTGGATGGTCTGAGGCCAGCACAGGGGAACATCCAAGCACTGCTCCACACAAAGCAGGACCTGCCAGCTGTAGCATCCTCCACAGCAAGGTCTGGTTCCAGTTACAGAGGTCTCTGCCCACCCTGTGCATGGCCACTTGGTGTTGGCTGGTGCTGGACACAGGAGGAGATGATGGTCCTGGTCCAGTGGAAGGTGTCCCTGCCCATGGCAGGGGATTGGAACTAGACAATCTTTAACCTTCCAACCCAGACCATCCTGGGATTCTCTGGCACCTTCTTCAGTTTGCCCACAGCCTCTCCCCGCTGCACACCCTGGAAGCTTGAGGAGCATTTGGACAATGCTCTCAGGCACATGGTGGGATTGTCTGGGGGTCCTGAGCAGGGCCAGGAGTAGGACTCAATGATGCTTGTGGGTCCCTTCCAGCTCAGGGTATTCCATGAAAGATGGACTTTGCAGACTTGGATGAGGCCTTCTCTCAGCATGGCACGAGCCCCAAGGCTGGGCTTACCTTCCTTGGGCTCTGCTCCCACCAGTTCCCTCCTCAAATGCGTCCTGGTGCCCAGCCAGTGGGAATGGATGGAGGTGGAATGGACCCCTGGTGTTTTGGACACTTCCTAGGAACAAAAGCAACCAGGCTATGGATGCAGCCTGCCCAAGCAGGACACAGGCATGGGGGGAACAGAAGGGCTTTCTGGCCAGAAGGGGTTACATGATGTGGGGGGATTCTGCTAAATTAAAAATATATATTTGTCTTTGCTGGTACAACAGAAGCTATGGGAGCAGGCAAGAGGAAGAGAGAAAGCTTTATTTAATTAGATTATGAGGCCCCAAAGGCTTCAGACTCATAAAAAAAATGAATTGATTTTTGTAATTGAGGATAGGGTTTCTGCCAAGTGCTGCTTTAATGAGTATTTAGGTTTTGCCTCCTAAGTTAGCAGCACCAGGCAAGGGCAGCTATCCGAGCCACTCCCCACCAGAGTCCTGAGCTTGGATACAGGAGCTGACTGTCTACACCTGGAATGTTAACCTGCCTTTCGAGGAAAGGGCATCCTGTGTCTTTTCAGGGCTGTTTATCCAAGTCTCTCGGTGTTCTCTCACCAGTGAAGCTTCCTCTCTTCCCCAGGTGCCAGGAGGTAACTTCCTCCATTGCCTGGGTGTGGAACCTGAGGCAGCAGATAAGCAGGGGGTTGTTTTCCCTCCCAGAAGAAGAGAGAACTAATTTTCTGCAGCACCTGATGCAGTTTCCTTTGGTGGCTCCTTCCTAGGGGCTGGTGGTAAAAGTGCATGGCACCTCTGGCCCATGGCCTGGCTGTGGTCTGGTGGTGACTTTTGCCACCTTTGAGCTGGGCTGGAGTGGACTGTCAGGGTGGGCTGAGGTTCCCATGCCTGAAGGCTCGACACTATTAGTCTGCAGTGCCCCTTCGTCTCCATCCCTGCCTGCTCAGAACAGCCCCGAGCCCTGCCCAGGTGTGTGCTGGTGGGGCTGGGGATGTTGGGGTCCGGTCACCTGCACAGGAGCTGTTGCTATGGAGAGACTCCTTCTGCAGTCCCCCATGTCTTGGTGACCTTCTTTTTTGCTTCTTCCCACCCCGAGAAATGAAGCCTGCCAGGTGCTGAAAGCCTCTGCTAATCATTTATTAGTCCTTTATTTACAAATGTGCTTTGTAATAACGCCTGACCTTTTCCTTTGCACCTCTCCTCCCCTCTGTTGGGTGGTCCTGGCTGTTGGGGGCAGCTCTCAGCCCCCTGAGCAGCATCCTTGGAGCTCATCCTGTACCGCCTGTGCCTGGGATGGTGCCTGTGAGCTGCTCCTGCAGGTGATCCCCAGAGCCCACGCTGTGCACAGCTCCTGAGCACCATGAGAGGGTCTTTGGTGCATGTTCAGCTGGGACCTGCCTCTGGCATCGCACCCCGCAGTGGGAGCTGCAGGACACTGGGATGGGCATTGTCCCTCACCCCAAATCATACGACTGGAAAAGCAAGAGATTTTTATCCCAGACTTTTGGTCCTGCCTCCTTTAGCCAATACAGGTTTCCTCTAAAGTCTTTTTTTTGCATGAGAGAATGGAGAGTGTTGGGTGTTCAGAGGTGGCTTCAGGAAGCTTGGATTTCCTGTCTGTCCACACTGTGAGAGCTGGAATGTCAAGAGGAGGTGACTTCACAATGCCTGGTGGAACTGTTGGCCCAGAGGTGCCTGGGGACCAGGAGCAGAGTGACAACCACAGGTGAAACGTGGGGAATTTGGATGTGCAGGGTGACAGCAAGATCCCAGGGCGATAGCAACAGCTAAAATGGAGATGTGTTACTATTAGTGCCATCAGACATGGGGAGAAGGGAAACAGAATTACAGCAGCTCCTGGTTCACGTAGGGAATGATGCTTTAGTAGCAGCCTGTGCTTTAGTGACCTGGATGTTTTCTGTAAGCACAAGCAGAAGGAGGGGGGACCCACTGCTCTCCAGATAAGAGCAAACGGCAAGGAGTGCACCCTGGGGGCACTGTCCCTTTAATTTTGCACGCTATAGAAATCAGAGTTCCCCGTCCCAGACATACAACATGCACTTTGCACACTTGTCATCCCCCGCAGCAATCCTGGCTGCCACTCCTCTTGTGCCACTGTGTCATTGGGTCACCGGCTGAACCAGGCGGAGCAACATTCATCTCCTGAACCCTTATTTCATCTTTGCAGCATACTTAGTCCTGACAGGCCCCTCTGGCCTCTCTGTGCATCAGTGAAGTCTCAGTCCAGAGTGTAATTCATCAGTTCCTGAAGTCATTGTCTGATGCCCAAATGTAATGATGTCAAAGGAACAGCAGAAAAGCCCTGAGAACACATAAAAAAGAGAGGAAAAATGACCTACTGTAGTCTTGGTGTACCCTTGTCACGAGATCTAGTGAAGGACATCTTGCACTTTGGGAGAGCCCCTTGGTCCCAGAGCAGATGTAGTTAAAACAGGGCACTATCCCGGTACAATTACATCAACCTGATGGTGCTTTTTGCTCTTCTTATAACTCCTCTGAGGAGAAGAAGCATCCTTGTGTTAATAAAGCACCTTTACATCAGTTTAGGAGTGTGCCTGTTAGAGGTAGACTCCTTAATGAGGGAAGTCCCCCTGCTATTGCATTGGTTATCCAGCACATCCATTAAGGGCAGATCAAACCTCTGCACAGGAGCTGCAAAATGGCTCCATCAGGGTTTCAGTTGCACTTTCTGGGCAACTTGCTCAGTTTTCAAAACAAGTCAGCTTCAACATCTCATACTGCTCAGAGCCATCCATGTTCAGGGAAGCCAGTTCAGGTCCTGGACTGGACCCCCCGAGGGTGGTCAGCAGTGCTGGGCAGGAGAGCCGAGTTCTCCACGTGGGTGTCTGCAGCAGAAACATCAGCAACTGGAGCTGCTGTCCCAGGCTTGGGGGGTCTGGTCAGGGAGCAGGAGCCTGTATTGTTCTGGCTGTGGCACAGACTTCTAATGCAGATCAGATGGAGCCTTTCTGCTGACTGAACCCTGGGGGCTGAGCTCAGCTGGAGATGTCTACATTTGAGTGAGCTGAGTCCCACTCAAAGTGCTTTTCCGTGTATTCAAGCAAGTTCTGGTATATCCAAGTTCTGACCAGCATCTCCTGTTAAAGATAATGAGGCCTTACCACATCCTAACGGAGCAGTGAAATCCTGCTTTTTTTTTTTAGAGTTTCCATCCCAGTCTGTAAGTTCTGAGAATAAACATGCAATTATATTTTCAGCCATTTCATTGACTCTCTGCACCCTGCAGACTGAAGTCGGGGAGGCTGAGAGAGACAATACATTGCTACACGGGTGTGATGGACACACAGAAAATGTAGGTGTGCCCCAGGTCATTTTTTTCTTGAGTGAAAGATGCAGGAGCGAGGGAGCAGGGCGGTTGTGCTACCTGCAAAACATCACCCTTGGGAACAGAATGAGTGTGACTCCCCCAGCATGGAAGAATGATGGGCTGTGGGTGCCTCCTTGGTGCTCCACAGCCAACTGGCAGCTTTCCGAAGTTCAGTGACCATCTGTTTGCCTTTGGAAGAGGGAGATTTACTTAGCCCCCATTTACTTTATAGGGATGTTTTCAGCAGTTTTGAAAGGGAAGGTGGAATTTTTGGGCTAAATCACAGGAAAAATGGCCTGCTGAAGAACTGGTGAGCTTATGGGTGGAGTATTCACTAGGAAAAAAGACTGATGCTCCCATCCTAGTCTGAGAGGAGGTGATTTTCCTGCAGCATTGTCCTGCCTGTTCCGCTATAGTGGCTTTCTCTCTCCAGTTTGCCTTTTGCCTCCTGAATGTCTTGATTTGGTCCTGATGACGTCTTAAAGTCCCTTCATATTAGATCTCATTCTCCTAGGCTGCTCCTTGCAGGTCCTCTGGGCAGACAGCTTTATGCCCAAGTGGAGCTGCTGACTTCAGTGGAATTGCCATGTTTCGTGCCCTGACACCCTGCAATGTTCGGCAGGGAAGTTTCAGCCTTGTTGACTGTCAGCAAATCTTGGCTGAGTCTGTGTTTTCAAACCAAATAAGTGCACCTCAGTGTGATTTGGGTGGGCGAAGCTGTTCTTCCTTTCCTTCTCCGAGATGAAAATAGAAAATCCCCACTGGTGTGACAGTTGTTCAGCTGTTTCCCTCTTAGATGGTTCTCTTGCCTTAGGTCCAAAGTGGACACTGGTTGAAACTGTGTTAGGCTTTGTTTTCTGAAGCCAGTTGGAGGGCTTAGTCCTACCTGGACAATCTCCTGGCTTTCTCCAACAGCCATTTCTGGACTTGATGCTTTCTGGGCATGAACATCTTCAGCAGCAGCAGTCTCTGCTACCCAGTCATGGGTGCCCTGTACCAATGCTCCTGGTTTGGAGCCCACATGGTGCCACTCAGGAACATCCCAGAGGCTCGAACCAGTTGTTTGTCTACACTGGATTCTCAAGGACATGGGGACCATAGTGGTGTCCTGCTGTGGCCTGGAGAGTGCAGAGCTTTGCTGGCAAGCAGAAAACATGCTTAATTGATGCTGCAGCAAATGCCCTTTGGGGACCAGGGCTGAGTCTCTACTGGACTAAACAAGGACCATTCCTCTCTGCCGAGGGAGCCTAATTCCCTTCTTAATAGAGAAGAAACTGAAATTATTTCTTGATCTCTGGACATGGTCCAAGGTGGAGAGGCAGACCTTCTGAGACATCTGTAGATGTGTGTAATGACATCCACAATGCTTGCTGTCCTCTTTCTCAAAGGAGGAGCCTCTCCATCATCCTCCAGCTTCCAGAGTGGGTGTCCCATTCACATTGTTGCCATCAGGTTGTTCCTGGTGGTTCCCTATGGATGCAGGATTTGCCAGTCTGCCTACATGCCCTTCTCTGATAAGTGGTGTGCAGGGATAGGGGAGATTTCCCACTTTCACCCACAAGTGAGGAGTTACCTGGTGTTGCAGGTTGCTGCACATCAGCTTTGGCCACCAGCAGCTGGGCCCAAACCAGCTATCTCTGATGTTAGCACCCACAAAAGTCTGTTTGCTTTCTTCCCACTCTCCTGACAGGTTTGGGAGATGCTCAGGAAGACCTTGCTCCCTGCAGTGCCCTCTGGGTCTCACTGAGCTCCCGAGGAGCCCAAAGCCAGAGCCCAGCCATCTCTGCATGTTCTGGGCATCTGGTGCTGCTGGTCCCTGTGTCCCTTAGGCTGGAGTCCATCTGTCTGCAAACAGCTTGTCTACCAACTTCTGTGGACAGAGCATCTCCATGAAAGGCTGGTGTCTTAATAGTTCTCATCTCCAAAGTTTATTGATGTGTTGGAGTGTGAAGGGAAGTTTACCTCCTTTCCAAAACTCCATTTCATTCTGCAGGGCTGGTTTCCATCCCTGTGGATGTTTTTCTCAGTGGGCACACGGGATGGGCTCACCTGCTGCCTCCTGAAATCTTGCTAAAGTCTTTCCAGCAAGGTGTTGCACAGGTTTAGTGTAGTCAGACAGCATGGCAGGAATTTCCTTTTCTGGGGTCTGAGTCAGCTGCCAGCCCCGTTTTGTTATTTTGGGAGAATTTTATTATTTTTGGGAGGATGTGGAGAGGGAGGATCAAAGCAAAGGGAGGGAAAAAGAAGGGAAGAAGGCTGTTTCCATTTATGGGCTATGAGAAGCAGTTGCAGCAGTTGTGGATTTTTATGGAAGGTAACCCTGGCTTTGGGGAAAGCTGGGTTTTAATGAATTCATTTACAGTGCTGCATGGAACTGAGTGGAAAGGCCCCATAAACAGCCTGGCTTTATAAAAAAACATACTGACAACCAGGAAAGAAGTAAAGTTTACAGCCACCTGAACTATAAATCTCCCCCTCAAGAGTAGGTGAGCACCAGGGCAGATAGGCACAGGTGAGGCTGGAGCGAGCTCTGAGCTGAGCCCAGAAAAGCTGCTCTTCAGGGATAAGGTTTGCATGGAAGAACCCTTTGAAAACTCATCTTGAACAAGATGGACTGATTATGAGCTGTTTGTCCTGCACTAAGGCAGGGTTTGAGCCACTGGGACCCACCTGTTACCCAGACAGGCATCCTGTTCTCAAGCTCTTCTCTGAGCTGTGGGAGCTGCCTGAAGATGTGGTTCCAGGGCACAGAAAGCCTCTTCCCCTTTTCCCCACCTTTGCTCCCATGCCAGGGAAGGGCTGGTTGGCATCCTTTGGTATCCCTGTGACCTGCCTTTACAGCTGCAGGCTTTAGAGATGCACCACTGCCTCAGAGCCTTGGGCTCCTGCAGCAACCAACCACCTTGGACAGATCCATTTAGTGAGGAACATCATCCTGGAGAGGCAGGAGCCACAGCCCTGTGGGAGCTGCCCTTCTCCTCCTTCCCCCAGGATGCAGTAAAAGTTTGCCCTCCTTTGCTGTTCCCTCTCTGGAGGCTCCTGGTTCTCTCTGAACCACAGAAGAATTCCTGTGAATTGCAGTGGGTTTCTGCAGGTGTAATCCACAGGGTTTCGAAGGGGGTGAAGGTTTCCTTCTGCAGGAGTGAGAGTCTAAGGGTCAGACAGACCCCACTGACTGCAGTAGCATCTTTACCTGCCCATAGTCAAACTGGGAAGCCCTCGGTTGTGTCTGTAACCCTCCTATTCCAGGAACATTACAGACAGAACACGCTGTTAGAGCACAGGAACATTCAGATCCATGTTCATCAGCCTTCTGGACCTTCTGCCTCAAGTTCACAGTTGTGGGAAACACATAAGCTCACTGTCCCTGTGCTTTGGCCCATTTTTTGTGGAAGCTTAAGCAACTCCTGCCATGTCACCAAGATGTAAAGAGAGGGTGCAGTCATGGAATCACAGAATTGGGGAGCGGGTCAGGTTGGAAGGGACCACAGTGGGTTATCTGGTCCCACCTCCCTGCTCCAGCAGGGTCATCCCAGAGCACATGGCACAGGATTGTGTCCAGACTGTTCAGGAATATCTCTAGCGAGGGACACCCCACACCCTTCCTGTGCAATCTGTCCTGTTTGGTCACCCAAACAGGAAAGTTCTTCTTCATGTTCAGGTGGCACTTCCGGGCCATCAGTTCCTGCCTGTTCCTCTTGTGCCATCGCTGAGCCCCCCGAGCAGAGCCTGGTCCCTGCTCTGCCCCCTGGGCACAGTCCAGGCTTTCACCCCCACAGGTTCGAGACCATGACCCTGTTTTGCCTGTGAAGGGAACAGTCGGGTTTGCACGATGCACACCCAGGGCTAGAGGAAGGGTCAGTGCACCAAGTGCTGCATAGCCAAGGTGTCAGTATGAAGAAAGGAACATGCAGAAACTGCTAAATATATTCTTTTATTTTCCCTGTTTGAGTAATTGCAAAAGAGTGCAAACAGCAGATCTGTTAAGGATTTTAAGACTCATTTTTATTGTTTTCTATGAGCAAAAAACTGCCGTTGTTTCCCCAAGATGAAGTTTAGCAGGAGTAGTTGGGATATGAATGTGTACTAATTGCTCTGGGGACTCTGATAAAAATTCAAAATGGGGAGCTGTAGGATTTGGCTTCAAGAAAAAGTATGTTCCATGCACAGTGATTTCTGATTACCCAAAGGCTCTTTTTTTAGCATGTAGCTGGTTTATTTTAGTCTGTGGGATATGTTTTATCCACAGCCTCTTTTCCACATTGGAAGTGAAGGATGTAGGACCTGCAATTTAAAGTGTCAGAGATGGATGGAAACCACTGTGACAGCATATTGTCCATGAGCAGTGACCATCAGTACCCCTAGGGCTCTGCAAAGCGTGACTCTGGCATCAGCAAGGGCTCATATGTCCTCGTTGAGCCACGTTTTCTTTCAGCCCGGCTGAGTGCTGGCATGTGGTGTCACCCAGCTGGGAGAACCAGCACCTTGGCTCTGGTACGGGCAGGATGGCCCTGGTGGCTCCCTGGAGCCTGCTATGGGGCTCCCACAGTGCTGCACTGGCCCATATCAACCCCAGGTCCCTCCCAGATGGCAAGGCCTGGGGATGTGGGTTGGAGTGGAGGACACAGACCCCACCCCATGGGGGCTGTCCAGTCTGTTCCCCTCTGAAGCACATCTCTCACTCCATCCAGCCTCACCTCTCAGGTGAGGAGCACTGTTCCTTCTGCCAGGCTTCCAGGAGCTGGAGAACTACAAGCCTCAGTGCTTTGCCCTCTCTCAGAAAGGCTGTTGCTAAACAGGGAACTGAAGGATGGGGTGGCTTTCTCAAGTCACAAGCCAAGACTGTAACCAAAAGTGCCAGGATCCCTCTTAGAGTACCCCAGGCAGTTGGACTCCATCTGTATGTTCAGAGGGAAGGGCATCTCTGTGGACCTGTGGACACTGAAAGGGGGCACAGTCCCACCTGAACTTGTAAGCAGTCACACACATCCACTCTCAGCTGTTACACAGGATGGACAATGTAGCCAGAGATGATCTCCACTAGATGCTGGTGGGTCCAGCATCTTCTGGTGGGTTCAGCATCTTCTGGTGGGTCCAGCAGGTGCTGGGAGCACAGGGAAGGGCTTCATAGAGTAGTATCAAAGGTAACGTGGTCAGAGGAACAGTAAGGGGAGAACAGAGGCTGTCCTTCAAGCTCTTCCCATTTTCACCTTTATCCTGCCTAGGAGCAGCACCTTTGAGATAATCAGTGTGTGGCTGAGCCCAGTCTTGCTCCTTAGACCCTGGGCTGCAGCAGAAATGTGAGGTGAATTAGAGCTTGGTGTCATCAGGAGGGACTCCTGTACAGGTGTACAGAAAACAGTTTGGTGCTGGATAAACCTTTGGTGTGCCCACATCTTGAGTTCGCTGTGCAGCCCTGCTTTTCCTCTCTGCAGACTGTAACAGGGTGGCAGAAGTAACAGAGAAAATCCAAAAAAGGTTGTCAAAATACTCAAGGGGGTGGAGAAGCTGTTGCTGTCTTCTGAGAACAGGCTAAGGAGACAGGGACTACAATCTGGAGAGGAGAAACTGAGAGGTGATGTGATTGAGGTTGTCAAAATAATATAAAAACAAGTCCATGGGAGAAATAAATGAGGATTTTCACAACAGGAGTGGTAGAAGGTTTTTATTTTCAGCTGTGTTGAAAGGGCAGAAGTCAAAGCAGAGACAAAAGAAGGAGAAAAGGTACTTTCAAAAAGTACTTCAAAATGGCTGTGATCTCTCCATCTCTCTGGGTGGCTGCCTCCTCAAAGAAGCCTCATGGTGTCCATGTGCACACCCTCTGCCCAGGGCGAGGTGGGACATGTGTGTTTTGTAAATTCATTGGTGAGTCGGGTCATAAAAGCACATCCATTCCTGTTCTCCAGCCACGTTATGGATGAGGTCTACAGCCTGCACATCAAATACCTGTTCCTGCTCAAGAGGATGGGAACTTGGAGGATGTGGCCTATCCCAGCAGAGCATGTCACTGGAAGTGTTTTAGCCCAAGGAGTTCAAGGGCTCTCCTCAAAAAGAGTGACCAAGAGAACTTTTAATAATTCCCAAGGCACATGCCCAGAAAAACAATTCCAACCTCATTAATGTTTCCCTCTCAGAGCGAAGCAGGAGGCAGTTGTGGCAGGCTGGCAGAGGCAGATGGGGACGTGGTCCAGCTGTAGCTGCTGTGTTGGTGGTGGCTGCGTGTCTCCATAGCATGGATCGTGTGAAGGAAAAGGGCCAAGCACCAAACATCTGCCTGTCATGTCTTTCCGAGTTCTACTGAACTGCCATGAAACCTGCCACCGAAAACTGCTTCTCATTCATGCACAAAGAGAATGGGAGGTGTCTCTTAGAAACCAACATCTTGAGAAATCTGTGACCACTTTGCAATGGCCTGGAGCAGGGTCCTGGGACACTGAGAGCCCCATCGAGGTCTGCATTTCCTGGGGGTCAGCAAATGAGGTGTGAAGGGGTGTCTCCTGCTCCAAGGATGAAACTGACTTATTAAGAGCAGAATTAAGGGTTGCTGACCTGGTTGTCTGAATGTGTGGGACTGGGGTTTGCTCAGAGGGTGGAGATCCTGAGGTGCTCCTGGTATGTCTGTGCTTTATTCACGTTACACTGAGCAAATCCCATCCTGTGGGGTTTTCTCCAGCTGAAGAAGCTGTTCCCAGGCTCTGCCTGCAGCACCATGAGGCCAAAGCCAGTGAAGGCCAAGTGTGTGTGGGGCTGTGTTAGCAAGGGCACAGCCAGCAGCTTGAGGCAAGAGCCTTCCCCCCTCTCCAGGGCTTGTGAGTCCACATTTGGACTTTGTGTTGATATTGGACCTCCAAGGACAACAAAGAAATACACAAACTGAAGCTTGGCTTAGATGTGCCTTCAGGTGTTTGGACGGATTGACAAAGCCAAGGGGCTGGTGGCACCTGAGTGGCAGCACAGACATCTTCTGCCTTCCCCTTCGTGACAGCCTGAACCTCTGTGCACCAGGAGAAAATGTGCTGAGAACACTCACAGGAGCTGTCTCATCCCTGTTAGCATCAGGAATGCTGCTGGAGGACCTGGGAAAGGGCCACAACAGCCCTTCTCAGCACTGCCACCGCCTTAGGTCCAGCAGAGCATGGTGATGTTCTCGGTGAGACCTTCTATGATGTTACTGAAAGACCCAGAAGGGTCAGTCCTGCTCTGCCTTGCATCTCCCAAGGCTGCACACAAGCAGGTGGAAGGTCCCAGCATCTTTCTACCTCCAAGACCTGCCCCACAGCATATCCCAGAGCAGGGCAGAGTGCCTTGCCACCCCTTCCCCTTCCTGACATCCCCCACTGCCCCCTCCCTGCTGTCTGATCTTGACTCTGAGGTTTTCAGAGGAGCAGAATTCTCTTGTTTTCTCCTTCACCCCAGCACCAGAGGAGCAACATCAGAATGGGCCTTCCTGCTCTGTGTCATGCCTGTGCCTCCTCCTCACTCCCTGGACATCTTGTGGTGCCAGGGGGAGGACAGACCCCTCATGAACAGCTCTCCTAAGAGGAAAGGCTGAGAGAACTGGGATTGTTCAGCCTGGAGAAGAAAAGGCTCCGGGGACACTGTAGAGCCCCTTCCAGTGTCTGAAGGGGCTCCAAGAGAGCTGGAGAGGGACTTTTCACAAGGGGGATTGGCTTGAAACTGCCAGAAGGTAGGGTTAGATGGGATATTGGGAAGGAATCCTTCCCTGTGAGGGTGGGCAGGCCCTGGCACAGGTTGCCCAGAGAAGCTGTGGCTGCCCCATCCCTGGAAGTGTCCAAGGCCAGGTTGGATGGGGCTTGGAGCAACCTGGGCTAGTGAAAGGTGTCCTTTCCCATGGCAGAGGGTTGGAACTAGATGCTTTCTTCCAACCCAAAACATTCTATGATTCTGTCTTCACCAAGCTAGAGGGAATGGGATGCGGAGCAGCAAGGAAGAGCAAGGTGGCCGCAGGAAGCAGCCCAGCTCAGCATGAGCTTGAGGAAAAGCTCATGCTCGACTAAGCAACAGGATTCTGCTCCAAGCCTTCCTGTGTTGCAGCAGCCAAGTGGTTACACAAAACTGAAGTGGGAGCCCTTCCAGTTCCAAACGCAGGGAAGAAAATTAAAAATAAATCATTTCCCACCAGCCATTCAGCTTCAACAAAACCTGGGAGGCTTCCAGGGCCAGTCCCTGAAAGAGCTGCTGTGTGGTTTCCAACCCCTCACACAATTAGGACAAACTCTGCTGCATCTCTGCCTGGCCTCTTTGGGACTGGTGCTTCCCTGCAGTGGGTGCCAGCCCAGCTTCTCTGGCCCTGCTGCAAATCCAGCCACCTTGGGATGGGGTATTTCTGCTCTCCTTCACTCCCAACCTGCCTTGCCCTGTCTCCTTGTGGTCCAGGGGCCCTGCAGGAGCTGGAGCAGGGAGCTGGTGGCTGTCCTGCAGTGCTGTCCTGTGGCACATCACGGTAGTGAGCTGGTGTTGCTGGGATTCTCATAAATGAAGTTAATAGCAGCTGGCTTGCTTGGGTCTGGCCTGCGAGAGGGCAGCATCAAAGTCCACAAGGATGGGCTCCTCAGTCCCTTCAGCCTCTGTCCCATCTCTCCCATGAAGCCCAGGGAAAGAGTTGGAAAGGCCATAGTTGGTAATGAATCATGGATGCCTTGGTTTCTCTTAGCAATAATAGCCTCTTTCTAGCATGAATCCATGTTCTTCTGCTTACGTGGGCCTTACAGCGTTGGCCTGGTCCAAATTATGGAGCTCCTGCTTAACAACTGTCTACAACTCAGCAGGTCCACAGTAGCCATCGGTCCTGGCTGGGACATGTCCCAGGTCATGCCCTTTTCTTGCCAGACCCCTTTTTTTCGTATGCTAACCCATGTTATATTTGCAGGAAGCTGGGAACAGTGGACATGCAAGGGGCGCCCACCCTACCCGCAGGACCTAGGGAAGCAGCAGTCACTTGAGAGGGTGCCTGAGCCTGCAGAAAGGACAAGACTTGTGAAAATCCACTTTTGAGAACCCACATATCACCTTCCAGGCCTCTGCATTGGAGAGCACTTTGCAAAGCAGCAACAAAAAGAATTGAGTAGGGACTTGGGGAGTACCAGCCTGCAGTCCAACACAGCCAGGCTGCACGACTTTGGGGCAGTGAAAGGAGCCCCAAAGGGGGACATCTGAATACCAGTCCCCCCGCCCCATGCCTTCCCTTCCCCCAGTGCTGCAGTGTGTCCTCTCCCAGTAGCCTGGTTGAAGCTGTGGCAGTGTTGGGAATGAGGCTGAGCTGCATTTCAGTGCCTTCCAGAGCAGACAGAACGGTGTTTGGAGACTGGTTTTGGGCCTTATCCAGAACCGGTGACCTTTCAGCTATTTGCTGGAGGCAGATGTGGACAGTTGCAGCCAGCTGTTCCACTGTCATTGTCCAAGCTGTGACATCACAGCCTGTCTCCTCCTCCCTGTGTCCACATTCGTTCCTCCCAGGTGGGGAAGGCAGCAGGTCACAGGTGGACTGTAGGGTGGGAGAGACCATCTGCAGCTGAAGGTGGGTGCAGTTGGACTGCCTGGCTGAGTGTGGCAGGAGCTGGTTGCATGACTTCAGTACAAGGCATCACCCTGAAGAGCTGGGAGTGGAGCCATGGACTGTTACAATCCAACCTTCCAGTTCCTCTGATGTTTCTGGGAAGCCTCAGCCACTCATAACCTGTGTGTGCTTCACGTGGCTGTCACTGCAAGCACAAGTCAAGGAGCTGGTGACTTGTTGGGTGGTTTGTCCTGTGTTGATGCACACCCAGCTTGCCTGCAGACTTCAGGGGCACACAACAGCCTCCCTGCAGGTGTGGGCGATGGAATACAGATCCAACAGGGGACATGCAAACCTCAAAGGGCTCAGGAGACTGTGAGAGGCCTGGAACTCTCCTCCTGGCTCTGCTCAGCTTCCAACTTTGCTACACTGGCAGCTGGAAGCTGATGGTCTTCCTGGCTCAGCAATAGTCTGTCCACGCATCCTGCCAGGGCTTCCCTGGTTCCAGCAGGAACCCAGGCCAAGGAAGATTATGACTAAGGGTTTAACTATTGACTCCTCAGCCTTCCTTCCAAACCACAAACATCCCAGGCAGTCCTCACAGAGGGTGAAACGGTGGCATAATGCAGTAATTTATTTGGAATAACAACTTTTTTTTTTAAATATTGAAAGTGTAAGTTGGTTAAAGTCAGGAGGGATGGCTGGGACATCACACTGGCTAAGGTTTGCCAATATTTCTTACTCAGGCTGGTCTCCTAACTGCTTTTAGTTTCCTGTTTTCTGGTTGCATACAGCTGTGCTAAGCTTGAGCTATTGGACTGGAATTCAGCTTGGGTGGTGTCTGGTTCCTACTGGAGTTTTTGGATGGATGGTAGGGAATTTCAGCCCAAACCCTTTGGCTAGTTTTAAAAAATTGGACTAAAAAAAGCCACATTATTCATCTCATGTTAAGGAAAAGACCAGCAAAGCTTTGCTGGAAAGGTTCCTCCAAAGATTTGAGCAGTGGATTGGTGTTGTCTGGGTGTATCAGACCTTCACTTTGGTAAAGTTAAAATTTGGCCCATGTCAGGTTTCCAGTATTCCTTGAGATTACAATGTGGTTATGCTCAGAGGAGTGTTGGTAGTTTTGCCAGTAAATTCCTGGACGATGCTGCATTGGCTCGGCCCTGCTGCCAGTACATGGAAACACCAAGTGCCTGGGACTGATTTTCTGTCCTGGATTCGGCAGAAATGAGATTTACAGGTTTCCCATCTTCATTTAGGATGGCAGAAGAACAAGCCAGAGGAGACTTGTCCCACATGTGTGAACCTGAGGGCTTGTTTTGACCTCCCTTGGGGGGACTCAGCTCCTGCAGGTGGGATTCAGGAGGCTGATGTGCTGCTGTCCCAGGAAGTCTAGACTGGCCTTTCTCTTGTCAGGCTGGCAGACAATGAGGCTGAAGGCCTGTGAGGGCAAGCCCAAGAAAGGGTGTAAGCAGGTCTCTCTGCAGGGACTTGACACAGATATTTGCTGCCAAGCTCCTCCATGGGCTCTTTCCAGCCATTGGAAAGCAGGTGGCACATCTGGAGCCTGATACACCCATTGCCTCTAACAGCACACAGGCAGCAGAGCCCTGTCTCTCTGTCTCCATCAGCCCTATGCAAGTCTGGCCCACAACCTTAGGCAGCTCTCTGTAGGTGACACACCATCTGTGGTGATCTGACATGCTCCTCCAGCCTGGAGTCACCTCACAAAGAGGCACCGCTGTCCATTCCTGCATTGTACAAAACACTGTCCAGGGGAAATGTCACTTTGATAGCTCAGATTTGCTTACAATTAGCTTAGAAATCTCTAACCTGGCTCTTGGCTTGGTGGTGGGGCTGGGGAGACTTGTTGGGGAGATCAATCCATAGCACAGGCGTCTTGTTCTATGGATCTGGTAGGTGAAATTGGACATTCAGTGGGATCATCATCAACTTTTTTTCTGAAACCTGCAACTACAGAGTCCCTTTCCTCTGCTTTAGCTGGTCAAGGTGGGTTCACCAGGAAAGATGTCAGAAGCCCTGTGTAAGGAATACTCTTGTACTCCCATGCCTGAAAAACAGGGAGGATGAGAGTGTGCTGAAGGAAGAACATTTGCAATGCTCTGCAGAGGACATGCCATGGCCTGGGTCTGGGAAACAGCCCAATATGGCACAGCAGCAGGGTGGCAGATCATCAGGATTCTCCTCTCTGGCCTGGGTCTCACTTTCTCTGCTCCCTTGTTCCAGGCAGGAGCTGTGCAGGGATCGGGAGCTCCTGGCTGCTCCTGGTGCGGTGATGCTGCGCGCTCTGTGACAGCTCTGTGACAGCGAGGGATGCTCACGGATGCACGTGGAGAAGAGGTAAAACTGCCAGCATTGCCTCCAGGAGGGACCTGCCCCATCTCGGGACTGTGGCATATGCAACCCTTGAGGAGTGCTCCACCCCAACCCATCCCTGCGGAGCTCTGATCTCCCCAACCAGTCATTCCTCCCAGATGCGGGAACAGGACACAGGACATGGAAAGAGGGCTAGATCCGAGATCCAGGATTGCCTGGGCTGTGGGACTGTAGCAAAGTTGGCCAGAAATTGGGGTTCCCCTGAGGATCTGTCCTGCTCAGCCAATACCCCTGTGGATCTGCCCATACCCAGGCTGTAGAGGGGTGCTTGGGTCCGAATCCCACCTTTCCCTTGCTCAGGTGCAGAGGAACAGACAGCAGGGAGGAGGCAGCTGTCATCTCCATGGGGTGAGGACTTGTAAGAGCAGAGGCAGCTGCAGCCCCGCACCCCTTGTTACCAGGAACTGGTAGAGTGCTGACCTGGCCAAGCAATTAGTGATTTTCCTGCTAATGAGAGCTGAAGCTCAGTGAGCCAGAGCACCCAGAGCCCATTGCTGACCCCTGAGCACCCTCACGGCTGCTCAGAGGAGATGTATAATCTTTGGTTTACTGAGCAGCCTGTCCCAGTGCCTCACCACCCTCACAACCAAGAATATTTTCCTAAACTCTTATCTAACCTTACTCTCTCTCATTTGCCCTTGTCCTGTCTCTACATCCCCTTGTGAAAGGTCCCTCTCCAGCTCTCTTGGAGCCTCTTTAGGCACTGGAAGAGGCTCTGAGGTCTCCCTGGAGCTTTCTCTCCTCCAGGCTGAACAGCCGCACAAAGACAGATAATGTTTTAAAAATATCTGTGAAGACACATTTTGTTTTAAACCAAAATCAGCTGTTACAGTGCCTCAGCCTGCGTGCCATACAGAATATTCCTGCTTCCAGAAGAGATCATTTCTGGTGGCATTTGACTGCAGCTGAGGGGGTTACGATGGAGAAATCTTACATGGCCCTATGGAGCTACAGCCCATGGCTAAGGATGCTGCTTGTAAGACTTGCAAGCTTTGCATCAAGAGGCAGGTTTGCCAAAAAAGTGCCTTTTTATCAAAAAGCTACTTGTCTTGTTTGGTGCAATGAGACAAGCGTCCTTCCCTTGCCCTACAGGGAGAGCATCCCGGGGCATATTCAATCAGGACACTTTTGCCAGAGTTTTAGCTGGCAGCTTGTGACACCCTTCAGCAGTGCTCGTGTGCCGGGAAAAGAGAAGTGGTCCTCTGGCAGGCAAGATGCTCTGCAGTACTGCAAAGTCAGCAGGGAGAATCACACAGGTTGGCACATCACAGCAACTTAGAAGTGTTAGAAAAAAAGTAAATCGCACCTACTGCCTGCTTCGCCTATTTCTGGTGGGCAGGGAATACTAGGGAATAACATCCTGATATCCAGCCTAGGAAGAGCAGCTGTGCCACATTCCTGTCCCCAGCCCTGAGCACTAACAGCCTGTGTGGGACAGGTCTCCTGGACTTAAGCTGGGGCTGTTTTCTGTATCAGAGTTAATCCAAACTCCAGAGAAGCTTCCCAGGGGAATAAGCAGTGCCAAAGCCTCAAGCTGAACCCCAGCAGCTATTGCTCCTCCTCCGGCTTCATAGGTGCAGCTCTCCAGGTGAAGGCTGGAGATGCTGGCCGGGAAGGGTTCCTGCCATTGCGCCCATCCTCAGGCACAGCCCCTGGCAGGTGCCCACAGGGACTATAGGAGCAGCAGGAAAGGTGGGTGCCTGGGTCCCAATGTCTCAGGACCACAACAGTTGATTTTCCTCTCTGGATCTCCCCGCGCTGAGTAAGGAGCACTAGTCCTTGCAAAACCGACAAACACCGGTAAGGTCCTTCCCTGCTTTTGCGCGGAGGATTTGAAGAGGGGTGAGGGCTTCAACCCTGCTGCCGGCAAGCCTGTGCCTTTTTGACAGCCCTTGCCCGTGCCCGTGACGTGCTCTCTTTCCCGTCGCAGGTAGTACCGAGCCTGAGCTGAGCGCCGGGGACAACAAGCGGACCATGAGCGAGAGCAGCCCCGTCCCCCGGCCCGCCGAGGAGGAGCAGTGCGAGCCGCATCCCCCGGGCTCGCCGCATCCCCCGGGCTCGCCGCATCCCCCGGGCTCGCCGCATCCCCCGGGCTCGCCGCATCCCCCGGCCTCCCCGCATCCCCCGGCCTCCCCGCATCCCCCGGCCTCGCCGCATCCCCCGGCCACGCCGCCGGCCCCGCCGCCCCGCGGCGATGCGGACGAGCAGCTCCGCCAGCCCCCGCAGCCCGCCGGCGGCAGGGCCAGCCCCCCGCACGACGCTCAGCCCTCCCGAGCCGGGGGGGAGCGGGGCCAACATCTGGGAGCGGCGACAGACCCGGACGGGAGGCACAGCGAGCGGGGACAAGGGACAGGCGCTGCCAGCCCTGAGGACGGGGCAGTGCTGGCCAACGGGGTGGACACGGCGCTGGACGCGGGGCGGGAGCAGCCGCAGGACGGCGACATTCCCGGTGACGTTCCCGGCCGGAGCAGCCCGGATCTGGGGGACAGGGGCTCCCGCAGCCTGGAGAGACCTGGCGGGGTCCTCAGCAAGGAGCGGTGGCACAGCGTCCTGGGGTCCTCGGGAGCTCTGAGTGCCGACGAGGCGGAGGAGCAGTTGGGGTGAGTAGCGCCGGCTCGGTGCTGGCTTCTCTGTGCTGTTTTCCGGGCTCCTTGGTTCGAGTTACTCTGCTCCGTGCGTAACTTCTCGGTTTAAGAGGCTGAAGCTGCGCTCGTGGCTGACTGTGGCTTTTCACTGTAGTTTCTCTCTGAACTTCTCACGTAGTTTTTCCCTGTTACAAATGCAGAAAAGATCTGTTAGAAACGCAGGAAAGCTCTGTTAAAAATGCAGAAAGGCTGTGATTAGAGCCAGCGCCTGCCCACAGAGTCACTAAAGTGAAGGAGAAGCTTTTTGGGATCTCTGGGCTCTGGTTGTGCTTGCTTTGGGCGTGTCTCGTAAGTTGGAAATTCAACTGCAGCACTCAGGGCAGAGTTACCTGGATAACTTCGGACAAGTACGACAGCCTGGGGATGGTGGAGAGCCAGGCTTGTCTGCGGTGCCCAAGAAGCCCCTGTCAGTGTGGCTTGTTCTGGCAGCCCTTGGGCTAGCAGGTGACAGCTGTGCATCCAAGAGGGGGCAAGAGGGAAGCTTTGCTTCCTTCTGCACCTGTGGCAGGTGTTACCAGTGCCTGTGTGGCTTAGGGACAGCAGTGTGAGACAAAAGATATAAGTGTCCTGTTCTCGAGTGCCTGACGCAAACCAGAATGTGTAAAATGCCCCTCAGTCCCTGAGTCCTCGCTGCTGGCAGCCTGACTCATGGGAGAGCTCTCCAGGCTAGAGGACACTCACAGTGGTGTGGCATCCACAGCAGGTTTTAATGCATCTACAAGTCTCTAGACCTCTCTGGGGCTCTGCAGGTTGGAGTGTCTCCAGGCTGGAGGACACTTACAGTGATGTGGTGTCCACAGCAGGTTTTAATACCTCTACAAGTCTCTAGACCTCTCTGGGGCTCTGCAGGTTGGGGGCTGCGGGGGAATGACAGGTCACTTGGATGAGATGTGGTGCTTCCCATGCCATTCCCGTGGGAGTGGTATAGCTGCTTTCCTTTGCTGCCCGAAATCAGCCAGGGCCGTGGAATTGTGGCCACCCAGGGCTGATTCCTGTTGTGAATTTTATAGCCCTGCATTTGTACCTATCCCGGGGTGGGAGAGATGCTGCGAGCAGGAGGGGCTGGAAGAAGCACAGCAGAAGTTGTCCCAGAGGAACGTGGCCCACTGAAGAGAAGGTGTGAAAGGGGACAGGGTGACCAAGGTGGCCTGTGGATCACCTCCCAGCCTGACCCCGGCACAGGCTCCAGGCTGAGCTGTTTGTTGGGAGCACTGTCTGGAGCGTGGGCAGGAGTGTCGGCAGGGCTGGGGAGCCACACAGTGTGTGGGCTGACATCAGGCATCCCTCCTTCTTTGCTTCTCCAGTGTTGAACAGGCTCCCCGATAAAAAGCTGGGGTTTTTTTTTTCACTCAAGGCCCCCCCAGAAGAAGCAGTTCCAACAAGCACAGCTGAAGATATTGAAGAGGAAGAGCGTCCAGTGCAGGCTGCTGCTGTCCAGAGAGCTTGGGGAGCCTGTTCCCAAGCAGGTCCTATGAGCCCTATAAGCTATGCAGGCTGGTCTTGGACATGTGCAAGTCTCTCAGGTTTCAAGGGAATCATATTTGCTTGGTAGGTGGCCCCCTGTCAGAGGCCTGGAGTTCTAGAGGAAGCTAGGAGTGGTCAGAGAATGCTGCTGCAATCACTGGAAGGGCAATTATTTTAAGGTACTTAGGCATGAATTGGGAGAAGTGGCAGGCTGAGGATTTGCAGATGATGCAACCTGACTGGGCTCTTCATGCACAGCCCGTGATCTTACGCTCTAAACATATTCACTTGGATAGCAAATAAGTCTTTTGGGAAGCTGAATGCACAAGGGACAAGTCACACGCTATATTCAAAGGCAGAAGGGCAGCTGGAAAACTTCAGGGACGCAGATGAAATCTGGGAAAGCGCTTATTGCCTGCGGATCAGGTTAGCTCGCTGTGTGCGAGCTCATTAGTACGCTGACCACCTATCTTTGGGCTAAATGGCAGAAATCTGTGGCTGGGCCAAACACAGCACAGAGCTGGTCTGCCCTGACTGTATGGACTGCCTGGCCCCCCTGGATCAGTGTGGGTCAGGAGGAATGAAGCTGACAGATGGACTGAGGCACTGAGAAGTCACTGTCATCCTGCATCACCTCTGAGTTTCCCCTGGGGTTTTTTTCTTCCCTTTGGGGAGTTGCTGTTTCTGCAATGACCCGTTCTGGATACAGGAGTACCTGGCCTGATATTTTACTGATGAGCAGGCAAGTATTTGTTGCTGATGACAAGTCACTTGTCATCATCCACACATTGCTGCTTGAGGCATTTTGCCCCTGAATTCTAAAGTGCTTTAAAAGAAAGGGATGAGTCTTGCTCTTCCCACTGAACCAATGGAGAATTAAAGGGAGAAAAGTCATCCAAGGTCATCACTCCATGGTGGAGCTGGAGAAAGGAACCATGGAGAAGGTAAGTTAGAGTGTCTGTGTGGGAAATGATTGGTGAAAAACTGAGGACAGTAAAGCCAAATCTTTAGTGCTTGTGCTGCAGTTTGGTGTTAACTGATTCCCCTTTTCCCCTTTCTGGTTTCTCCCATGGCATCCATTGCCATGCTGATACACCATTTGTCAGAGCCCCATTTTGTTGTCATTGTGACTGTGTTGTCTAGAGGTCTTTCCCCTTTCCAGAAACCCCCAACATTGGCCCTGCTGATCTCAGGGAGGTCACAGCTCTGCAGTCAAACTGAGAGCTCCACCAGTGAATAATACTCTCTGCTTTCAGCCCCATGAACTCATGCAAAAAAAATCAAACTTTTTAATTGAGAAATCTCCACCTTTGCCTTGTACACACACTTAGTCCCTGCAGTTTTGGGGCTGGGGCCTTTGCCCACACATTTCCTCCCATGGCAACCTGTAGCTGTCGAAAAATTCAAATTCCATCAAATGAAGTTTCAGAAAAACTTTGCAAAAAGCCTGCAGTGCATAGGCAAGAAAACCCTGGTTTCCTTCATGTCCTTCTCTGGCAGGACTCCCCACTCCACCAACACAGCAAACTTGTGACAGGAAGCTGACCATGAATCCGCAGTACCCTGGCAGCCAGAAGGGCCAGCATTCTCCTGGGGGGCATCAGCCCCAGCATCGGCAGCCGGGCAAGGGAGGGGATTGTCCTGCTCTGCTCTGCTCTGCACTCACCTGCAGTACTGGGGCAGGTTTGGGTGCCGCAATATGAGAGATATGAAGCCATTAGTGTCCAAAGGAGGGACACGAGGATGGGGAAGGTTCTGGAGAGGCCACATGGGGAGCAGCTGAGGGCACCTGGTTTGTTCAGCTGGAGAGGAGACTGAGGTCAGACCCCATCAGGGTCTGCAGCTTCCTCATGAAGGGCAACCCCAGTCTCTGCTCTGTGTGACCAGTGACAGGACCCAAGGAAAGGGCTGGAGCTGAGTCAAGGAAGTTTAGGTTGGACATTAGGAAAAGGTTCTTTGTCCAGAGGGTAGTCGGACACTGAACAGGCTCCCCAGGGCAGTGGTCACTAAGCTGACCAGAGCTCAAGGAGTGTTTGGACAATGCTCTCAGGCACAGGGTGGGATTGCTGGGGTGTCTGTGCAGGGCCAGGGGTTGGACTGAATGATCCTTGTGGATCCCTTCCACCTGCAGATGTTCTGTGGTTCTCTGGTAGGTTGTCCTTTATTACAATTAATTAACCAGTGAGAAGTGAAATGTGAACAGCTCAGTGGATACAGCTCCAGAGTGGTTCAGCTGCAGCCACACCAGGTGCCCAGCTCTGTGTGCCTCACTGTATGCAATAAACCCCAAAATGACTGGGGAAGGCAGCACAGGCAATCTGATACCGTATTCCTGCAATACACTTACAAAACCTTGTGATTACAATGCAAATAAATATACAACTCCTTATTTCAGTCAAGCAGTTGCCTTCCCTGCTGTGTAATAAGTAGATGGCATTTCTCCATGTGGAGGCAATGTCAGGTTCATTCACATGAGCGAGGTCTTTCCCTGTCTCCTACCTTAGCCTGGCTTTGCTTGAATGGGATGCAGACCCTGCTCCTGGATTGGTGTAAGCTGTACAAAGTCTATTTGTCCTCTGTATTCTCTGGGACTGTGCAAGAAGAGATGTGATATGCCTGATGTGTTGATGCCCACTGAGAGGGACTTTTCACAAGGACACATAGTGATAGGAAAAGGCAGAATGGCTTTAAGATGAAGGAGAACATAGATAGATTAGAGATTAGAAAGAAATTCATCCCAGTGAGGATGGGGAGGCCCTGGCACAGGTTGCCCAGAGAAGCTGTGGCTGCCTCTGTCTCATTTCTGCTGGTTTGAGACATGGCCAGCTCCGATGAAGTGGGTGACAGTTTCCTGAAGCCCTGAACTCTTGGAGTCAAGGGATGGATTTTGTGAGTCTCTGGATTCATGTAAGCTTTTACCCATGTGGCTGCAGAGCTGGGTTTGAAAACAGAATCTCTGATGGCTCAGACATCGAAGGGGACTTTCAAAGGGTGCAAAAACTTGTTTGTTGGGGCCCATCAGGTCTCATGACCAGTGTAAACCACCCATGGTTGTCGCCCTCCTCACAAAGCCCTTCAGATGGGTCTGTCCTCCTCCTTGCTGTGCTGAGTCCCCCCGTTCCTGCTGCAGTGACCATCCTGCAGCATCACAGAGAAGGGAAGGTAGCATGGCATGGCCATTTCATGGGCCCCGACCTGCTTGGGTCCCTCAGACTCTTGGCACACTGAGAAAGAAGAAACCCAAGAGCACTGACTTGGCCTCTGGTTTTCAGTGACTCTCCTCCTGGCACGGTAGAAAAAGGAAAACCTACCTTTGCTCGAATTCTTTTCCATGAGCACTTTTCTTGCAGAGTTGGGGAACAAGAAGTCTGGTAGCTGACTTGTGCCCACTCCTCACTGCCACAACAGGGCTGTGTGTGCCTCTGTCTTACAATCTTCCCTCCATACGCTGTTAATTTCTGTTAGTTGTCCACTGTCCCTGTCATGCTGTGACTGTTTTTGGTTGTTGTGGATTCTTGGGGTGAAAAGATGCCTGTTGACAGAGTGCCTCCTATCCTGCAGGCATGGTCAGCAATAGGTAAAACATCAGTGCATTATCAAGGCTGTTTTAGTTCCAAATACAATCCACAGCACCGTATGTGCTGCTGTGAGGAAAGTGAACTCTGTGACAGGTGGAGGAAATGTTCCTGTAGCTTTTACCTGTGTCACCTGTGAAATGGGGGATTGTGACAGAGCAAATGACAACTGTGGCTGCTGGAAGTGGGGAGGCAGGTTTCACCTGAGACCTGGGGTTATTTCAGGCAGGTCCTGCTCTGTTCCAGAAGGGACAGAGCCCTCACAGCTCTTCAAGTCTCTCAAAGAGTATTGCTGGATTTGACTCAGATTATTTCTCCCAGTGTGAGTTTGTATTGAGATGTGTGTTGGAGTGAATGCCCCTGCATCCAAAACCAAGCAGATTTGGGGTTGCCGACAGTCACCCAGCAATCCTGGAAGCTGTGTTTGTAGGTTCTTCCATCTCACAACCTGTAATGCTGTGCCTGAATCCTCCAGGCTATCTGTAAGGCAGGATGGAGCCTCCCCTGCGTGGGTGTGTGTCCATCACCTTTCACACCCCTCTCGAAGGACAGAACACTGTTTGGAGTGTTTGCACTTCCAGGGTGCCTCATCTACAAGAAGAGCCTGAAGTTATAGCACCTGAATTGCTCCCTAAAAGCTTCTGGTTTTTCTCCACTGTAAAAAGGATCAAGGGCATTTGCTGCTGACATCCAAACTTAGATGAAATATCCTCAACCTTCAGGATTTTCACGCTTTTGAAGTAGCCATAATTGGAACACTTAAAGGTAGATTAAATCCATTCTGGCGTTGGATGTACTAGCAGGTGTCATGTGCAAATGTCTCCAGTTCAGAGGTCTGGCTTTTTACTGGGACGTGACCAAATTAAGGGATGATTGAGCCTCTGGGGTTGCTCATAACAGAACTCTGCCTTTTTCAGCTATAGGAGCTTGTAATAAAATTGGGAATGAAGCAGGTTAAACCACAGGGCCTATAATCACAATGTCCATTTGTGCCTCTTCTCTTGCCTCTCAGCTCCAAGTGGAACAGGGCAAGAATTGCCTTGACAATATTTTTATGTTTCCCTTTGGGTCCAGGTTTGCTTCTGGAGATGCCAAGCTGAGCTGCAGCGATGATGACAGGGAGCATTTTCAATTCAAAGACATCAGGGATGGCTTCAGCTCCACCTTTGAGAAGATTGTTGAGTCTGACCTTATGAAAGGGACATACTACAGCAGCCTGGACTCTCTGGATGTCCTCTCCCTCACAGACGAGACAGACAGCTGTGTCAGCTTTGAGGCCCCACTCACCCCACTGATCCAGCAAAGGGCCAAGGAAAGCCCCGAGCTCCTGGAGCAGAAACTGGCAGCCCAGCAGAGAGAAGCCCTTCACCACATGGCCACTGATAAGCAAGAGCAGGGAGCAGCAAAGTCAGCAGAGGGGGATTTTGGAAGCCCTTTAAGGCACTCTATTACCAGCAGCAGGTCAGAGAATGTGCTGAGCCGGTTGTCCTTGAAGAGTATCCCAAATGGGTTCCACGTGGAAGGGTCGGAGGAAGATGCTACCAAGATCATTAACTCCATCAGGTAAGACATGGAATTTCTTGGGCAGTGGCTCCTTGTCTTATGCGGTCCCAGTCCAGGAGCAAGGCTCAGTGAACATGTTAGAGATGGAGCTGCTCTTTTGCCCCTTGTGCTTCCCCTCTTGTGCTGTTGTGCCATAGAGGCCAAATGCCAGCAGGAAAAACTTTCCTGCCTGTGGCTTAGGACTGTACTGGGGAACAAGTTTGCATCCAGTTAGTCTAGCAGGGCCGTGTCTGAATCCTCCCTGTGCCCAAATCCAGGACCCCAAACCACAGGTGAGCTGCAGGATCCTGAGGAGTCCCGTGATCCCAGGAAAAGCCAAAGCTCTGCACTTGGTGGTCGTGTTGGCTCTGGAGGGCATCACTGTCCCTCTGGCTGCTCACAAACCCCGTCTGTCCTTACAACTGGTGACACTGAGGCTCCTCTGGGCAGACTCCTGCCCTGTCTGCCTGACACCTGCAAAGTCCTTGGCAGGCTGGGGGCAGTCAGGTGCACTCCCAAATATGCTCTGTAGTGCAGGGAAGCCTCAGGGCTTCATTTAGGACTGGGAACCCCCATAAAAGTCTTCCTAAAGGTTCTTCTGCAGGCAGTGAGTAGGTCAGCAGAGACTTCATCCTCTGGACCAGCTCAGACCCAAACCATTTCTCTGGGAGGCAGCAGCTCATCTGTAGGGCACTTCCTTGCATGAGGAAGAGCAACCAGGTCATGGGAGAGCTGGAGCAAGGCCATATGTCCAGCTCTTGGGCCTTCAGTGAGTCACACTGATCAAAAATGAATGCATGGGTGCTATAACTGGCCTTGGGCAGGAAAATAAAGGGCTGTATCCCCACCTACATGGAGCCAGTGGGGTTGCTCAGTGTGTTGTCCATGGGAACAGTTGGCCACGAGGCCAGCAGGCAGCTGGAGAGGAGAATCCCACCTGGAACTGCAGGTCTGGTGCCAGTCCCATTGACACAATTTGTACAAGTGCAGTTTCTCATCCTCGGCAAATAACCTGAACTGAAAAGTGTATTGTCTATCCCTGAAATTTCCTGAATGTCCACAACTTGGGAAGAGCTTGGTGTCCCTATCCCTACCAGGGGAGAGAGACAAAGCTTCAGAAGGTGTTGGGACTGCTTACTTTGCTACACCCTCATTACTCAGAGAGAAGTCACTCTCTCTCCAGCCATTTATTTGAAGTTAAGTTGTACTGTTCCATTTGACTTGAAATGAAAGAGGCTTTGTCTACTTCATAAACGTGTTGCTTTTTCACATTTTTTGGTGAGGACAAGGAGAAAATCGAAATGTGGCTTTTTCCGTGGGTTTCATGGAGTCACATTGCTGCTCCTTGAGCGTGTCTTGTTTCTGTCCAGCGACGCCAGCCTGAAAGACACCCTGTCTGACTCCGACTCCGACATGGGCAGCATGGAGCAGCTGGACCAGGGCAGCACAGACACCTTGGCCAACGGCTGCAGGGCGGACAGCGAGGCTGCCAAGAGGTTGGCCAAGCGCCTCTACAACCTCGAGGGCTTCAAGCGCTGTGACGTGGCACGTCAGCTGGGGAAGAAGTAAGTGGGCTTTGCGTGGGAGCCAGCCCTGGGAGGGGGTGGCAGAGGTGACAGCCTGGAGCACAGCCTGCAGAAACACAGCCAGGGGAGGACGGGTCTGGGGAGCATTGGGAAAGGGCAGGAAGTGACAAGCCTGGTTGCTTGATGGGGCTATTGAAGATCCTTCCAGTTGAAATTGATCCAATGCCCTTAAAATATGAACCCTACAAGTTGCTTGTGATGTTGGGCATTAACTGCTACAAGCTGCTACCCACCAGAACCAAGAGATTCCTGTGTTTGGTAAGGGCCCAGCAAGACTAAAGCAATGCCCAGGATGAAGGTTTTAGGATCCATACCTGGATTGTCACTGGGATCCCTGTCTGTCCCCCATGTCTGCACCCCAAAATCTTCCTGCTGCAGAGCCTCCCAACCCAGTCTTGGAAGGTGGCAGGAAGGGTTTGCCTGAGCGCCAGGGACACACCAGAGGTCCAAGCACTTCAGCTGGTAGATTTGCCTGGGTAGTGCAGAAGGGAAATAAAAAGTGTTTATTCAAATATTCAAAAGTGGGAGAGTTGCAGAGATTTCTAAGAGAGAGTAACAGTAGAGTGTGGCAGTAACAGATTATTTTAGGATGCCTGTGGGAGTGAAGGCACCAATCCCCATCATCCTTTGCCTGGATCAGATATAACCCATGTTGCTGGGATTTTTTTTTCTTTTTTTTTTCATCCTTGAAATGTCTCCCTCCTGCCCAGATGAGCAGAACACACCTGTCCCTCTGCGAATACCCAGCCCTTCAGTACCAAGTATGGTCTGTGACTCCCAGCTTAGTCCTGGGACAGAAGGAGCCCAGGAACAATCTCCTAGAGAGATTCTTTGTATCACCCAACAGCATCCCCATCCTTCTCTTTTGCTGTGGTTCTTGTAGCAAGTGCACTGCTGGTTGCTGATGCCTCATGTCTAACGTCCTTCTCCTTTCTTTCAAATTTGCCATGACAGCTCACTGAGAGGGGGAAGTTTCAAGCAGTGGGTCTCTGAGTCTGTCTCTTTGCTAATCCCTGCAGTCCTCACTCGCACCTGCAACCCTCACACCTTGGAAGGCTGTTGGGAGAGCCACATCTGGGAATTCACACAGCCTTTCAAATGAAAGTTTTGTTTTGATCAGCTGGGTTTTGGCATCTGAAACATTTCTTGGCATAAGACCTGAACAGAGGTGCAGGCTCTTGTTATGAAGCAGGAAAGGGAGAAGGATGAGGATAGGAGTGTATAAAGTCAGTCTTGCTCACTTAAGACAATGTAAGATGAACCTGCAGTGGTGGGAACAGGGTAAGTTCAAGTGGTGCTTTGAGGTCAGCCCCATGTAGGAGGGCTTTGCAAAAAGTGAAACCTCATTTTAAAGCTAGTTTGTTTTATGCCCTTTTCTTCTTTGTAATCATTGATAATTTTCTCAAAATCAACAAAACAAACCAAACAACATCAAAAGTAAACCAAAGCCAAAAGCATTCATCACTGTCAAACAAGCAGAAAAGGCTTGAAGGAGGTCTGCAGAGCTCCTCTCACCTTACACCTCAGTTTGATGGAGGACTGTGTGGCAGGGACAGCCAGAGGATGGCAGGAATGTCTCCATGGGAAATGCCTTGAAAGGCCACCAGCCAGAGGATGGCAGGAATGTCTCCATGGGAAATGCCTTGAAAGGCCACCAGCCAGAGGAGGGCAGGAATGTCCCTCTGGGAAATGCCTTCCTGTGATGTGGGAATGTCTCTGTAATGCCTGGGCTGCATGGTGGAAGTGTCACCCATTCCTGGAGGGAGGGCTGGGACTGGCACAGAGAGAGGAGTCCAATTTCTGAATGAGGAGACCAGAGCAAACACCTAAGCCCACCTTAGGGTGGGCCATGGTCTTGTCCTGGCCACTGCTGACATCCCATGGTCTGTGACATGTTAACTGGCTCTGGGGACCACAGATAAGAGTCCCAACAATGCCACTGACCCCCTGGCTAGACACAGGAGTTTGTTGCTTCGTGGGTACTGGCTGCCTTCAGGCGACCTGTGACACTGTCCAGTTCCCTTGGCAGATCAGCAGCCCCTGCCTGGAGCTTCTCCAAGCAGAGAGAGACCAAGTGGGACAGACAGGAAGGTGTGATGGGCACTCAGCCTGGGAACTGCTGGCACCACAGCAGCTGGCTCAGATCACTTGTCCTGTGGGTCATGAATTCTTGACAGATTCCTGGCCTTCAGCGAGACCCACTGAGCTGAGGGACAGCATGGGCTTCCCTGATGGGAGCGTGGGATGGAGGGGAGCCCCCACCCGCCTCCATCCTGCCTGACTACGGGTCTAGTTAGGTATGTAAATTAAGGTGTATCTCCAAGTGTAGGCCGTGGAAACATCTCAGAAGCAGTTCAACCCACCCAAAATCTGTGCTGGGTGTAGACATGCCAAATCTTGTTGATTTAGGGAGCCTTGGACAAGGCCAGTCCTTCAAGTTCAGCTTGAGATTAAATGGGGGAGTCAGACTGTTCTGCCCTGCTGATGGCTGCAGTGCTGCAGGACAGGGCAGCTCTTGCTGTGTGCCCAGTGCCCAGGGTGCCCAAGCAGGTTCCCAGGAGACCTGGTAAATGGGTGCCCAAACAGAAGGAGTCATAGAATCATAGGAAGAATCATAGAGAGGCTTGGGTTGGAAGGGACCTTAAAGCTCATCCAGTTTCCCCTGTCATGGGCAGGGACACCTTCCACTAGACCAGGTTGCTCCACCCAACCTTGGACATTTCCAGGGATGGGGCAGCCACAGCTTCTCTGGGCAACCTGTGCCAGGACCTCCTCACCCTCACAGGGAAGAATTCCTTCCCAGTATCTAACCTAAACCCACTCTCTGGCAGTGGGAAACCATTCCCCTTCATCCTGTCACTCCAGGCCCTTGTCCAAAGTCTCTCTCCAGCTCTCTTGGAGCCCCTTTAGGCACTGGAAGGGGCTCTCAGGTCTCCCTGGAGCCTTCTCTTTCTTGTCCAGGCTGAACATCCCCAACTCTCTCTGCTTGTCTCTGTGGCAGAGGGGTTCCAGCCCTCAAAGCATCTTTGTGGCCTCCTCTGGACCTGCTCCAACAGATCTACATCTTTCTTGTGCTGAGGACCCCAGACCTGGGCACAGTACTCCAGGTGTGGTCTCATGAGGGCAGAGTAGAAGGGGAATGACCTTTACTCCTGCAAGGTTAAAACAGCCCTTGTGAGATGGGACCAGACTGGGTGCAGGGAGAGCACTGGCTGGTTCCCAGCACAACCACAGCCAATACATGAGGTTTTCTGCAGGCTCAGAGGATCCCAAACAGGTCTGGGGCTTGCTCAGTTCTGCTCATCCTTTGCCACAGGGGTGAAGGTGTGGTGACATCTCCTTTCACAAACACTTGGTCACCTTCCACTGTGAAGTTCCAGGACAAGTGGAGAAGTCTCCCCAGAAAGATGGCAGGAATTTTCACACCAGGCACTGTGACACTGCTTTGGCTGTGGGTCCATGAGGTCTTTCCCACAGCTACCAATCCCAAAACGATAGGATTGTTTTATGAATGTGGGGCCATGTGGTTTCATATGGTTTTGAAACAGTCTCCTGCACAGCCCCCAACACCAACACTTATCTCCTGCCTCTCAAAACTCAGCCTGGAACTCTCCCCTGGAGCTGTCCTGCTGCTCTGCCTGGTCCTGCTGTGTTGTGCATCCATGCCAGAGGCTTTGCAGTGTCCACCTCACAGCAGAGATGAAATAATGCCATAGGAAAAGCAATGAATTCTGCTTTAACACATCTTGGCATGAATTTGGATGTGAAATCCTTAGCAAAACACTTGTCATTTCGTGGGGAGAAGGAAAGGGAATTGTATATGGCAAAGGCTGAGCATATTGAGGTCATGTCCAATTTCTTGCCTGCTATCATTGATTACTCTTGCACTTCCACTGAGCTGTGTAGATGGAGGAGCTCAACAGGCCCCGTTCTGGCTCCAAAGGCAACACATCTCCAAGCATCCTTCAAAAATGTGCAGGGGAATGGTTTCTGGAGAAACATTCAGGGATGAGCAGGACCAAAAGCTCAGCTGAGCCCTCCTGCTTCGGTTTCCAGCATCATCCATCTGCTGTGGGACCTGTGGTGAGAGGGTGGGATGGGAACCTGCGTGGAGTGGAGAGCAGGAGTGTTGCAGTGGGAGGAGAGGACACATCCAGCAATGGGAGAGAACCAGGTGCTGGATGCACACAGGGACAACCTTATGGCCTCCTTCTCTCCTGGCTGGTTTGGGAGGAGGCTCTGCCTGGCCAGCTGCACAACAGAGGGGTGCAGCAGGGGAGGCATCTCTCATTCTCTGTCTCTGGGTGTCTAGGGCTCGCTGCAGGCATGTTACTGCCCTTTCCAAGCCTGGAGAAAGTCCCCCTGGGTCTGGGATCACACCTGTGGTGTCTTGCTGGGATTGGGCTGGTCAAGAGGCTGGTCTGCTCTTCCCTTGTGGACAGTGTCTTCCACCCTGATGAAAGGGCTGACTACTCCCTCTTTAATTACAGTAACGAATTTAGCAAGCTGGTAGCAGAGGAGTATCTCAGCTTCTTTGACTTCACTGGCCTGACCCTTGACAAAGCACTCAGGTGAGCTGGGCTCTGGGATGGACGGAGCAGCGTGGCAGGGTCTCCTCCAGGTTTCCCAGCACCATGGGGGTCACCCATGTGATAGGAGCACGGGGGGGAGCTCCAGGATGTCATTTAATCTTTGCTTTGATGTCACAGTTGATACAAGGTGCTGCCACCAAAAGTGCACTTTGACAGGAGGGCCCACAACCTGCTCCCCCATGGTGGAGAGCAGCTTTCCCAGGAATCCCACCCCATAATAAATCAGAGCAAGTGAAAACAGCTTCTTCCCTTGGGATGGGAAACCAATCCTGGCACCATCAAGCCAGAGATGGGTCAGATCTCAGCTGACAGTGTTTCCCTGCACGGCTCAGCACTGGCTCCATAGACCCCTTTGCATCCCACCTGGAGAGCCTGGGGTGCACAGACTGGGGGGAGGACAAAGGACCCCCTTCCCATCTCCCTCCTTAGCACAGGCACTGCCCAGCAGATTGATCCATGATGTCTGTAAAAGTATCCCTTTTTGTCTGCAGGACATTCTTGAAAGCATTCCCGCTGATGGGAGAGACGCAGGAGCGGGAGCGGGTGCTGATCCATTTCTCCCGGCGGTACTGCCAGTGCAACCCAGAAGAGAGAACGTCTGAAGGTACAAATTCCTTTCCCTGGGGTGCTGCCCTGATTGTTATCCCTGCCCTGGGAGGGTCTGAGGATGCCAGGAGCTGACATTGAGTGGAAGAAGACCTTTCCATGAAGACTGAAGAAAGGTGTTGGCTTGCCCCACACAATAGTTGTGTTCCCTGCATCTGCAGCTGCAGCAGAACAAAACACAGCTGGGTAAAATTCTGGGATCACTGCAGTTGCAGATTTTCTTAGCTACTTTCTGCCTCTCCACATTATTTTTTTCAGAGTGGATATGGTTTATTCTGTCATTTTTAGGTTAACTGTTGGACTCGATGACCTTAGAGGTCTTTTCCAACCTTAAAAATTCTACACTTTCCCCATCCCTGGAAGTGTTCAGAAGATGTGGCACTTGGAAATATGGTTTAGTGATTCAGTGCTGCTGTGTCAACAGTTGGACTCGATGATCTCAGAGGTCTTTTAATTCCATGATTCTATGGGAAAGGTCATTTCTGGTACACCTGTGCACATGCACACCCAAACAAGAGCATGCCCACGTCTGCACTTACATAAATGCCTCTACACACCTGCTGACAGGCATCCGGGAATGCCCCCATGGGTGAATCAGGCTGTGGGCCTGCTCTCAGCTGGCACCATGGCAGTGCCAGGTATTCCTCCTCCATCTTCCCCGAGTACAGGACCCCAGCTGTGCCATCAGACCTCCTCCTTGTCCCCACCTCCTGAAGGGCAGCAGTACCCAGTGCCACATGAACCTTCCAGTCCCTCTGCTAAGCTAACTGGACACTCACTATTTTCAAAACAGAATGACCTTCTTGCTTTTATCAATGCTAGCCCAATGAAATATAGGTTTGGATTTCATTTCCCTGCATTTTTGTGATGTTCCTCCCCACTGATCCAAAGCTGACCTTCCCTGGGAAGGGTCCCCCTCCTGGAGGCATTAAACTGCAGGTTGAATTTTCAGCAACAGTCCCCAGCTGAAATATCCCACACACCAAGTTCTGACCCCTCTCCAACACTTCCCCCTGGAAGGGATCCCCAGTTCTGTTGCATCCACCTCCCAACCCTACAGGCAAGGCCCATGGGACCTAAATGCCCCATCCAGTCATTTCCTGAACACCTCTAGGGATAGTGACTCCACCACTTCCCTGGGTAGCCCCTTCCAATGCTTAACCACCCTTTCAGTCAAGAAATTATTCCTAATGTCCAACCTGGACTTCTCCTGGCACAGCTTGAGGTCTTTTCCTCTTGTCCTGTTGCTTGTTCCTTGGGAGAAGGGGCCAACCCTGGTTTACTGATGAAGCCCAGACATGGTCGAACTACTGATTGTGTGTTGTGACTCTCATCTGTGTGAGCTGAGAGAAGAAGTGAGTGCAGCTGAGCCAAGGAACAGCGAGAGAATGGCAGGTTTTGGGACACCAGCTCCACCTTGGGGCCATGTGGGACATGATCTACCTGACCAAAGTTACACAGTAATGCCTGATGTCAGCCCAGAACTTCCCACAGAGCCTTAAAAATACACAATGGGAAGGCACATTGTCCTAAACCCAAAGCTGCTGCTTGTGAAAGTGAAGGAAGCATCTGCCTTGGGAAGTGATTCTCTCTTGAAGGGGGATCTCCATCACATCACACCATGTCCCTAGGACTGTGAGCCCTCATAGGGAAATTCTCAGTGTTTCCTCAGACCTCAGTTCTTCTAAGGAAGGGAGAAGCTCAGGTGCTCAGCTGACTTCATCCTGAGCTGGGGTGTTTGATTGCTTTTATGTGTCAGTGTTCAGAGCTCGGCCTTGAGTGTGGGGTGCTCAGGATTTGTGACTGTTCCACACATCCCCAAGAGCTTAGAGACTGCCAGGGAATGACGGCCAAAGACCTCAGGAGAAACCCTTGAGGTGACCATGATCACCAGCTGGGGCAAACCAGCTCTGTTTGCCAGGGTCTCTGCCCCATCCACTGTGGCATCAGGACAAAATAGAAATCATAGAAAGGCCTGGGTTTGAAGGGACCTTAAAGATCATCCAGTTCATGGAAATGGAGTAAGACTTAGTAGAAAGGCTGGTCTTTAGAAAGCTAATGACAAAACTGCTTTAAGGACAGTTGTCTGGTGATTGAGTCAGAAAAAGGGAAAGGTTGAAGGAAAAGAGGATGTCTTTATTTTTTTTTAAAGCTATCTTACACAGTTGAATGAAACAGATACCCTTCAAGGTCCTCAGACATAGCAACTGGCCTTGGTTCTGCAATAGGTGGGCTGGCAGGACAGCCAACAGCAAAACTGCATGGGAAGGGGAGTGATCAGCCATAGCTGTGTGACTGTTGTGTGTTTCAGATGGGATTCACACGCTCACCTGTGCCCTGATGCTGCTGAACACAGACCTCCACGGCCATGTAAGTAGTGCTTGGAGACGGATCCATCCTTTATTGCTTCCCAGGGTAGAGCTCTGATCCCTCATGCTGAATGTGTTGCTGGAAAGTTGAGAGAGGTTGGCAGAGAGTACCTGAGCTGCTCCAGGGGCAGTTTTGGGTGCCAGGCCTGGGGACAGTCCACATACAAGTGTCACTCCACGCTCAAGCCATAGGCACATCTCCTGCTGACATCAGTTATCCTATAGAGGAAAAAGCAGTCCAGCTTTCTGCCCAGGACCTGGTGCACACATCAGCCCTGTCCCAGGAGCTCTCATTGAGGTCTCCCCTGCCAGTCTCTGGTGGGCTGGGAACAGCAGCACCAGTTGTGCTGCAACCTCTTGTGGTGCAGAAAGCTGACTGTGGTGCAACCCTCTTCCCAGAAACTGCTGTAAGGGGGTCAGTTGTTTCACAAAGGTCTGTATTTCATCTTTCCTTCCCAAAACATGAAGTAAGCCCCAGATGGTCCTTTTCCCCAAGATGTAACAGGAAAATTTCATACCACAGGGGCCTCTGTACAAAGAGCAGGGTGAGCAGAGCGCAGTGCCCAAAAGAGTGGCTGGAAAACAGCAGAACCTGTGAGAAGATCTCTCACCACTTTTTAGGGACTCTTTCTGGTGGTGTAGGTTGGATTTGTTCCTAAAAGGTCAACCAGTGTGTAGAGAGCAGAGGAGAGTGGGAGGAAAGACTGCAGGAAGGAGTTGAGACTGGTGCAAGGGGACAGCACTGGGACATTGTGCACCTTTGGGGACCCTTGCCCCAGCCACACCTCTGGGAGTGGACCCTGTGCCCTGCTCCGTGTGAGGCTGAAGGCACTGCTGACCCAGATCCCCTCCCTGCTCTCCAGCTTCACTGTGAGGTGTAGAGCAGCCACGAGGCTCGAAGAGCTGTGCCCCCTTTCCAGGGGTAGAGGGACTCCTCAACTCTCAGGTCACTGAAGTACCTTCTTTCAAAGCCCCTCTGAGAGCTCAGACCTGGAGCTGCAGACTCTCCAGAAGCTGGAGGGCACATGGATGGGAGCAGGGGAGGAGTTTGTTACGGCAGCCTGTGCATGTGGAACCTGCACACCCTTTTTCTGCCCCACAAACCCACGATTTTCATGCTCATCATCAGACTCTTTTTCTGCCTCCAGCGGGTAACTGTTTGCTGTGCACCTGCAGAGGCTTGCCCTGGGTTTCTCTCCATTGGCCTGCAATGGGGGCACAGCAGGCCATAACTCACCTCTTTGATTTTCATACTGGTTTGTTAGTCACATTTGAGAGGAGCCTTTTCCTGTGGGGCTGGGGAGAGGACACTACATGAGTGCTCCTCACCGATGATGACAAAGATGCAAAGGCCACCAACTTCACCTGAGAGTTTCCCTGGGAGACCCTTCCCATGATTACAACATGGATATGACCCTCATGGCAGTGGCAAGGTGTCAACGCAGCAGCCAGTGAGGGCAGGTACTGGTTTCTGCAAGAGGATCCCATCCAGATGTGCACTGTGGCATCCTTTCCAGATGTGCACTGTGGCATCCTTTCCAGATGTGCACTGTGGCCTGCACCAAGCTGCCTCCAGCTGCCGTGGCCTCATCCTCTGGGAACAGGGAACTACAACCAGTGTTATCCTGGCCACTGGGTCCATTCCTACCCACGTGGCTCCCAGTAACCTATCCCTGTGTTCATCCTTCAGCCAAAATGGTTGGAGCCAAGGAAATATTTCCACCAAAGCATTTCCTGCAGCAGCAAAAGCAGCACTGTGGCAGAAGGCAAACTATGTGGTTTTAATCCAAAATAATCATATTTTTTAGTCCAGTTTTTTTACATAAAAAACAAATCCAAGATATGCCTCTGGAAAGATAGACATACTTGAAAAGGCCAAAAAACCCCACCTAAAGATCTAAACGCTTACCATTTCTATTTTTCATTGACAAGCTGGCTAAGAGGCCTGGTAAGAAGAAAGATTCTCATGATATCTAGGCAAGGAAAAAATAACTTCCTTTTGACCAGGTGTGGAAATGCCTGAGCTTTTCTTTGAAAAATCTTCTCTTTATTTTTCTGCATGTATAACATTAATTTCTTCTTCTCCTTTTCCTCCTTTTTTTTTTTTTTTTTTTAAATTTCCTTCTGCTCCTGGAACCTCTCTTTCTGCTCTTTAACCCTTTACCAGGTGGTAAGTGCAGTCATTCTGGTCTTTTGCTTTAAAGCACTGGCATTTGACTTGTTTTTTGCTGTGTTAAAAACAGTAAGGGTTTTTGTTTGTGTGAATTACTAGTGACTGTGCAGTGTTCTTCCTCAGCAAGCCATTAGCAGCTGATATGCATCACATGAAATACTCCTGGTGTAAAGGAACCTCCATAAACTGCTGTGTGCCTGGGAATGGGTGACTTGATCCCTAACCCCTTCTTGTCAAAGATGCTGCCATGATATTCCATATCACTTTTAATTTTATTTCCTTTTTTTAATGTTGTGTGTGTTTTACTGTGTGTTGCCAGAGTGGGAAATTCCTTTGGTGAGGGAAGGGGGTTGATGTGTCTCTGCAAAGGGGCAGTGCCTCTGGAATGGTCCAGTTCCCCATTCCAGCAGTGACCATGACACACACACTGAGTCCAGGCCTAAAGGTAATGAGACTGAAACAGGAGATTTGCACCTGGCCTTGGTTGATTTTTCTACCACAGGTGCACCCAGACCCTGATTCCAAACTGTCCAGAAAACTGAGCGTCTTTAAAATGAGACAGTCCCTATTCATGGAAGCACCTGGAGTTGGTTTTAAAAGCCAGCAGTCGCTAAACATCCCAAGTCTTGTCCTATAATCCACGTTGTTGCAACTCTGCCTTGCTCTGCTGGTGCTGTTTGAGCTCCAGGAGACCTTATGGCAAAGGAAGTCCTGCCCTGCTCCATCTCTGCCCCATCTCTGCCCCCTGGAGGCACAGCTTTGGGATGTCTCCTTTTCCACCACCAGTGTCATCCCTCCTGGCCATGACAGGACTGTGGCAAATCAGACTAATCAACCTTTGTGCATCACCATCACTCGTGGGTGCATTTTGGTACTTTAGAAAGCCCAGCTTCTGGGAGCATATTGTGATTTGTTCAAAAAGCAGGCCAGCAGTTCTCATGGCCACCAAACAAAGCTTGATGGGATTTTTTTTTTCTCCTAACCCCATATGTCCACCATGAATCTTACAAACCCTGTGATTCTCTCCTTAAGCCAAGCTCACGGGTTGGTGTTAGCAGTGCTGCTGTGTCAGTAGCTCTAGGAAAGCTGAAGAGCTCTGAGGTCTGAGCAGCCACTGGCATCACCTGCAGAGTGCCACCAGTCTGCCCACAGCAGGGCTCACTGGTACCCAGAGACTGCAGGCTGGTTCCCTGCAGTGGGGCGATTTTGTTCCTGCAGCCTAGAACACAACCACTACCTCGGTCCCATCAGATCAGTGACCCTCTCTTCATGTTGGAGCAGAAATGTGGCTGCCTGGCTGTTTTCCCCTGAAGAAAAGTATTTGGGAGAGGTCAAAGGACATGAGTAGAAGCAGGACCTGCTGAAGGCATGATGCTCATGCTGGGGAGCTCTGGAGATGTGCTCCACTCACCCAGGCATCCACCCTTCACACCCTTTAGCTCCCAGGAAACTCTTTCTCCTCCCAGGTTTTTCACATGGCCCCTGCTTTTCTCACTGAGCACTCAGCTCCATTCTCACCTGCACAGATTCCTAATGCTGGGACTTGGCAACTAGGAATGCCAGGCTAAAGGCCAGAGTCTTCTGGAGGTGGATAGAGCCATCCTGGACACTTTAGGAGGTGGTCTGTCATCATCTGGCGTGAGCCAGCTCAGAAGCAGGTGGCTGAGGCCCAGAGGAGGCAAGAACCCAGATCTAAACAGGGGAGTTCCACTGAGTTGAAATGATGGGATGGCAGGATCAGCCCAGGCTATCTACCATCAGATAGTCTCATCCTTGGGGCTCTCCCACGCAGGGCCAGGAGTTGGGTTTCAATGGTCTTTTTGGGTCTCTTCCAGCCCAGGATATTCTATGATTCTGTGACTGTCATGCACCTTGTCCCTGAATCCCTGAATTCCCATGCACAGTCTGCACCCATCCACCTCTGCCCAGCCATTCCCAAATTGTCTGTACCCATTTATGTAAATATCCATCCCTTCTCAGCTGTTTAATCTACTGTTCAATCCGCTGTTGGCTCTCTGGCTCCCCATCCAGCTCACCATGGTGCTCTCTGATACTCTGACAGTGGTTTCTCAGGCTTTGCTGCATGGCCTGGAGCAAGCAAAGGTGGGACAAAGTTCTTTTCTGCCAGGAGGGCATGTCAGGAACAGTAGCTACGTGTGGCTGTGAAACAGCCTCTCTGGCTTATTCTATTGCTGGTAAGTGACTGATGAACCATTAAATGAAAGCAAAATGCCCCATCTATGTCAGGCTGGGCAGGAATGAAGCTCTCCCTACTCAGAGGTCCCAGTTCAGCGAGGGATGTAGAACATCCGAGCGCTGAGTTTTGAGGTGTGCAGACACATTCCCCTGAGGATTGTGTCCCCATGTGATGACCTTCCTGAATCAGCCAGGTGACCTGCTGTGTAAGACACCCCACTGTGCCCTCAGAGGAGCCCTTTCTAGGGTTTTCCTGGGATCCCTCATACTTGCAAAACACCGCTGCAGTGTTTGAAAGCTCAGGTAGTCCCTGGTGCTGATGCTGTTGCTAATGAGGCGATCACAGAGTTGTTTCTTTCCAAGTGTTGATCAAGTGAAGCTGCAAAGTCTTTGTCCTGGGGTGGTTTTTTGTTCTCTCTGCTCAGCTGGTGTTGATGTGGAGGCACTTGTAGGGCTTTGTGCTTGAGTGGCTGGCTCCAGCCCACTTCCCAAAGCAGCAAGCGTTGAGAAGTATTCAGATATTGCTGACATGAGGTTTTATTGCATCTGAGCCACCCCAGTCATCCTATGCTGACAGCCAGCCTCAATCCTGCCCCTGACCCTGCAGCGCCTCAACCACCCTCCCAACAAGGTGATTCCCAGTATTTCCATCCTTGCTGGAGCTTTCTCATTGCCTGTTCTGGTTGTCAGGGAAAGGGTATGTTCTCATCCTTCCCAATTGCTCAGTAATCAGCTGCATCTCCACAGTGTGGCTGCTGTCTCAAGTGAGCTCAGATACTGTCTTGCACCAGAGAAAGAGGCAAATCATAGAATACAAAGGAAGCCATCCCTTGGGCTGAATGTAAGTCAAACACAGACATGAGAAACCCAAAAAAGGGCCTGTGAGGCTGGTAACTTGTGTTATCTCATTTCCAAAAATGCATTGGCCTCTGCATTCAATGCTGAATCACTATTGGAGTATTATCTCTTTGGTCAGAAAGACCAGTGCGGTGCATTCTGCTTCCCTGCCTCAGGACAGGGGTGGGAGTAGTCACCTCTCTGTGCAAAGTCATTTGGTGCCTCAAGGACTCAGCCAACACCCCTGCCTCACCTCCAAACTTCCCTCCTCGTGGAGGTTCCTCCTTGCCGCATTTTTTAGTGTGCTTTTTCACCCTCCTTCCTCTCTCCATCCACACACTGGATTTTTCCTGTATTTTTTTTGTGCCTGAAATTCAGTGTCCAGCAGGAACACAAATCTCTCTTCCCTCTGCTGAAATCCCAGCATGTCTGCAGGGTTTCCTGAGCTCTTCTTCAGCCCGTGTAGCCCCTGAGCCCTGGCTGGCAGCAGCCTCTGGCTGATGGGGACCATGGGGCTCCTCGTGATGGCTGAGCTGTGTTGTGCCAACCACATCCCCAGGCACTGCAGATTTGTAACAGTGTTTTATTCCTCTTTTTCTCAAGGGTGCAAGCTCATCTGGAGTTGGCACCAGCAGGAGGCATAATTAAGAGAATCAGGCAGAGCTGCTCAAAGGCAGCACTTGGCTCCCTGTGTAGCTTGAGTGTGTTTGCACACACGGATGGCAGGTGAGGGGGGGTGGGCATGGGGAGCTAACCCAAGGCCTCCCACTTTCCTGATGCTTTCATCTGGGGAGAAGCCTCCGGGTCATCTGCTTTGCATGTTTCTGGGCAGGGGTTTCTGGTGTCAGCCTCTTTCAAGAGGTTATTTCCTTGCACAGAGGACGAATCTTGCCCTGCAGGTCACCTCCTATATCATCATCAGCTTCATCCTCTGCCAGTGACCCAGTGAGGCCCTTCCTCTTCCTCACTGAGCCCCTAAACAGGACTCTGACTGTGTTCTTGGCCATCTTCCCAGGTCCTCATGGGTGGTCACCCTGTCAATACCTGGAGGTGAAGCACACCCAATGTCAGGATGCTGTGGGATCCTTAGGACCACTGGTGTGAACTCATGTTCTCCTCACTAACTCCACTGACCACTCCATGCGATGTCACCCTGGGTCTGTCCTTCACACCCTCCAGGGCACTGGAGATTCCACTTTTTTGGAATGCTGCCATTCCCACTGACTCCTCAACACCACCACTCCAGTCCTTTGGAGAGGTGGGATTGCAGAACAGGCTGCCTGTCTCGACCCTTGCAGGCTGAGGAAGTGACTCACCTGGCTGTGGTGAGGGGTAAAGGGTTTGGGCAGACAGATGGGCCAGGTGATGAAATCATGATATCAGGGATGCCAGACAGCCTGGAAGCATCAGCACCAAATATTCTTGCCATTAGCTGGTGGTGAGCGTGTGAGATTCTGCCAGTGTACATACCTCATACCACTGCACTCAAGTTCATGCAGTACCATCTGGACCATCTCTTTTTGTAATAGCAATGGAAAATAACATTTTCCGTGAAGGACCAGCATTCCCTTGCCCAGTGCTGACTGTTTCAGGTGCTGGCACTGCATGCTCACACAATTTCACACACATCAGGCTTGGAGCCCCATCCAAGCATTGCCATTTCAACAGAGATTTGAGACACAGCCCTTGTACCAGCACCAACCTGGACTGCTTAGGAAACCTGGAGCTCGAGCTGCAGAGGCTCCTTTCAAGTGTCTTATCCCCATCATTAAAAACAAGGTCATTTGAAACATTTGGGTGCTGCCATGAACAAATAAAGCAGAGCCCAATAGAAAATCAGAGAAGAAGCCCTTTCAGCTTTGAGCTTTTGGGACAAACCCAGGCTTTCAGCACCACATACAAAAATGTTCTGTAAAAGACACTGATTAAAGTCAAAACTCTCCACAAGTTTAATAAGCTGCTTCTTTGCCTTACAGAACATTGGCAAAAAGATGTCGTGCCAACAGTTCATAGCAAACCTGGACGGGCTGAATGATGGGAAGGACTTTGCAAAGGATTTGCTGAAGGTAATGTGATATAAATAGACAGTGGGACACTGTCATTATTGCCCAGTCCTGCTGAGACACTCTGAACCCTTCCATCAGCATTTTCCAGTGCACAATTGTTTCAGGAGAAGAATTGTAAACCCCATGGATGTCTCTGCTAAGAGGTCTGTTCCCTGGTGGTATTTTATCCAGGTTTGTGGCATATCTGCCCTCAGAGCATACAAGGGACCCTTTTTCCCCCTAGCAGTTCTGTGATGCCCCAGACAATGCACAGAGCAAGGTACTCCCCACCCCCAAATACGACCCTCCAGCACTGATACTTTTCTCTGCCTTCACTTCCATGCAATTAGATGCAGTGTTCCAACACAACTAGTGCAGTACCATGAGATGTTGGTTTAACACCCCAAAGTCAGTGTTTTCACCTTACCCCACCCCTCCATATTGTCAGGGCAACCCCCACATTCTGCTTTCCTAGCCCATTCCTGCTTCTTTTCCAGTGCCCCAGGGAACCACTGGAATTTTGCACAGGAGGACCTGGAAAAGCTGATCCCAAAGTCCATCATCCCTCCCCTGCTACTCTGTTCAAGCTTCCCCTTTCCTTTCCCCTAGTTAAGACATCAGTGGTGTCATGGCATATCCCAGAGTCTTCTACCATCTTATGTAGGCCAGGAGTCACTCAGGACTAAGTACAGCATCCAGAATGAGTCAAAAATGTCATATACAGGCTCCCGAGCAAGGTTGGCTGCCAGACCCCTCTGCTGCTGATGTGCCCAGTCCAGTACCCAGCATGGCACACAGACAACAAGGGGTCTAGCACTACAGCAGTTGTCCTGGTCACTGGTGAATGCTTCCCCAGGACCATTCAGCAACGAAGGGATCTCTCCAAGAGCACAGGCAGAGCGTGGAGGAGGAGATGATCCCCACAGCCAGACATGACTTCCATGAGAGACACAGCTAATTCCATGTTCTCGTTTCAGACACTATACAACTCCATCAAGAATGAGAAGCTGGAGTGGGCCATGTAAGTATATGCTAAGCTTTTGAGGGCGAGTGTGTCTTTCCAAGTGTCTGGCCAGTCTTCAGTCATGTTTTCAATCCCAAAATATTTCCTGCCAAGCCCTCAAGCACTGAAGTCCCTCTGTAGGCAAGTGGAGCTTATTTATGGCTTAGACACAAAAGAAGTTGGGGAGATTGGTGACAGTCTATGGATCCATGATCTAAAGGAAGGGAATGCCCTCTATTTTTTGCTATTACACATGTAAAACACTGGTCCCTCTCCAGGTGCTTCAGGAGTCTTTGCATAAGGAAAGATCTGTGCTTACTTTGGTCACTGAACATTCTACCTCTTCCACACAGCGTTTGTTTTTTTTGTTTTTTTGAGGGTTTTTTCCCCCTAGAAATAGTATCAGAAACTCACTCATGAGGGAAGGGACCATGTAATATCTCCAGCCCAGCTCCCTCCTCAAAGAATGGCCAACACTGAATTCAGACCAGGACGCTCAGGGCTCTGTTCATTTTGATCCTGAAAACCTCCAAGGACAGAGAACCCACAACCCTTCTGGATCCACAAACCAATATTTAATTATTCTGAGAGTGGCATTGTTTTCTTGTCTCTGTTGTTTTGTCTCATGGCCACTGTCTCTTGTCCTCCTGCCATGTACCACAGTGAAGAGCCTGTCTTTGTCCTCTCAATAACCCCCTCCCATGGGAAGGCTGCCAGGAGGTCCCCCAAAGCCATCTCTTCTCCAGGATGAACAAGTCCAGTTCCCTCAATCGCTTCTTCCACTGCCCCCAGTTTCCTTGGTGGCCTCAGCCGAACTCTCTCCGCCTTGCCGATGTTCTTTCCCCTACTGGGGGCCCAACACGGTTTGCTGTATCACGACATGATGCACTGAGTGCAGAGCAGAGGGTCACTTCTCTCCGCCTCCTCACTGTGCCGCTGTTACACAGCCCAGGATGCTCTTGGCCTCTGTTTCTGCAAGGACGCGCTGGCTCCTCTTCATCCTGCTGCTCCCCAGAGCCCAGCACAGCACTGGCGTGCTCCTGGCCCTCTCAGCACTGGCCCTGTACTTCTCTTTTTTACGTCATCCACAAGCTCAATGAGCTGCACTCTGTCTTCTTCTCTAGGTCAAACAAGCCTGGAAACAGGTGGAATGGTGGTCCCACATCACAGCACCTTCCTCAGCCCTTGTTCCCCTGCTCTGCCACCCACCCGTGCCCAGACCTCAGCGAGGTCCCCCAGCCCCAGTGTCTCTTCCTTGCTGCTGATGGGAAGCTCAAAACAGATCTGGGATCTTAAGCTAACACAGCAGACATTTTCCTTCCTCTTTCCCTTTCCCCCTTTCTCCATTTTCCCCTTTCCCTTTCCCCATTTTCCCCTTTTCCATTNATGGTGGTCCTACATCACAGCACCTTCCTCAGCCCTTGTTCCCCTGCTCTGCCACCCACCCGTGCCCAGAGCACAGGCCAGGACCCTCAGCGAGGTCCCCCAGCCCCAGTGTCTCTTCCTTGCTGCTGATGGGAAGCTCAAAACAGATCTGGGATCTTAAGCTAACACAGCAGACATTTTCCTTCCTCTTTCCCTTTCCCCCTTTCTCCATTTTCCCCTTTCCCTTTCCCCATTTTCCCCTTTTCCATTTTCCCCCTTCCCTTTCCCTTTCCCTGCCCTGCCCTTCCTCTTCCCTCCCTTCCCTTCCCCTCTTCTTTCTTTTCCTCTTCTTTCTTTTCCTCTCCTCCTTGATCTCAGACCTCTCTTGTCTCCAGAGGCTCAGGTGACTAAACAGGACCTTTAGCCCATCCCCTGCTCTCTTCCTCGTACTGTGTGGAGCAGAAAAGCATCCGCAGATGTTTCGATCCTCGCTCCCCACCTCCCCGGGCCGAGCTGTGCAGAGCAGGAGCCGCATCCCCAGCCGTGCCCGGTGGCAGCGGCTCGGGGTCTCCTTCCACAGTCAGCCCTGGGGAGGCAGAAGTTTCTTAGGAGGGCAGGTGCCATCGGTGTCCCTCTAAAACCCACCTTCCCTGTCACCTGCGCGGTGCCGGTCGCGCCCGGGCTCTGTCGCGAGAGGGAGCTGCGAGCCCCGCAGCCGGCGGGCTGGTTTATGTAAGGGCAGTTCAGCGGGAGTGCGTCTGCCGCTGGATGCGGGCTCTGGTTACACAACTCCCGCCAGCGCTGCTCCCTGCTCGGGCACATCCCAACGATGTCACCCTGTAGTGGGTCCCGCTGTAGCGGGGCGGCTCCAGCCGGCAGCATCCAGCCCCCTCCTTCGCTCCTCCACCCAGCCCACTGATGGGGGTATCCTTACACCCCCCCACTGTATCGCTGCACACCCCCTCACTGTATGCCTGCACCCCGCTCTGTATCCCTGCACCCACTCACTGTATGCCTGCACCCCGCTCTGTATCCCTGCACCC
>VWZG01006007.1:169594-205560 GCA_013396735.1 Grallaria varia | reverse complement strand
TACCCCCCCTGTATCCCTGCACCCTCCCTCCATATCCCTGCACCCCCCCCACTGTATCCCTGCACCCCCTCAGCTGCTCTGCAGGGGCAGAGATGCTCCCTGGCATGTGGTACCCGGGTCAGAGACTCCCTGGCGCTGCGTGCCTGGTTTTCTCTCAGTCACCTGGCCCTGAGTCACAGCCTCGCACAGGCAGGACCCTCTTCCTACTTGCCTCTGCCTTCTGTCCTTGTCCATCCCGGGGAGGAAATGCCCTTGAGCACAAATCCCACCAGACAGGCAGGTATGTGACCGTCAGCCCAGCAGCACGAAGGACTCTGAGGGGTCCTTCTGGTGCAGCCCAAAGAACTGAGCCCCACTAAATCCCCACCCAGGTGTAGTGTCTGGGCACTGCCTAAGCCCCAGGACTCCTGTGGGTGCTGCGGGCTGAGAAATCATCCTCTTCCAAGAGGTGTCTGATGCTTTGGCCATCTGCTTGTGCAGGGCGGGGAGTGTGGTGTTTTACTGCTCACATCCCAGCCAGTGGATTCATCTCTGGGCCACTCCTCGGCTGAGGTTTGGTCCCAGTCTGATCTGCACCCTGAGGTGACCACTCAAACCATTTAGATGTTGACATCTATCACACAGGGCAGAAGCTCCATTTGCTCTCCCTCCTTCATGTCTCAGGGACAGTGGAAACTATCACTTCCCATACAAGTTCTAGTTTCTATGTGCCAGAGTAGGTTTTACTCCAGACGGGAAGAGACAAGCTTGGTGGAGTCAGTAACACTTTCCTAAGATGCTCAGCTCTTGCTGTTCAAGGCCCAGGACCAGGAGATCTGTGAGGAGAAGCAGTTTTTATGGAAATGGTCAGGATTTCTTGTTGTTCGCCAGCTCGCCCTGAGGATACAAATGAGGAGCTGATGTATAACCTGTCCCAGGGTTTGTCTTTTTTTGGTCAAGTGGCCCATCTCTCTTATGTCTGCAGAGCTTTTGTTCCTCAGAGTTGCAGAGGACATTCCTAAAGGTCCTTCAGTGTCTAGGTGCTCCCTCTCAGCTTTTGAGAAATGCTGGTGATACCTGGATTTCAGCAAAAGTTTTCCTTAAGCTCTGGTTTTAGGGCACAGAGTCAGAGACTCTCCCTGTGAAATGCTTGTAGTTCTCAGCATGAGGTGTCTGCAGGTTCCTGGTGTTCAGACAAGCACCCATCCTCTTACCCATTTTGAGTAACCTCACAGTGGGACCTCTGGGACAGTCACCTGCCACTCGCACTCCTCCCAGCTCAGACCACCACCACTGGCACTCTCTGTGTGTCAGAGTCCCCACATCTCCTTTCTTTTTCTTTCCCTGACCAGTCTTGCAATAAAAACTCAAAGCAGACAGGGCGCACTGTGACCTGCCCCATGTCTTCTCCACTCAATCTCTTCTCTGATTTTGTTTCCAAGTGATGAGGACGAGTTGAGGAAATCCCTCTCGGAGCTGGTAGATGACAAATTCGGAGCCAGTGCGAAGAAGGTGACAAGGATTGTTGACAGCAGCAACCCCTTCCTGGACATCCCCCAGGCACTGAACGCAGTCACCTACAAGCACGGTGTCCTCACCCGTAAAACCCACGCAGACATGGATGGGAAGAGAAGTACGTGTTACTGGGACAAGGGAAGAGGTGCCCTGGGCACCTGGAGCTTTCCCCCTACCCTTCTTCCTGCCATTTCCTCACTGCATCCCAAGGAACACAAGAGAGATCCCCAAAAGTGCCAGGACACAGGGAAAGGAGGGGGGGTTTGAGGCATTTGTAGACATGAATGTTTTCGGGAGGCCTCCCCCTTCCCTTCTCACTGCCAAGGAACCTGCTGGTGCCTGTCCCACACAGACAGACCTGGTCTTCCATCTTGCTCATGGGCATGTTCTCAATCCCACACCCTGATCAATGGGGGCAGGTTGGTCCCTCAGCAGTTGTCCACCCCAGTCCTGACCTTGGGGACAGTCTGGTCTGCCAAGCTTTGCTCCTTCCCATGTCCTGCCATGTGCTGGCTGGGGGACAGAACACCCCATAGCTCTGCTATCAGCATATGGGATTACAGGAAAGGTAAAGGAAAAGACATTTGGGAAGTGTTAATGAGCAGAGATTAATTAAACCTTGGATAATCCCGTCTGGTAAGTGATGTGATTGGCCCAGTCACTGCAGCCAAGTCTTGAGCAGAGATTACCACCAAAGGCCTCACTTGCTTCCAGCACTTTCTAAATACCCCGTGCTTGGAGGATCAGGTGTCTTGTTGTTATGGCTCCCCTCATCTCCCACTCCTTTCCAGCTTCCAGAAAGCTCTCTGTCCCCAAGTCCATCCAAATGGCTGGTGGCAGTGCTCCCTTCTCAGTGTAAGAGAAGCTGCTTTACCCGGGATATGTCTGCCCAACTCACCAGAGCTCAGGGAATGTCTCTGCTCCCCAAGCATTTAGTCCAAGGAGACTAAACCTGGGTTTAGAGGAGCAGAGAGTTCCTCTAGGTGTCAAAACCAGAGATGACCTTCTCCTGTTCCTGCTGGGAGGCTGCAGAGCCCAGTCACTGTCTCTCAAACACATGTCCCTGCAGACAAGCCACTCGTGAGCAAAAGCTTGGTGGTGTCTGAGGTCTGGGCACCGACCGGTGTGTGCCTGTGGTGGGTCATGGGAGGAGTTGGGTTTGCCAGGAAGGTCAAGCAACACCATTTACAATTAAATATTCTTCCTTTTTTAGCTCCCAGAGGAAGAAGAGGTTGGAAAAAATTTTATGCTGTGCTTAAAGGGACCGTCCTTTATTTACAAAAGGTAACCATGGGGAACTGTCCCCTTTGCTGTCTCACGCTGTCTCCAAAGCAGTCCTGCTGTCCTAAGCAGGAGACCCACAGATGCAAGTAGGGATGAATCCATATCCTAACACATGTATGGACATCAACAGATCTCCCACAGAGACCATAGCTGGAGTGTGCTCTCATGTTTTGTAGTGGTGTTCATGCTAAGGAGACTATTCACAGCCTCAAAGGAGGCCCCTGAAGGAAGAAATATGAAAGACAAAACACTAAGGCAAGACTTCTGCAGCAGTGTACCAGCAAGAAGGAGCTGTTGGGGAGGGTGAATGAACAGATGATATGGAATAGGTGAAATAGGATAGTGGTGAGAAAGGCAATAGGAAACTGAAGAGGTGGAGCATCTGACCAGTCTTATCCTGCCTGTTGTTTTATTTGCTGGCAGAGATCTGATTACACACAGCTTTATTGAATCTGATATAGGAAGCCAGTTGTTGTGACCTTTTGTGTTTCGGTAAAGCTTTTGATACTGTCTCTCACAGGATCCTTCTGGACACAATGTCCAGCTCACAGCTGGATAAACACATCCTGTGGTGGGTGAACAATTGGTTCACAGGTCTGGCAAAAGACGTGACAGTGTCTGGGGTGACATCAGGCTGGTGACCTGTCACCAGTGGGGTTCCACAGAGCTCTGTGCTCTTCAACATCTTCATAAATGACTTGACCCCACAGAGAGACCTTGACAGATCAGAGGGCTGGGCAATCACCAACCACGTGGAGTTTAACAAGGGCAGGTGCTGGATTCTGCACCTGAGATGGGGCAACCCTGGACGTACAGACAGACTGGGGAGTGAGAGGCTGGAGAGCAGCTGGGGAGAGGGACCTGGGGGTCCTGGTCAGTGGCCAGTTGGCCACGAGTCAGCAGTGTCCTGGAGCCAGGAAGGACATCCCTGTCCTGGGGGGCATCAGGCCCAGCATTGCCAGCTGGGCCAGAGAGGGGATTGTCCTGCTCTGCTCTGTGTGGGGCGACCTCACCTGCAATATTGGGGCAGCTTTGGGCTCCACAACACAAGAAAGATCTAAAGTTCTTAGAGAGTGTCCAAAGGAGGAACACAAGGATGGTGAAGGGTCTAGAGGGGCCATATGAAGAGGTCGGACCTCACCAGGCTCTGCAGCTTCCCCATGAGGGGCAGTGGAGGGGCAGCTCCAATCTCTGCTGTCTGTGACAGGACCTGAGGGAATGGTTAGAGTTGAGTTGGGGAGGGTGAGGTTGGGTATTAGGAAAAGCTTCTCTGTCTAGAGGGTGGTCGGGCACTGAACAGATCCAGGGCTTCCAGAGCTCGAGGAAGATTTGGACAATGCCCTGAGGCACATGGTGGGATTGTTAGGTCTATGCAGGACCTGGAGTTGGACTTGGATAATCCTTGTGGGTCCCTTCCAGCTAGGGATATTCTGTGACTCCATGGTTTTATTCTTGAAGTTTATATTCTTCTTCATGACCTTGCTGATCTGGGTCCTTCCATGGGCTACCAAGTGTCACTTTCTGCCTCTCTTCATCTCTGGTCATTGTGTAGCCACCTCTAGTCAACACAAGCACAAATCCCAGGTCCTTGTGGAAATCAAAGTCACCATGGAATAGCTTCCCTGGATGCTGTAGCATTCATGTCTCTGGCACTTGGGTGCTGGGAGGACTTGCTGGAAAGTTTTCTGTGGAAAAATCCGAGGAGACTGGATAAGGGGCTCACACTTGACTATCAGTGTGAGCCAGCCCAGGATGCCAAATGTCTGTTCATAATGCAAACAGCATAACCCACTGAACTAGGTCTGAACTACCTGAGCAGCACATGCCGAGCAGTAACCCATTGAACTCACCTTGTTGGAGCAGCACTCCCCGTGGGCAGATGCTCCTACGTATCGCAGTATTATCTCCACAGCAATGAGAATAAACAAACAGTGGATTATATAAGAAAGGCAGAAAGATCCCCAGGGCAGCACGGAATTATGACTCAGAGCTCGTAGCGCATCCCAGTGATTCTCGTGTTTTGCCAGGTCCTATGGCAGATGTCAAAAAGCCAACAGAAATCTGGCAGCAGCGTGTTGTAACTTCCAGTGTGGGTTGCTCTCAGCCCAGTGGTGTTTTTACAGCCCTGCCACTCTCTCCTGCAGCTCAGGGAAGCTGCTGCACACAGGAGAGCCCAGATCTACTCCAGCCCTTCAAGCCAGCAGCACTCTTCTCATATCTTAGTCCTTGTCTCCTTACAAGTCTCCACATGGAGTCCACCAAAGAGTCCTCACGCGGACCATTGGTGATGCTTGAGGATTTGACTTGTATGGAGCTACCATCAACATTTAATTTTATGACAGTTTCTCTATGGAAAAAAAAAGGATATTTCAGTGATCACAGGAAGCATTTGAATCTGAATGAATTTTTCCCCAAGGACTTCTCTCAGGATGAGTCTGTTCAGAGGGTAAATATTTCCTCATGAGGGAAAAAAGAGGGGCAAGCACTGATCTCTTCATTGTGGTGACCAGTGACAGGACCTGAGGGAATGGCTGAAGTTGTGTCAGAGCAGGTTTAGGTTGGATTTTAGAAAAAGGTTCTTGCCCCTGAGGGTGTTTGGCCACTGAACAGTGGTCACAGCCCCAAGGCTGCCAGAGCTCAAAGAGCATTTGGATGATCCTCTCAGGCACATGGTGTGACTCTTTGGGATGGTCCTGTTTAGGGCTGGGAGTTGGACTGGATGATCCTTGTGGATCCCTTCCAACTCAGGATGTCCTGTGAGTCTGTGATTGGGAATGAAATACACCTTCAGGATGAAATCTTCCTCCCATGTTGGACCAAAATCCAGTTTACTGAAGATTTTCTTGGCTGCCTGGACAGCAGCAGAAGGAGCCATGAAGCTGACACTGAGCGTCATTGCTGCTCCTGGGGCAGAGGGGTTGGAGTTTCTTTGCTCTTTCCAGGCTTGCAGCAATACCCATTCATTAACATAGTTCATTATGTCAGTTCAAAGTGTTCAGGGTTTAAAAGAGAGTAAGGATGAGACTCACATGGCCATTAGAAGACCAATGTTCTTATCTCCATGACCTTCGGGAGCAAATGTTTCAGACTGAGGGCTTTCTTTACGGACAAAGACTGGAGAAGCAAAACACCCAAGGTTTGCCTGGGTTATGAAAGTGTGAAAAATAACAGCCATGACTGATGTGTAATTGGCAGGAGGGACCAGAATTGCCAAGGGTGCCCCAAGGAAGTAGCATTTGGAACAACAACAAAAGTAAATCTAAGGAATGTTTGGGCAAAGGATTTGGGCAAAGAGGGGTTTCTAAGTCATGAGCTGCTGCCAGACTGTGCTATATCCCTCTTCAGGGGATTCCTTGGCTTGGGCTTGGCTTGGCTGTAGACAGTGTCTACCAGACTTGCAGAGACAGAACAGAAGGATGAGACTGTGAAAGCAAAGTCTTCTCCCTGTCATTTCCCAACATTCCCAGCACTACAAGAGAGGGTGGATAAACATCCACCTGTCCTGTGGATTCCTGGTGCCATTTCTTGCCTGTGGGGTGGTTTGCAGAACAAAGGAGTTGTACAATACAGAAGGAAGTGGTGTGCCAGCCTCCCAAGATCTCAGCAGAAGATGCCTGCAGATAAACATAAGGTAGAACCTGGCTTGAGCACAAACCACCAGGAAAATATTTTCTGATGTGAAGATAGAGGAGAAAGTACCTGCTTCCAGACCCACCTGACATCACGGAGCACAAGTTCATCCTGTTCCGCTTCTTGGCTCAGACCAAATCAAGGATCTAGGCTTTAATAGTAAATTCCCATAAGTTTAATAGGAAACTCTCCTCCGTTTGATTTTGAGGAGCAAGTTGAGTATGAACAAGAGTGAGAGACAGAGGGAAAGCAGCAGGGAAGGAAGGCCTGGGGAAGTAGAGGGACGTAGAAAGGAGGAATGGCCAGACAGAGAGGTGGACATCAAACAGGCAGAAAGGTGGTGGGTGGGTGGACAAGTAGAAGTTGGTCTGGCAGCAACAATTCAGGCAGCAGCCATGAACCTGCTGGTGAGGAGATGTCACATGTCATTGACTGCTGGTGTTAATTGCTGGATCAGCGTGTTGGAGCACAGTCTGCTGAAGCAATTGCCTGTTCCCCTAAAGGGCTGCAGCACAGTCTTGAGGAAGACACACAGACTTGGGAGCAGGGCACACCTCTCCTGTGCACTAATCTGCTCTGGGCACTGACTCACTCCATGGCCCTTGGCAACTTACTTCACCTCTGCGAAATGGGGATAATAACCCTTAATCACCACACGTGGAGCAGTGTTGGGAAGAATGATGGAGAGCTGTAAAGCATGAGGTGCTTTTATACAGAAGTACTGGAGAGGGTGCAGGTCTCCCAAAGGTTCTGCCCTTGCAGCCCCAAGCCGTGAAGGGGTTCCCAGCCAAGCCCTGAGCCACAGATGCTGTCACGGGCAGGTCCTTGCCAAGATAGTGCTCCTTGGAGAGCCAAGTTCTTGACTAGACTGAAAAGTGCACAAGGGATTGTTTTACTAATTAAATGGTTCCGTAGGCTGGTAGATGTGAGGTGAAGAAAAGGAAGAAAAGGAAAAGCCACTCACAAACCAGAGCATGAGAAATCTCTGTTGTTCCATGTCCATATTCCCATCACTTCCCAGAGCTGGTTCTGAGGCAGCAGATACACTGGGCTCTCTCACCCCATCCGGGTGCCCTGCAAAGGCAGGGACAAGATATAGGTGCCTTTTCTCGACAAAACAAGCTTTGATATTAGTTGTGGATCTCCCACCACCTGCTCACAGGGCTGGGCAGCAGGGGACAATGGCCCAAAGCCTCCAGGAGCACCACCATGACAGACGCTAAGCCCAGGCAAGGGGGTGGTCGTGCATCTTTGAGCAGAGCCTTGGTGCAGCAGGAAAGGCACATGAATGAGGAATCTGGCTACACCATCAATGTTAAAAGCTGAAAGTAAATTTAGAGGGATACTGAAGCAAAGTGTGCACACCTGGAATTGATTCCTGTAGAGGATATCCCCAAAACAGACCCTGTAAAATGCTGACCCCACTATCCTACACCTGGAGAAGCAAGAGAAAACTTGACATGTCACCATTCAAGGTCTGGGGGCTAAGGGTAACTGGAATGGTGTGCCACAGCATTCCTTGCCCATTCCTCAGTGACGAGTACCTGTGTGAATGGTGCGGGACACATAGGAGAAAAATTCAACAGCCCTTTGATACCAAATCAACCTCTTTGCTGGGAAATGTATGGCAGGATAACACCATGGAGAAGGTGACAATGAGGTTAGTGATACTGTATAGTGGACAGGACATTGGCTGAAGTTCCTCCAAGTGTGATACCACTTGTTTTAGTGCCAGTCAATTTCTTTGAGTTAAACCAGAATCACTTCCCTGGAAGTATCTGTGTTACTGTTACATTTTTGGGAGCATCTCTTCTTAGCAGCACTTAAAACTTACACCAAAGCTCAGAAAGGGAGTGAGGCAAACTGCAGAGAAGCTGTTGGAGATTTTGGAGCAGAGCTGATGTGGTTTGTTGAAAGGTTATTCCCCAGGGAGAGGCTACATAGAGTAGGTTGCAGTGTGGTGTTAGTGCTGGGCACTGTGGTGGCTTCAGACGTGTGTGTGGCATCATGTAAGCCTTGGAGATGTCTGTGGATGGAGCAGTTTAAGAGCACACAGACATCCCTCAGCATCATCAGCCTTCCATACCATCATGACTAACACAGCACAGGCACTGGGATGAGCCTCCTGGAAAAGCCAGCCCATGCAGTGACCTCCAGCACTGTGCACTCCTGCAAACAGGGAGGCAGAAGGTGGAAAGAACCTGCTTCGTTCAACCTCCCGCTGATTTACTGGGTCCAGCATTAGAAAAAGAAGATTTGGCTTTTCCTTACACTGACACTGATGCCTGAGAGCCTGAAATCCACAGAGGCAATACCTGATGATTCCACTCAAGCCAAGGATCTGCATTAGTCAAAGCACTTTGCAGCCGTAGCAGTTTCCTCCTGTCACGCACCATTAAGCCAAGTTATTTGCACTGCATTTTCAGAAAGCTTATCTTGAAATAAGAGATCATGGGCAGCACAGTTCAATTTATTCAGATCCAAAGAGCTTCAGCCTTATAAAAACTTCCTGAATTGAGGGATCTCTGCAATATATGAGGCCTGAGCAGCAATGTCTTCCACTAGTAAATGTTGCTCTCCAAATTGGGGGAGCACATTAGGTCTTCACAGGGCAAAGCATTTGTTTTTCTTTGCTACAAGGCTAATAGCCCATTCCTCTGGCTACTGAAATCCCCGCCATGGAAAGGTCGCTTATAATGCCCACCTGAATGCCCACCCGAATGCCCACCCAAACACAGGGTGCCTGCAGCACCCCACCTTCCTCTGCTGGAAAGCCAGAGCTTCTCTTTGGGGTTCACCAACTTCAGGAGTCCATGCCTGACATGTCTATGTGGCTCCATGGCATTTCTTTGCATCATGCCAGGTTTGAAATGCTGATGAACACAGTATGGCAACCACTTCAGTGCCAAAAGGGCACTAAAGAGACATCAGGAGTGGTTCAGGTGGGCCACGCTCAGCTTGGCAACTGCCCAGCAAACCCCACATCTGTGTGGAAGAGCACTGGTTGCAGGGATGCTGCTGTTCCAGGGCTACCGGAGCCCAGACCCTCCTCCACACAAAGCTGCAGTGACAAGACAAAGAGTAGTGGATTCAAACAGAAAGAGAGGAAATTTAGGCTGGTTCTATGAAAAAAAAATCTCTATTGTGAGGGTGGGCAGGCCCTGGCACAGGTTGCCCAGAGAAGCTGTGGCTGCCCCATCCCTGGAAGTGTCCAAGGACAGGTCTCGGAGCAACCTGGGCTAGTGGAAGGTGTCCCTGCCCATGGCAGGGGTTTGAAACCAAATGAGCTTTAACGTCCCTTCCAGACCAAACCATTCTGTGACTCTATGATTCTATGAAGCTGCAGCACCAGGGCAGGCACTCACTGATCCCCACTGGTGACTGGGAATTGCATCCCAGCTTGAGCTCTGAGCTGTGGGGGCAGCTCTGCAGAACCCTGGCCCTGCCTTCTGCCTTCCCACGAAGCCTCAGGCGTGTGCTGAGTTAGAGATAACTATTGATAATTATGTTTAAAACTTTCATCTCCTTCTTCACATCTTCCCAGTGAACTTAATGATGGAAGCAGTTGCCAGATGTTAATTATTATCATTATCAGCCCCTAGCATTTACTGTACAAAGCAGTGCTTTTCTTGGTCTTGGCACTGTGTGATTATAGTGCAGTGAGAAAGGCAGGTTCATTAAAGCAGCCCGCAAGTGTTAGTGTTGTCATTATCCAATTAACGTTCCTCTTCACAGGATGAATATAAACCTGACAAAGACCTCTCTGAAGTGGATCTGAAGAACGCCATCCGTGTGCACCACGCCTTAGCCACAAAAGCCTCTGACTACAGCAAGAAGTCCAACGTGCTCAAGCTGAAGACAGCTGACTGGAGAGTCTTCCTCTTCCAGGCCCCGTGAGTTCCAGCTCTTCCATGGATGGGCTGGCTGATCTCCAGCCACTGCCAGAGTCCCCCGTCCTGCCCAGATCATCACACACCTCAGGGGACAGGGCTGGGGGGAACAAGGAGCTGAGGGTGATGTCTGTAGGGCTGTGCAGAGGACTTGGTCAGAGGTCACAGTTTCTTGGTCGCTCTGCATCACTCCTGGAGGTCCTTCTCATCTGTCACCCAGCTGGGCTGAGCAGGATGGGCTGGGATGAAAAGGGCTGAGTAAAGGGCTCCTCTTGCTAACTCCTGTTGGCAGCCTGTGAAAGGCAGAGGATCTGTGTGGTGCATTGAACTAAGGAGGTGATTGTTCCGCTCATCAGCTTTTGATGGGGATACTGTCTAAAGCTCCTCAAAGAAGTCTGCTCAGCCAGACCAGGTCTTCTTCCTTCCTTAGTCCATTGCAGAGGAAAGTTGTGCTGCCAGTAAGTGTCCAGTGTGATGGAGTTATCTTCTGTCTTACGTTTCTTGTGTCTTCTGCTGAGGGAGGTGATATTGTAAGTTGGGCTGGAGTACCATCAAGCTAAAGCTTGACTTCTGAATTTGTGCAGCAAAAGCCCACTTAAAGGCTTGGGGGAGCAGCACCTGAACAGATTTGATGGGAGACCCTTCACAGTGTCCCACAAATGACACTGAGGGGTCCATCCTGCTCCACGGGACCTCTCTTGTGTGGCTGTCACTCTCCTTGGCCATGGCCTCTCCCTGGCTCCTCAGGAATGCACTCAGAGCTGATGAGGAAGACAGAACTGCCAAGACTGTGAGAGACAGATAGAAAACCTAAAATCATCAGGGCACTGTAGAGGAGCCAATTATCCAGGATTTCCCTCTGTTCACAACCCAGGGTGGCACAGCAGTGGTTTCAAAGCAAGGCCACTGTTGGCCCTCCCAAGCATGGGTGGCTCCAGTCTGGTTCTGAGTCAGGAGCATTTATAGACACTCTCTATCTTCTCCTATCCTCCATAATAGGAGCAAGGAAGAAATGCTCTCCTGGATCCTGCGAATCAACCTTGTTGCTGCCATCTTCTCTGCCCCAGCCTTCCCAGCTGCAATCTGCTCCATGAAGAAGTTCTGCCGCCCGCTCCTGCCTTCATCCATGACCAAGCTGTGCCAGGTAGCGTGAGAGAAGGAGTGGTGGAGGGGTACTCAGTGCTCAGCAAGCCCTTCAGCAGGCAGCTCACGCTGAGCTCATCTGCATGTCCCCCTGTTCTGCCTGATGGACACACTCAGTGCTGAGGGCAGGAACAGGGGAGTGGAGCAGGAGGCTTGGACAGACATGGAAAATTCTGGTGTCTGGCCAGTTCTTCCTCTGCAGTGGCTGTGAACAGCCCTACCCACCCCTGCCTGTTTGGCTGTTGGTTCTGGCTTGTTTACTGCTCTTTGCCCACCACATCCCAGCACCTCCCTGTTGCTGGAATTGAAGCGTCTGAATAGCTCCGTGGTTGATGCTGCAGAGTCCAACACCTGGTTACAGCCCAGGTTTATTTTATATCAAGAGGTGGCACCCTCTTCCTTGAGCTCAAAGGAGACAGGAGAAAGGAGAGTCTGAGTCTCACTCAGCAGGGAAGTTTCTGGAACCAAGGGGTCCCAGTGGATGAGGCCAGGGCTGCCTAAGGCTCAGCTAACCAAGAGCAGCTGCTGTCCAAAGAGTAGCTTTTTTTTTCCCTGTCCAGGAAAATCCCAACGTGCCTTAACCACCTCCAAAAAGTAAGGACACACTGCCACTGTCCCCCAGCAAAGGGGAGGACAGCCTGAAATGTCAGGGCAGAGATACCGCTCCTGTCTGCTGAGCCAGGTGTGGCCAGATGTCCCCTTCCTCAGAGCCCAGATGGGGAGGGTGTTTTTGTCTTGAAAAGTCATCTTGGGATAGTGCTGGTTCTGCCTACCTGTTAAAGGGTGTGGAACATTTCGGGTTTATGGTGCTAAAGGTGCCCAGGTGCCAAAGAAATCCACTCTTGGCATTTGAGGTACCTGAGTTTTGGACTCACCTGAGTTTTGGACTCGCCTGTGTTTCCGCTGCTCCTTATCAGATGAATTTGCAAATGCACAACACACCTTTGGCTCCAGCACAGTAGCTGAGCTTTTGTCCTTGCAGGGAGAGCTCCCACATCTGCAGGCAGGCGGAGCACTTGGGTGCTGCACTCCCACGTTTTAATACCTGACACGCTTCTCTCGGCAGGAGGAACAGCTGAGGTCTCATGAAAATAAAATGAAGCAGATTGCAGACGAATTAGCAGAGCATAAATTACATCCTGTAGAGAAGAGCCTCAAGTCAAAAGAGGCTGAGGAATACAGACTCAAAGAACATTACCTAATATTTGAGGTAAAAGAACTTTCATCTTTTCTGTGATAAATGGTACCTTGGCTGATTGAGGAGAGCTAAGAACTCTGGGGTGGGTGCTGTGAGCCTGGGAGAGCGTGAAAGGAGAGAGAAGGACAAGGGCCCCCAAGCTGGATGGGTGTCTTGGGGCAGCAGCAAGCCTTATTATTTTGCACTGAAGCTAAAAAAAGACATAACAGACATCTCCTTCCCTCTGTGATTTCTAACCAGAGAAGGGGAAAACTGATGAGAGAAAGAAAATCTTCCTTTACTGTGCCAAATCTTGACATTTCCTCAGGTCCCAAGTAAGAAAGTGGTTCATTTCTCACTGTGCATCAGTCTTTCGCAGTAACATTAATAAAAAGAGAAGGGAATCCTTGGGAGAATTAATCTTGTTTTGCTGCAACAATTTCTGTAAATAAAGCCAAACCCAGCATTGCAGCTGATTACAGGCTCTTTGAGGATGCATGTAACTAAGTTTTAACTCTCTTTAAAGTCTAAGAAGCATTTAATTGTGGGAGGAATGGAGTATTTTGTTCCAGTGAGAGCTGAGCAGCAGGCATGATTCCTGCCACATAGGTGTCAGTGGGAAGGGACCGCTGGAGGCCTCTAGTCTTGCTTCCAGCAGGAACTTGGATTATTCCTAGGCTTAGCCCAGACTGAGTGTGTCATTTAGTGGCTGAGCCTCAAAAATCTCCAAGGGTGGAAATATCCTACCTCCCTCCTGCCAGGGCTGCACCACCCTTTTGTGTAACACCCAGACTCTCCAAAGCCACAGCTTCTGGCTGCTGCTTCCCTTGTCTTTGTACCAACCTTTCAAATAGTTGCTGCTGCCTCCCATTTTCCAGACATCTTGTTTTGGATGCCTGCAGAGAAGTCTCCATCCGAGCATTTCTCTGGGCTGCCTTTTCAGTCTTCAAGGAGAAGCTGGCACTTCCAGAGCATAATTCATCTCATCTGTCTTACGAGATGTGCTCTAGAAATGCTTGTTTCTCTGTGCCGACAAAGGAGCCAGCACAGGCTGCCTCTGAGATGTTAATAGAAAGGGTGGGTATTACACAAGTCCTTGAAAAGATCCCATCTAGCACTGGAACAAGGGATCCAGGCAGGAGATGCCTCCCTTGATGCTGTGCTCTGTGAGGAGCAGTGGGGACACAACTCAGCAGAGACAAGTGAATCGCTGGGTGGAAACAACAACAAGCATTTGTATTTGAACCAATCAAAGGGAGCTCCTAAATGAGGAAGGGGCAGATCTGTTGGTCTGATTTTGCCCCCAGTATTCTTATACAATCAGAGTGGCAGCCAAGACTTGTAAAAGCAGCTGGAGAGTCTGACAGACAGACGGACAGACAGACACTTGGGTTGATCAGTCTCTGCACAGACCAGACATTGTGTTGTGGTTAAACCTGTGGGGTGTGACTGGTGGGATCCTGACGGTGCAGGATGGGTTTTCCTGCACTAGCAGATGGCATTGCCACACAGCCCATGGCTCGTCCCTGTTCCCAGGCTCTCTGTTCCCTCTCCCTGCAGAAAAGCCGCTATGAGACGTACATCAACCTGCTGTGCTTGAAGATAAAAGCGGGGACAGATGACCTGGAGAGAATTGAGACCAGTTTCTTCAAGGTGGAAGCTGACGACATTGCTTTGCGGAAGACTCATTCAAGCCCTTCCTTGAGCCAAGGGCACATGTCCGTCAGCTGTAAGGCAGAGAAGGACATTTTAGAGCAGAACACTTAACAAGGAATGTGTGCACAGGGGGATGAACCGGCAATGCTCTGCGCTCCTGGACTAGACCGATGAGCACAATTTTACCTAGGAAACTGTGAGCAAAACCATAGACGTGTATGACACAGGGTTTGCTCTAGTGAAAGAAATTAAAGAAGCTTTAGTTGACACTCTCTGACAATGCTCTGGCATTTCAGCATCATTTCTTCTTCATTCCCAACAGCACCAGTGGCTTTTCTTTCCCTCCTGCTGCAGCCTGCACAACAAAGGGATGTGCTGGTTCTTCAAGGGCCAGGTTGCTCTTTTCTCCACCAGCCCTCTGTCTCCTCCTTCCCTCCCTGGAGTCCCCCCCTCCCCGGGTTCATGGTCACAGTCCCCGGCAGTGCAGGAAACTCAGCCGAGACGATGGTCTGTGGCACCACCAGCACTCCCAGAGAAGGCACAGAGGGGCAGGAGCACGTCCCTCCCACGAGGGGAGCACCCTTCAGCATGTCGTGACATGGCAGGTGTCGTGAGCTGATCGCTGACCGAGTGAGAGGTGTCCTCACCGTGGCACATGGGAACATCATCTGCCCCTGGCAGGAGAGGCCTGGAGTGCCCTCTGTCACCTTATCCTTTTTATATATATATATACATATGAATATATATAAATAAATATATATATATAAGGAAACTTTAACGTGGGTTTTTAACCTCAGTGTGCAAGTGAAGGCAAGCTGCCTGGGGAAGTCACGAGGGACGTGGAGGGTCTGACCAGCCCACCAGGGTGTTTTAAAAATTGANTCCCATCTAGCACTGGAACAAGGGATCCAGGCAGGAGATGCCTCCCTTGATGCTGTGCTCTGTGAGGAGCAGTGGGGACACAACTCAGCAGAGACAAGTGAATCGCTGGGTGGAAACAACAACAAGCATTTGTATTTGAACCAATCAAAGGGAGCTCCTAAATGAGGAAGGGGCAGATCTGTTGGTCTGATTTTGCCCCCAGTATTCTTATACAATCAGAGTGGCAGCCAAGACTTGTAAAAGCAGCTGGAGAGTCTGACAGACAGACGGACAGACAGACACTTGGGTTGATCAGTCTCTGCACAGACCAGACATTGTGTTGTGGTTAAACCTGTGGGGTGTGACTGGTGGGATCCTGACGGTGCAGGATGGGTTTTCCTGCACTAGCAGATGGCATTGCCACACAGCCCATGGCTCGTCCCTGTTCCCAGGCTCTCTGTTCCCTCTCCCTGCAGAAAAGCCGCTATGAGACGTACATCAACCTGCTGTGCTTGAAGATAAAAGCGGGGACAGATGACCTGGAGAGAATTGAGACCAGTTTCTTCAAGGTGGAAGCTGACGACATTGCTTTGCGGAAGACTCATTCAAGCCCTTCCTTGAGCCAAGGGCACATGTCCGTCAGCTGTAAGGCAGAGAAGGACATTTTAGAGCAGAACACTTAACAAGGAATGTGTGCACAGGGGGATGAACCGGCGATGCTCTGCGCTCCTGGACTAGACCGATGAGCACAATTTTACCTAGGAAACTGTGAGCAAAACCATAGACGTGTATGACACAGGGTTTGCTCTAGTGAAAGAAATTAAAGAAGCTTTAGTTGACACTCTCTGACAATGCTCTGGCATTTCAGCATCATTTCTTCTTCATTCCCAACAGCACCAGTGGCTTTTCTTTCCCTCCTGTTGCAGCCTGCACAACAAAGGGATGTGCTGGTTCTTCAAGGGCCAGGTTGCTCTTTTCTCCACCAGCCCTCTGTCTCCTCCTTCCCTCCCTGGAGTCCCCCCCTCCCCGGGTTCATGGTCACAGTCCCCGGCAGTGCAGGAAACTCAGCCGAGACGATGGTCTGTGGCACCACCAGCACTCCCAGAGAAGGCACAGAGGGGCAGGAGCACGTCCCTCCCACGAGGGGAGCACCCTTCAGCATGTCGTGACATGGCAGGTGTCGTGAGCTGATCGCTGACCGAGTGAGAGGTGTCCTCACCGTGGCACATGGGAACATCATCTGCCCCTGGCAGGAGAGGCCTGGAGTGCCCTCTGTCACCTTATCCTTTTTATATATATATATACATATGAATATATATAAATAAATATATATATATAAGGAAACTTTAACGTGGGTTTTTAACCTCAGTGTGCAAGTGAAGGCAAGCTGCCTGGGGAAGTCACGAGGGACGTGGAGGGTCTGACCAGCCCACCAGGGTGTTTTAAAAATTGAAATAGCCTATGTGTCTTTTTTTTTGTTGTTGTTTTCTTTTTCTCCTTTTTCTACTCAAATGGAAATCCCACCTGGCTTTGCTGTGAAACATCGCTCTCCTGTTCCTGCTTATTCAGACAAACTGGCCAAGTGGCTGCTTATCTGGCAACCACGGCATCCACCACTTTGGATTCAAGGCACAATTGGAGCTGAGCACCAGCTCCAGGGAACCTGTGCAGGAACAATCCCACCTGCCCGTCCCTGCTGGATCCCTCCATCCTGCGATGCACATGCTGTACTCTTTTAAGTGGGGAATTGTGTTTCTGTTCCTTTCTGCTGTCTGTGGTCCAATGATTTATTGTTGTGCTGAAGTGATTCCTCTGCATTTCAATGCCACGACTGTCCTCCCACACTTTATTTATTTCACAGTTTTGTTTGGTCCTTTATTTCAGATTGCTTTTCTTTCCCCTCAGTGCATTCATAGTAATCAAGTTCCAGTTTTGAAGGATCTTGTAGCTGCTAATTACAGTCGTTTATTGTTTATCTTTTGCAGCATTTTTTTAAACAAAAAAGATTTATTTGGACCTTCAGCGTTTGAGAGCCTATGGACTACTGTTTTCCATGATGGTTCATGACACTAAAAACCTCTTCCCAACTTTGTCACCTCTTCTTTTATCTCTGTTTCTTTGTACAGTTTGATAGTTTATTTGAAATGATGCACTAAGAATCATGTAAAAAAAAAAAAGAATAACAATAAAGCTGAATCTGTTGGTAAAGAGAATTGGTGTGAAGTAGAGTTCCACCATGAGCTGGATTGATCCCAGACTTCACAACCAGGCTGATACAGGTCCCCACCAACACCTGCTGCACAAAGCCAGAATTCTATGGACAGACAGCACCAGAAAATGTCAATTCTTTCCACAAGTGGGTTCCCACCCCACTCATCCTCCTGGGGGCTGAAAGCACTGGTCTGCCTGTGCTTTGGATGGATGACCTGGAACAGGTGTGGACAGGTGGGCTGCTTTGGGAACACATGCAGGAACTCCTCTCCATCTGGTGCATCCCAGGTGTTTGTCCATATGCAGCCTGGAGGTTTATGGGAGTAGAAAGGTACCAACACCTGCACTGATGGTTGGAGATGTTCTGGGAGCTGCTCCCAGAGTAGTCCAGGGCTACATTGAGTGGCTGTTTCTCCAAGTCATCCTTGCTTTTGAGTCAGGTATTGCACAGACATCCCTTGAACTGAAGACCTCCAAGATGCTCCTATTCTCATGAAGTGTCTGGTGCCCAGACTCCCTCCCAGAGTGGAAGTCTGGGGAAAATCTGGACCTAACTCTCTCCAAAATCCCAGGAGTATTTTATACCTCAGCCTGCTCTTTCTGAGCAGCCCCTCCAGCCTGGAGTGACATCTCCAGTGTATTTGAGCTGCCTCCAACAGCAGCTCAGCCCCCTGGTTGAAGGTGCCAGTCTGCCATCCTCAGCTGGGAGGAACTTGCAGAGATAAAACCAGATCTTGTAAAGTCTCCTCTGGGAGCCAGGAAAAGGCCTCAAATCCATGAGACTCGCCACCCAATGGATGTGGAAAGGGGTGACATCTGATGTCAGACTGCGCTTGGCAGGACATCTCAGAGGGTTAAACTTGCACTGATTGACTGCCAGCAGTTTGCCAAGTGCACAAGTCCCGGTTCAGGTTCACACACAAGTGCAGGTGTGGTGAGAGCATCTCACCTGCACGAGGGCACTGAGAACAGCCAAAAATTCCTTTTTGATCAACGCACAGCCTCAGTTTGTAACCTGGAAGAAAACAGTTTTTCCCTCCCTCTTTCCCTCCCTGAAGGTCCAGGACTCAGCCACCCACCACTGAGAGAGAAGAGCAGCATCTCAGAGGAATTAGGCAGCCACATCATTTTCTCTTGTGGAGGTACCCAGATGTGCTTTCTGGCACATCCCCAGCCTGTGCCAGCCCCTCCAGCTGGCACCACAACTGCTTTGGGTCTCACACAACCTCACCTGACAGTGATGGTTCAGCCTGACCACTTCTCCTGGACATAATAGAAAATCCATTTTTGTCAGGGAGGCTTTGTGATCCCAAAGCCAGGATCTCCTCTCCTGCTGGTGTAACCCAATCCGTGTCAGCAGAGCAATTCCTTCCCCTCTGGGAAGGGCAGCAAAGGCATCGTACACGCAGAGCAGAGCTGGCAGGAGGCTTTGCAGGCTCCCCCCACCTGTGAAAATTGCAGTAAAATATTTACAGCCAAACGCTGGGAATACACATGGCTGGAAATGAGGAGTCTAAAAATAAAACCAGCCAGGGAGAAAGGAGGGAGATACAGGCTTCCTTCAGAGGCAATCAGAGAGAAAATTGAAGCAGCGTAACTGCCTCTAAATATAGAACACAATTATGGGAATCAAGGGGCACGTTTAACAAGAAATCACCACCAAAAAAAAAAAAAAAAAGTAAATCCTGAGGCTGCCATGGCTCAGAACTAGTGGTGTTTCGGCAGATGCAGAGCATCACAGACCCCTGCAAACCATGGAGCAGGAAAACACCCCCCTGTGCAGGGCAAACCCACAGCTCCTTTCGGAGGTACCCAGAGAGCAGAGAGAGGCAGGGATGTCTGGTGTGGGTGAGTTGCATTGAGCACACCCTGAGGTTTGGCCACATGGTTGCTCTGCGCCCCAGCCCAGAGCTCAGGAGCAGGAGACCCAAGAGCTGTGCCTTCTTGTAATGCAGACGCTGCTGTGCCAGCCTTGGGGAGACTTCTCCATGAACGGAGCTCACCAGCTCAGATTCTGAGAAGAGCCAGGCAGGGAGGTGGAGCTGCTTTGGGAACCCAAAGGGCCCCCATATCTCTTTTCTATTTGTCTGGTTTCCCCAGGGATCAGCCTTGGTGATCTCCCACGTGTCCCATCCAAGGGGTGAGGTGCTCTCTGACTGTTCCTGTCCATCTCACTGTGCCCCGGGAGCCACTGGAGGAGATGAGATGGGAGATCAAAGGCAACAGGGAATTGCAGCATGACCCAAGAGTAATGGGAGAGTGGAGAGCTGCACGGTACTGCTGCCCCCACCCAGCAAGGTTTGGGGATGCACAGAAGTGGGACATGACAAATGCCACCCAAATCAGGACTTGACCCTATCACCTTTATCCCCAGTCCTAGACATCCAAGACCACCTTGGGTGAGACGGGCCCCATGCCAGGAGGGGAGGATCCTTCAGCCTTTAACCTTCTGGGAGATCAGTGTTGAAATGCTTTATTGAGGGCAAAGTGCTGAGCTCCCTGGTCTGTCTGGAGGTCCCACAGTGCATGTGATGGGCGTTAGGGCTGGCCTGTGACCCAGCAGGGTTAGCTCCAAGGCCCTTGGTATCCCGGGGGGGTTGAGGCAGAAGAATCCTGGGCTGTGGGTGTGCTTAGCTGAGCCTTCAGCATGGGCAGCATTGTGAGGGCTGGGGGCTTCTCTCACAGCTCTGTGCATTCATAGAATCAGAGAATGGTTTGGGTTGGAAGGAACCTTAAAGATCATCTAGTTCCAACCAGGTCATCTATCTAGTTCAAACCAAGGTCATCTAGTTCCAACCTATCCATTCTGATGGGGTAGCAGATCCCACTCCTGCAAGGTGAATTCATCTGGGATTTTTGGGTACCTGATCATCTCACTGGGCAGGAACAAGAGTGTGAGATCCAAACTGGGCTGAGCCATGAGTGTCCCCTCAGGGCCCATGATCCTTGTGAATACATTGTATTGTCAGTGAGACCCCTACATGGAGGCTCTCCAGAGACATAGGTTTGCCGTGGAAGAGCTGAAGAAGGGACCTGTTTTGTGGGTGGTCTGGTGTTGCACGGCAGCACAACACTGGCAGGGTTGGACCCAACACAACTCCTCTCTGCTGAAAAAGTCACTGAAATAGGTGCCAGCATGTAGCACATGCCATGCACCTTGGCCTCTTTTGGCACAACTAAAAGCATCCAAATTTGGAGTGATGAGGATCTCATGGTCTACAGTGGGAGAAGGAATGGGATCCACCCAGGAGAGGTGTGGGTGACATTCACTCACATCAGTGAGTCTCCACTCCTGAACCATGCAGTAATGGTCACATTTCCATGCCAGGTAGAGAAACACCCACCTCTGGGTCTCTGTGGGAATAAAGAGCTTTACTGGACCACAGCATCACTCATATGAGGAAAGGAGGAGGGAGCTGGGACTGTTCATCCTGGAGAAGGCTCAGGGGGACCTTATGCATGTGTACAAATACTTGATGGGAGGCAATGAAAAAGAGGGAGCCAGACTCTTCTCAGCACTGTCCAGTGACAGGACAGGAGGCAGTGGGCAGAAAATAAAAAAATAGTAAATGCAGTCTGAATGCAAGAAGGCACTGTTTTGCTTTAAGGGGAACCAAGCACTGACAGGGGTTACAAGAAGTTGCAGTGTTGCCATCCCTGCAGATATCCAAACCCTGATTGGGCACACTGCCTATGGGTGAGCTAATGGAGCAGGGGATTTGGAAGAAATCTCTTCCAAACTCAACCAGTCTGTGATTCTCTGGATGGCACCTGTTACAGCTCCCCATTTGCCCATCTAAGGGCCTGAGATTAATGCAGCCCACAGCTTGTTATTTCTTATTTTATTTATAATATAAAAAATGTTCAAGTGTTAAACAGTCGAGAGTTCTGACATTCAGACAATCCAGAGCAAACTTTGACAATCATCTTATGACAAATTAGCAGAGTTTTCTATCTGACCCCATCACGGGTGAGGAATAGAGGGTTTAGTTACTTTATTGCTAAAAGTTAAATGAAATAATACACTGTCAAGTGTTGTATTATCTTCTCAGTCACAGCTTCACCATGCATCCAATCTACAGTATCTGAAATGCAAAGGACATGCAGAAGTAAAAATATAAAAAGAAAAAAGTCAGGCTACAATGTAAACAGGTTTGCTGCAGAGAACTGAGGAGAGAGGGGCACTTCCACAGGGGATGCTCTGCCGCCTGGACACGCAGGACTGTCTCTTTGCGCCACAGAGCCGATGGCCAGAGCTGCTCCGAGTTTGGAAACACGGCGTCCACTGCCGATGGCAGGACGTGACGGTAACAACTTTCTTTACAACACATGGCACGGTGGTACAGCAGAATCTGCCCGCTGGGCTGCCCCACACGGGGCCCTTCCCAGCCAAGGCAGGAGCGACAAGCAAGGACAAAAGTGCCAAACCCTGGGGCACCATGGCCGGTGACTGCCTGGCACGGTGGCCAAGGTGGGATGCAGCTGTGCTGCACCTCGGGACCACCCTCTGGGTGTCCTCCCGGCACCACCAGCCCAGGATGTCATGTGGGATGTCACACAGGACACCACAGCCCCCGTAGCCCTATGGCACCACGGCACACAGTGCCACAGCCAACGCTGCACCGCGGCTACACTGCTCAGCCAAGGGGATGCCATGGCCTGCACGGCACTGGCACGGCAACGGAGCCACGGGCACCAGGGCTGGACAGAGCCCACCCCGCTGGGACCACCACACAGAGCCTGCCCAGCCTGGCTTCAGCGACTTGGATTCAACGGCACCTGACGGGGCGTGATCCACCACGGTCATAGGGGTGTCTGCCTTGCCTGGCTACAAACCTCTGCCAACCCAACTCCAGACCCACAGGTGAGATGGCCAAAGGTCGGGACATACATTGTCAGGGCTGCTGCTGCTGCTGCTGCTACTGCACAACTTCATTTTGTCTTCTTACCTGTGCGGCAAAAGAAACGTTATTTCTGCATTTCAGCACGGCGCTGTTGGGTTTCTTTTTCTCCTGATTTAAGCGAAAATACAAGTATTTCACAGGGCAAGACAGATCCCCGTTAGACATGATAATGGAAACGCTCCCACTCATGTCCTTAATGTGTATTTAAACAATGCTTTAAAGAATAAGATCATTAATAGCAAGGTACGGGGCAAAGTGGCGAGGCTGTTTTCTTCCAACAGAAGAGCGCCCTTGTGACAGGTTGTCTCCCAAACAAAAATCTATGATCTTAAAAATGCTACTGAAACAGAATCCTCGGCATGAATCCCAGCACTAGCATACAGCAAAAGGCACCACGATAGTTTTGTTTTCTATTTTTAAGTAGTCAAAAATTGGCCCACTTTTCTTTTTTACTTTATTGTTTGTTTTCTTGTCTTGTTTTTTTTTTTCTTCTTTTTTTTAATTTTTTTTTTTTCTCGGAAGCTGTAAATCAAGACATTACATATAAATAGAGATTCCCTATAAAAAAGTCATTGTCGTTTAGCTATTATAAGACAACTTTGCTAAAATGAAAATAAAACATTTTATTTGTTATATTCCCCCCCCTTCTTTTATATAAAATAAAAATATTTATTTTTTTTTTGTTCTGTTTTGTTTTGTTTTGTTTTGTTCTTTCTTTTTTTGTGTCTCGCCTCCCTCCTCGGCCTCCTCCATGTGGTTGTGTCTGCGGGCGCACGAGTGTGGGAGGCGCCTAGAGGGGATCGGGGTCCGCTTTGGGCGCCACGTGTGCCAGGCTGCCGCGCCCGCTCTCCGCGTGGGCGCTGTGTCTGCTGCAGGAATAGTGAGTCCGGCTGTCGCCCGGCCGGTGCAGCGGCGGCGACTCCGTGTGCGCCGCCTCATTGTTCTGAGTGCTTAGGAACGGGGTGCTCTCGGCCACCAGCTCCTCGTCAGACTCGCTGTAAGAGGCGCTGCTCAGGGAGAAGGAGTCCCGCACGGCTCTGGCTCTGTGAGGGATGTGCCCGTTCAGTTTGGATTTTTTCCACCGCCTGTTGCTGCTGGCTGTTTTCTTTGGCTGCTCTAGCGCTGTGATGTACTCCTGCGTCGTCTCGTACTCGTCGTCCTCTGTGATGCGGAAGGGGCTGGAGGGAAGGCTCCCCATGCTGTCGTTTAGGTAGGTCTTCCTTTGGTAGTAGCTGTCGTACTTCTGCGTGTCCTGGAAGGGGAGCTGGTACCGCCGCAGGAGGGGCTGCTGTTCCTCCACGCGGAAGCTGATGGGGGCCGCCGGCGGCAGGGACACGGCGTGCGCCGAGTTGGGCGAGGTGATCTCAAAGGTGGGCACCTGTGTGGGCATCGAGTAGTGGAAGTCGACAGGCGACAGGCGTGCTGGTGTGGTCAGGGCCGACACGTACCTGCAAAAACAACACCTCTGTTTGGACATACCCAACAACCCCAAAAACCGCCAGTTGTGCCAGCGCTTTGCCGAGTGCCTGCGCCAGGGACCCATGAGTGCACCCCTCCTGGAGCTCCACAACTCCCGGGGAACCAGGCAGAGACACCTTGCACTGCTGGCTTTGGTGGGCACTAGGACACCATCCACTATGTCCCCAGACTGCCCCTCCAGAGGGACTCGATGTGCAATTCCCACCCTGCATCACTGCAAACCCTGCAGCACCTCCCAGCAAGCTGAGTGAAGGTTTTGCTGCCTCTCTTCTGCCTGCCTTCTGTTCCCTCTGGAGCTGCCAGGCTTCTCTCCAAGGATGAGCCCCAAAATTCCTTCCCCCTGCTCAGGCAGGGAAAGCCTGGGCATTGCTTACTCTGACGTAGCAAAAATCTTGTGTCTCAAAAATGCATCTTCTGCTTTCCTTTACTTTAGTGACGACATCAATATGGCCATTCATGTCTGGTCTAGCTCCTCTCCAAACAGCCTTTCCTTTGGCATCACCTCTTTTTAAGGAGCAGATCTCATTTCCTCTCTATAGTCCCAGCGGTGTCTCTGCCCAATTCCACCTGGCCAGGCTCTCTGGCTCCTCCAGCACCTTTTTATCCACATGTTTTGTGAAGTATGAGTTCTCTGTACAAGCTGTGTCAGCCTCAATGGACCAGGGACAGGAATGAAAGACCAGGAGATGCTGCCTTTCTCCTCTGCCCCCATGGACAAGTCCCACTGCCTTGAAGGGTAAACTGCCCAAAAGTGGCCATGTGACTACCCAGGGTCACCCATGGCTACCTGCAGAAATGTGCTTCTGCACCCTGAGGAACCAAACCAGAGAGAGGCCAACTGTTACTGCTGCTGATGGTGTCTCAGCTCTGCAGTTGTTCTCCTTGGAAGGCTGGATCGTACCAAGTCCTGTCCCAAAAACTGCTCAGCAGGGCATCCAGGACTGTGCTAGGGACGCAAATCTTTTCCCCGTGTACTTGAGGGCCAGACCCTGCTTGAGCTGCCAGCCCACCAAGCTGTCTGGGGCACACTCTCAGCCAGCTTTTCTTTCCAAGTTGCTGACTGCATCTGTGCTCCTGTCACCCCTGTGCTCCAAATCTACATTGCCACCAGGTGAGCAGGGTGCAGTGCTGGCCAGAGTGGCCTCCTGGGGCAGTGTCTTCCTCTGGTAGGACCAGGGCTGGAGTTTCTCCAGTGCTACCATGGGACTGCTGCTCTAGGGCTGGGAAAGGCAAACGTTTTTGTGTTCTGCGTACAAGGCACAGCTCATCCTTGCTGTGCCGTGGTGGCACAGAGCAGTGGGCTCTGACCTCTCGCTGTGGGGTGAGTCCCGCAGGGAATCCACCGAGTCCCGGTACTGCGTCGTGGGCCTCCGAGAGTCCTCGATGCAGAAGGTGGCCCCGCGGCGAGCCCGTGCCTCCACGCACGCAGGGCTGTTGCATTTACTGGTTCCCACCGAGGACAGCATTATCCCAGACTGGGAATCTGAAGTCAGACTCTCCGTTCGCTCCAAGCTCCAGGTGTGGCTTTCATGTCTGTGGACCAAATCCCATATGGACAGTGAGAAAAGAATCCCCATCAATCTCTTCTCCAAAGAACTGCATGCAGGCACTGCTCACACTCTGCTCTGCACCTCTGCACTGGTGTCCCCTCTCTCTCTCACTGGGATATGTCTGGCCAGGGATGCCCAGCTGCCCAATGCTACCTTTGATTCTTCTTTCTTCACAGCTTTCTGGAGATATGATTAGAGGACAAAGAAAGCAAACCAGGGCATAGCAAGTGTTTATCCCACTGCTGAATAAATGGCCAGGAGTAGGACGGGACAGCCTCTGGAGGGAGGCCAGGGCAATCCTGTTTCGTGCTTGCAAACCGTTCTGGGTGTGGAGCAACACATTGGCCATGCCAAGGCAAGTCAGCCAAATCTCTTCAAATGTGCCACCTGCATTGCCAAGTGACAGCCCCTTTGGAATCGCTACCAGGAAGGAGCCAGGAGAAGCCACTCAAAATCAGCAGAGTGAAGTGTACCAAAGGGAGATCGAGATCTGGATGTTCAGTTTCCACCGGTTTATAAAAGATTTTGGCAGCAAAACACTCTCAAGGTGCTCGACAAAAACTATGATGTGCTGGCTAGACCTTGCTGAGCCCATTGGAGTCCACCTGTCCTAGTCTGCGGGGAAAGAGGACACCCCACAAGGACTCACCCACACCACGGCCACCACACTGAGCCCCTCCGCAGCAGAAATACACCACCTCCAAACTCCCAAGCTGCACCAGATGGAGCCGTGATGGTGGAGGATTTTGGGTGGGGGTTTGCAGAGGAGATCAGGCCTCATTAAGACTTCCCAAGAACTTGTTAATTATTGATGGCTCCAGGCACATGCTCATTTATAACTTCAAACGGCGTCCTCATTAGAGGCACTGATGGAGTAAAATGGAGCCTGATTATGCCAGTAGTTTGCCTCTGGCATGACTTCAAGAAGCACCTGCTCGCTGCACTTGACTCAGGAAAATGAGGTGGCAGGTAGCCAGGACCAGAGGCTACACAAGGTAGGTTCCTCCCCACAGCTGCCATGTGCTAATGCTGCCCTCCAGGCACACCTTTGCTCTCCAGGAGCTGCCCAGGGATGGCCCAGGACTTTGGAGCGAGTGTGCGAGGCCAGCAAGGTGCAGCTCTGCAGGCACAGGAGCCTCTGTGCACCTGGCTCAAGCTTGCACACACCTATCCGGGGCTGGGCTGCAGAGTAGGAAATCAAAAAACCTGGAAAACACACTGCCTAGCCCACAAGCGGTGGGATTTCCCTGGAAAAAGCAGTCGTTTCCAGCCCATCAAGTCATTCTTGGCTCCCTCCCTACTTGCTGGAGGTCTAGCCAGAGGAATCTGGAAGGGATTCACCTGAAAACCCAAGCTCAATATCTGAAGTTGATCTTGAGTTCTTGTTCAACCCTGATGAATGCCTGAACCCTGAGGAAACCTGTGGGAGCCACCTATGAGCTTTAGCTGAAAGAATTCTGGGATTCCTGGATGAATGGAGGCAAACCCATCAGGCTAATGAAGTACATGAGCCAGTCACATATCACAGGCAAGGGATCTCCAAGGAAAACACTGTCAATTACTGGAAGAAGCACAAGAGCTGTGTAAGAAGAAGAACTGGAGCATCCAAACTCAGAACAGCACAGGACTTGCTTTAGAGCATTTGAAGGACTTTTCTGAACATGATAAAAATAGGGAAGTCCATCTGCAATTTAAATGCTCTCAAAAACCATGAGAAGTTCAGCTTCCAATTCATGCAGCTCTTCCCCCGACGGTTATTTTGAAATGTAAACAAAAAATGTCTCCTCCTGTGTCACAAGAAATATTGGAAAGACTTCCAGTGAGAGAGGTGCCCCCACCTCAGAGGCTGAGATTCTGACACAACTCTCTGGACTGTGATAAATTGTATAGGAGTGGGTTTTTTTCTGGTGAAAATCTGTGACTTCTACGTCAGACTCTGAGGAACTGATCAAAACATTTTGTGATACATTGTGTACTTTGTCTTCCAAAGGCAAATGCATTCTAAGTATGAAAGAGATAATCTGTGTGTACTCAATGAATTATTTCAGATGTCCAGTGTGCTGCAAACACAACCTGCCAAGCCTTTCTTACATGAATCCTCCCATTTGGGTCTGTGCAAAGCATGGAAGCACAGCTTAAATTGCTCCCTGTTTTCCAGCCATGTCAGTGCTCCAGGTTCCTGTTGGCACCTCCCTGCGGGTCAAGGACCACACTTTTCCACACCTCTCACTATCCAGCTGTGCCTGCAAAAACCTGCAGGGTAGACATGGCCCAGATGCCAGTGCAGAGCCAAACATCAAGTGAAAACAGAGAGCGAGGTGAAAGGAAAACCTTGGAAACTCACAGCAGCCCAACACAAACAGCAGGAGAAAGTTCATGGAAAAATGGTATACATCACCTCTGGCTGGACGTTGGAGTGGCTGTGGAGCAGTGATGAGATGGGGAGCAGGAGTGACTTCCCGAAAAGGTTGTCTCTGTTTCCCTTCGGATCACGTGCTCGGTGGCAGAAACATTCTTAGAAATATACTGTAAAACATGGAGAATCACACAGATCAGCCACCAGTTTGTGAATGCTGCCAAGGGAAAATTCAGCTGTTTTGATTATTTATGGTGAAATCAGGTGAGGACTGAGTGAACCCCGAAGCTCCACGGGAAAAGACAAGGAGGGTGGAGGCTCTTCTCTGCCCCTTCACTTTGAACACTGGAAAAGGGCCATGGCACAGGGATGGCAGAAGGACATGAACAGCCAAGGGGTTCCCCAGAGAACAGTGGTACCCTGTGCAGCTACTGAGCAGAGACACATCCCTGCGCACAGAAGGTTACACCAGCAAAAAGAGAAGGACAAGAAACCCGTCCAAGATTCGAGTCCTACAGAAACACCAGGTGTGATCCAAATATTTATGCTGAGATATTCCTTCAACTAAAAGCCAGCACTGCTTCTCACAGGGACGCAAAGCTCACTGTGGGAGGCAGAACTTCGGGGCCAGTGGGCTGTGATTCTTAGAAATTTCCTTTCCCCCTTCTTTAATGGCTGAGATTCATCCCAGCTAAATTTTACCATCCAAAGGGTGACCCAGAAGAGTTGGTAGCTCATTCACTGGGCTCATCTTCATCAGCACTTCCTCTTGTTTGGATCTGCCTCCCCGTTCCCTTTTTCTGACCCCTTCCAAGGCCCTGCTCCAGCAAGGCACTTAAGCCCATTGAGGTTTAAGGTCCATAGAGTTTACAGAGTTGGATGGGAATCTCATGTGACTGAAGTCATGAGAGTGGCTGAACCCCCTTCTGGATCTGATCCTGAAGTTCTCAATGGTGTAACACTGACACCTCATCAGGACATCCCACCCTGCCCAGGACACAACTTCTGGCACGGGCAGGTGGGCTGATGGAGTGCTGACCAGGTGACCACGATACGGTTCAACACAACACGGTCACCGCGGCAGCTCCGGTCACTGCCGCGCTGATCCCATTTGTCATCCCACAAAATGGAACTTGATGGGATTGCTTAATAAACAGGAAACATCGGGAACATCTCTTAGTGGAAATCAGGGTCACACTTGATTCACCAAAACAAGCCTGTCCTGAGTGCCCGAATCTCATCCTGTACTTCAAAGTAAAATCATGTTTCCCTTCAGATGTTTGTTTTGGAAACGTTTCTATGTGGAATCTCATCTCTTTACTCAAGTATGTGAGTGTTTTGCTTCTCACACACGTGTACACAGGTATGTAAACACACACATTCGTGTTAAATCCCTGGTGGAAAACAAGGAAAACAGGAGATGGAGACGAAGGGTCTTACATCGGCCATTTGGATTTCCTCAGGATCCAAACGTGGATGGCTCGGCCCGTTCGCAAGGCTCCGGTTCTGATGGGCAGGGCACATGTTCTGCCGTAAGTGGTTATGCATTTGCTTTCTTTGTTTCCTTCAAAACAGGAAAGGAAAAAAAAAAACAACTGTAAGAAGACTTCTCTCGCAGGGCTCTCTGTCCTCAGAGGGGATAGAGGAGGCAAGTCTTGGACACGTGGGCGTTCCAACGGTGTTTGTGGAAAGTTGCAAACAAGAAGAAATGGGGCATTCAACACTCAGCACCTTCTGCTGCTTTTCCAAACAAAAAGGTGAACTTGTCTTATCATGGGCAATTTGGGAGGCTGGGTCCAGGGTCCCCTTTTCAAGACAAGGCCCAACCCAATGCTGTGGAGCCAGGGACACCATGGGAGGGGAGGAGAAAAGTGGGGAGAAGGAAAAGGGGAAACAAGTCCTCACTTGGCCTTGGTGACAAGGTACTGGACCTGTCCTGCACAAAGGGCAAAGTGGCAAAGCCTAACCATGCCCTTGGCAGGACACCATGTCCCAGGGACACTCTGAGCTGAGCTGAGGTGCAGGTTAAGTAGGGAGAAAGGTGCTGTCCAGACAGGGAAAGCTGGCCATGAAAGAGGTTCCCAAGCCTTTTGTTCTACCAAGATTGCTCTAAAAGTCCCTGGACTGTACCCAGCTGAGCCCAGAATTCCTGCACAACAGCCCAGTGTGCTTCTGCTGTCAAGGTGAGCTGCTGGCTTGGGGGCAGCTTTTCCCAGTGACAGCATCACCTGGCTGGGCAAAATGATGCTGTTCCAGAGGATAAGCAAATGGTCCCAGGAAAACATTCTGCTCAGGCCCAGCCTGGTATATGGCTTCAGTGGCCTCCTGCATGACAATTCTCTTCTTGGGAATACCACAGCACAGCATCTCCTTAAAACAGCGTTTGGGTGAAAAGCATGAGGGTGTGAAGCATGGACACTGCCAGTCACTAACCTCTGGCCAGCTCTGGTCTGTGAGCCACCCATACTCACTTGGTTTTACAGTAAGCTACCACACAGACGATGCCCACCACAAGCAAGGCGACACAGATTCCCGTGATGGTTAAAACTCTCTTCTGGTAGAGCTCTTCAGCTTCTGCAAATGGAGAGAAAGAAACCAGTTACAAACGGGCTCCAGCACCAGGGGTGTCTCTGGCTGCACAGGAACCAGCACTGCGTGTGGGTAAGACAGAGGGCAGGGCTCAGGCACACCTTCTCCCAATCCACTGCCCATCTAAGAGCTGTCCCAAACCTCAGGGCACAGCTGGCCCAACCTCACTCACCCCTCACGAGACCTTCACTCCTTTTGTGTCCCTGAAATTTGCCCTCTCTCACTCGGGGGCTCACCCCTCCTGCGCTCATAGTTCTCACTTTCTCTTCTTTTCCTGCAGTGACTTATCTCAAAAAGCCCCATGACCTCCTCCAGCAGATCCCCCCTCTCTGGTACCTTCGTGACCTACCAAGGAAGCCCTTGAGCAGCCCTCCTCCCCACGAGCACACGTGCCCTGTGGTGCCCTGACCACAGGTCCTGCTCTGACGGGCTCAGAATGCCCCTGCCTTGCAGCTGCTGCATGCCCTGGAGCTCCATGGTGTCCTAGAACCACCAAGCAACAGGTCCCTGGGCATGCAGGTGCTGAAAGGGACATCCTAGGACAGTCAAAAAGCAGCATGAGGATGGAAAAGTGACAGCGCGTTAGACAAAGAAAAGGGAGCGGAGCAATTAAAATGCAGTAACCAGTGATGGATCTTTAATGGAACCCTAGGAAGCGAATCATTCCATTGCACCAGGTAACTCAGAGGCACACACAAAATATAAGCAGCTTGCTGCTGCTTCTTTCAAATGTCACCGTGTGTCATGGGCCACCTTTCAAAACAGAAAAGTCCCTTGCATCAAAAACCAGACCATGCTGAAAGTGTGGTAATTCATTCCCATGGATCAAAGCTCCCAGGAAATGCTTGGGTATCGTTTGGAGTGTAACTGAGCTCCACCTGGGCAGTAATCCCGTGGCAGGGACACCTCTTCCCCCGTGGCTACACCAGAGCAGTCGCTCTTCTCGGTGACATCCAGCAATTTGGCTCCCCAGTTGGGTGACTGGGGAAGGAGTCGGTGCACAGCTGCCATGGGTGTTTCAGCTCAGCACCAAGGAATGATGTCCTCCTGCCCCCACGCTTTGTGTTAATGTTAAAGTTATTGGGCTTTGTGCCTTATTTAATTCACTGAAATATTTATTTCATATAGATTAGTCAGTAGGAGTCATGCCATGGTTGTTGTGCTTCACCACACCACGGAAAACACCTTGCATGGATTTTGTGAAACCCCCAGTGCTACCAAACACTCAAATAGAAACCCAGAAGAGAAACAGGTCTAGGTCTGGGACTAGAGTTTAGCAAAAAAAAAATTGAGGGGGAAGCAGTGAAATGTCCCAGATAACTGAATATTTAGAACAATTTCAGCTTGCCATTTTAGGAATGGAAAAGCATTTTTGGAAGGAAAAAAAAAGCACTGGGGAAAATGTTCATCTCTTTGAAAGTCTCGAAATGAGAATGGAAAATGATTTGCAAAATGAGGACTGAAAATTATAGTCCTGGCATGAAGATGCAAAACATAATCAACAGAGCTTACTTGTGGTTGTTTTCCCTGTAATGAACCAGGTGAAATTGATAAAGAACCCACTCTGGGGTGAAACACTTCCTTTAGGGACTTGTTTCCCTTGTCTGGGTGCCCTATTCCAGGCATCAGCAACCATGGCAGACAAGCCTTCTTGCTCTTGCACACCCCTGGGACCTGGATTCCAGCTGTACAGCTCTTTCCTTCAGACAGGAATTTCAGTGATTTTTATAGGCATTAGGAAAACCAGGCAGGATCACGTCCTGGTTACGGACGGCACTGGGCAAGAATTTTGCTACTACCCAGCAAAAATTACTTTAACACAAAAGAGAGGCCAGACAGGAGGTCTGTTTTCACCATGGACTCATCCATCAAGCTAATTTTTTTAAAGATTCTTCGCCAGCAATAATTTTTGCTACAAAGACTTTTTTTACCCAATCATAAATCATTACCTTTAAATCATGGAGGAGAAAGAAAGAGCAAAGTCATCAAAACTATGGTTTGTTGTGCCTTTCTTGGGTTTTTTTTTGTTTTTTCATTTTGGTTTGGGTTTGGTTTTTTTTTTGGGGGGGGGGGTGGTGTGGGGAGGTTGCCTATTACATGACAAAATTCTTCACCCAAAGCTCAAATCCCAGTCCCTGATCTGGTGATCACGTCAGTGTGGAACCCTGACTCTGACATGTCTGACTGTCCTGAACCTTCACCTTGCATGGGGAATGTTTCAGTTCATCAGAAATGCAGATTCAGCCTCGAGCTGACAGCTCTGCTACGTGAAGCAGTGAAGTGTGAGGCTGTGCATCACTGCTGCAAACCAAAAATCGAATGACCTACTGATAGTCACTCGGCTCGGCTCCCAACATCTCATTAAAGCTGATGCTCTGTAACAGCATCTTCATGTTGCACAAAACCATCTCGACAGCGACGGAAAGAAAATAAGAGAGTGCACACTACAACTGTGTATTTGAGCAGGTAAGATCCTGGAGCAGGACTCGTCCATTTGTGTCTCTATGCTCTACAAACACCACGTCTTCAGCAGCAGCATCGTCACTCTACAGCAGCAAACACCATGAACAAACCACGTGGTGCCACAGAATCACAGTCCAGCCATGGTGTCACAGCAAGGCATGACAGTGACAGACGAATGACAGAGAAGAGACAACTGCAGACTGGGAACAGGATGTGTGAGTTTCTGTGACGACATTGAGAATGGATGAGGAAAAGGACAAGAGGTCAACAAAAAAGGGATGTCAAAAATCCTCGATTTTAAAGTTTATTGAAGTGTATTAGCATTAGCAGCACCACTTTCTCTGAAACACCTGACCATAAAATTCACACATTTTCTGCAGTGGGAAAGAACTGCCAGGGGATGCCCAGCCAGTCCTGGGGGATCAGGCATGCACAAACCAGAGGAGATAAGCATCTCCAGCTTCAGCTAATGCATGCCCCTCCACCTCAGGACCTGAGAGGACAATGTAGGAACCAGAAGTGAAAGACTGGTGTCCCCATATCTCCAGCAAACAGAACAGAATATTCGTCATATGAAGATCTACCCTACCTGACACTGTTAGATCAATGACTTTAAATTAAGTGATAAATCATGGAATCATCATAGAATAGTTTGGGTTGGAAGGGACCTTAAAGCTCATCTCATTCCAGTTCCCCTGCCATGGTCAGGGACACCTTCCACTAGACCAGGCTGCCCACTCTCTGCTCCCACCTAACCAGCCCTCCCTGCTCTTGGCTTGTACAATCCAGGGAAACCACCTCAAGGGTTTGATTTCCCAGTGCTTACTCAAAAGATAACTTGATTTATTTCTAAAAACAGACTGAGGAGAATGGAAGGAAAATAATATGATTATGAACAGCTGGGCAGGAGCAGGTAAAAGCCTAAAGGCAATACTTTTAAATCATTTAAGTTACTGCAGTGTTTTTCCAGGCTTGCCATCATGGTGCTCAGCATCACACTGTCCATGCTCACTGACTTCCTTGGGATCTAGTTTTCTAGACTAACTCATCTCATGCCACCTTTTTTTGAATAATCACCTCCCAGTCAAGAACCAAAATGCACCACTAAACTTTAGGAGGAGGAATGACAAGGCTCATCCTGACCCTTCATAGGATCCAGTGGAGGTCAATGAGCCTGCAATGGTAATTTCTATAAGAGCCTTGATCTTTCTAAAATTTGCTTCCCCAATTCTGGATTGCCTTCCCCTGCTGGCAACCTTTTGGATGGACACAAACTCCTGCTTTTCAGTTAAATGCACAAAAGCATGTTGAATGGAGACGTATGGCAATTGTAACACCCCAGTCACGCCACACACACCAGGCTGCTGCTTGGAACAAAGAAAAAAGTGCTGCTAAAAATACACGTGTATTTTTATAGGTTTGCATTTAGAATTTTTGATTTGCATTGTTTTGATTCTGTTTGTTTGTTTTTGGTTTTTGTTGTTGTTTTTTTTCAATCCAAACATCCATCTTGGTGCCAGGGAAGTGAACAGAACAGCTGATTTTTTAATCATCCCATTAAAGCCATAAATATAATGTGGGAAGCTCTTAATGGCTTCTGATTAATAAATGAATGGTTGTTCCATACCCTTTAATTCAAATCCAAGATGCTCTGCCAATGCAGAAAGAAGACAAGGAAGAGAAAGAGAAAAAGAAAAACAGGTCTGTCAGAGAACTCTAAAATACAAACACACACACCGTGCAGTTACAGCAGGTTAGCTTTGGTAGGCTCAGCAGCAGTCACACAGACACTGTACGCCTCAGAGCATTTCAAATCCCCACCGTGTTATGCAAAGAAAGGCCCAAACAAATTGCAGTGGAAGTTAATTATGAATTCTTTCAGTTAATTATGAATTCTTTTGAGATGAGCCATGTTTGTTAGTACCTGATATGGAATTCACTGTTCAGGCAGGGAGGAGGGAAAAAAAAAAAAAAAGTAAAAATAAAAAAAAAAAGGGAAAGGTAACACTTGTTCTGAAACAACTCCTGACAGGTCAAAACACATAAAGACTGCATGAACCTGGGACAAACCATTCCTTGCCCTTCCACAGGCCAGACGTGCCCTGCACGGTTCCTTGCGCCCCTCTGTGCCCACTGCTGGGCACCAACAATGGGGAGTGCTGGGCACCAACAATGGGGAGCACTGGGCACCAACAATGGGGAGCACTGGGCACCAACAATGGGGAGTGCTGGGCACCAACGGGGAGTGCTGGACACCAACAATGGGGAGTGCTGGGCACCAACAATGGGGAGTGCTGGGCACCAACAATGGGGAGCGCTGGGCACCAACGGGGAGTGCTGGGCACCAACAATGGGGAGTGCTGGGCACCAACAATGGGGAGCACTGGGCACCAACGGGGAGTGCTGGACACCAACGGGGAGTGCTGGGCACCAACAACGGGGAGCAGTGGGCACACAGACGTGTGCGGCGTGCCCGGGGCCCTGGGGCTTTGCCAGCCCCATCCTGCTGCCCACCCCTCTGCTCCGGGGTGCCCAGTGTCACTGGGCAGCATGTGCTGATGGTGTGCCAGTGGTGCCAGCACCGCTGCGGGCAGCTCGGATCTGCCCCGGACCACGGGCGCTGCCAGGGATGAGTTACCCAGGCATGGCAACCAATCCCTCGCAGAGCTAAAAGTGCAAATTGCACGGAAAGTTTCCCTCAATTTCCCTTCCCAATTTCGCTTCTGCTGCGGTTCTGCATTGTTTGAGAAACACGAGCGTGCTGCAAAAAAAAAAACCAAAAAAAGAGCCCAAATGGGGGCATCTGCTTTGAGGTTCATATTCATCCCAGGTGGGATTACAGTTCAGTTCATCTTGCAGAGACAGTGCTAAGCCCAGGAGTTTACCCAGTGAATCAACAACACAGTTATCCAAAACAGGTATCCTGAATTTTAGTCATTTTCCTGGTACAGACCTCTCCTAAAGACAGTTTTTCTTACATCAACATTAAAGTTCTCCGTACTTACCACTGCACACCAAAGTGAGCTCTGCTGCTCCCAAGCACCATACACACAAGATTATTTGCAGCTTGGAGATGTCCAGATTTATTTACTACATTTTCCATAGGAACTCTTTTAGCTGCACAGAAATATTTGCTTTCTTTTGCAATGCTGTTCAAAATTTAGGCGGAGGTGGGGGTGAATTAGCACTAATTATTACGGAACATGTAAACACATTTTCTAAAGCAGGTTCTTCTCTTCAAATCAATGCTGATTTTGGGGGGGAGGGTGTGTTTATGGG
>VWZG01006007.1:102940-169578 GCA_013396735.1 Grallaria varia | reverse complement strand
GGGGAGGGTGTGTTTATGGGGGGTGGGATTTGGGTGGGGTCAGGTTTTTAAAATTTTGTATAATTTAAATGCAACAAAACCTGGCTGCTCTCTGCTTCACATCTCACATATGTATTAAAAAACCTCAACTCTACAGTGCATTTCAGAGTCATTTTGCCCAAGTTGCAGTCACTTGGACATAATGTGGTGGGCAGCAGAGAACTGGACAGAACATATTCATCCTAAACCTCTTGGTTATCACATCCAGCCCTGACCTATTCCCAAGTGTTCCAGCCGTCGCGCACACCATTTTCCCTGACACTGACAAACACATGTAGAGATACCTCAAATTTCATTAAAATATGGAAGTTATTGGTCCATCTGATACCTGCGTACTGCCTATGCAGCATACTGCCTCTCTTTCCTGTTCCAGGATTTGCTGCAACATCTGCAGCTACAAATGGATGCAATTCAAAACATTTTCATGTTTTTTTGCAAACTCAGAGATGGTGGGAATGACCCGAGGGGCTTGAGCCTTCCCACTGCCCCTCTCCCACCAGAACTGTCTTTCTTTTGGCTCCCCAGCCTCAGGAAGCAGATACAGCTGAGATCCCTGGATCTCAACCAGAGGTTCCCTGTGCCTACAAACCCACCGGCAGCTTTGCAGGCAGAGGAGCCTTATCCCAGCCTGTGCTCCTGTATCTGATGTCCATGGCTGCTCAACACTTCTTCATCATCATTTCAGGCTACAGACATTGTTCTGCATCACCCGTAAATGAACACATCAAACAGGAAGCCACTCTTCCTATCCCTGGGAGTTCCACCCAGCATGGGCAGGTATTGCCTTCCCTGCAGAGACAGCAAAGGAGACACTTTGAGAGCAGTTTGTGATTTGGAGGGTTTGTCTTCTCTAAAGAAGTGAGTGTTTAAAAAAATTCAACATGTTTCAATCCAAAGAGAGGCAAGGACACCTTCCACCAGCCCAGGTTGCTCCCAGACCTGTCCAACATGGCCTAGAACACTTCCAGGGTTGGGGCAGCCACAGCTTCTCTGGGCAACCTGTTTCCAGGGTCTCACCACCTTCACCGGGAAGAATTCATTCCTAAAATCTAATCTGAACTTGTCCTCTGCCAGTGTGAAGGTGTTCTCCCTTGCCCTATCACTACCTGTCCTTGTAAACAGTCTCTCTCCATCTTTTCTGTAAGTTCCCTTCAGGTACTGGAAGGCTGCAAACGGGTCAGTCCCAAGTTCCTTCTCTCCAGGCTGAACAATCCCAATTCTCTCAGCTTTTCCTCCCAGCAGACCTGCTCCATCCCAATGACCAACTCGGTGGCCTCCTCTGGACTCTCTCCAACAGGTCTATTCAGGGGTGCCCAGAAACCTTTGAGCAACAGTCCCCCCTGCACCCCTTGACCCCACAGCAGGAGGCAGGAGGTCTAGGAAGGTCCTCCAGCTCCTCCAGACAAGGATTCACTCCACGCTGATGGAGGTGGTTGCTCTGGGACGTGTATTGTACAGGCACAGGGAGCCTTTGGGGCAGCTGAACGAAATGGATGAATCCCAGCAGCAGAGACAAACTGCTGCTCAGCATCAGGCAAAAGTCAAAGTCCTACATTTACCTCATCTGCAGTGATTTTGTGACCAAGGCTTTCTCTGTGATGCATTTTACTCATTTTAAAAGATGAACAGGCAAAACCCATATAATCTAAAATATTCTTGTAGGAGTAACACCTCAAGCAAGATGACTCTCACCGATCTCTAGATTTATGGAATAACTAGTAATGATAAAAGCCTCAGCAAACAGCTGTAAAACTGAGCCTGTTCTCACCTGGTCTTCAGGCTGCCCAAGAACGTTGATAAGATGTTTAGTTACTGCGCATTATTTCCCCCAAACACTCTTGCTGGAACACAGAGCATGCTCCAAGGCATGAAACAAAGTGGACAATTGAACTCTGAGGGCCAGCAAGATAATAAATTGATAATAATTTTATTGATAACCAGTTATAGTGACTAGAACAGCACTTGCAGGACCCTGATCCAGGTTTCTCCCAGCGGGTACAGGGAGCAATGCAAGACAGTGGGACAAGATGGGGACAGAAGACACTATGCCTGTGTTAAGAGCAAGGCAATATATGGAATCTCCAGTTACAGAAAGTCTGTAGACTTTCCCTACACTCCACAGTGCTGTAACAATAAAAATAATTTGGTTAGCCTCAAAAATCCAGATACATAACTACAGAATATTCAAAATCTGCCGTGGTTGCGTATGCAGTTGACTTCAGGAGATCCCAAAGGGCAACCTGTACTGCTTCCAGGGAAGAGGAATCACCCTGCTGTGATAAACCACAAACACCCTGTAATCACCCAGCCACACCAAAGTGTGGCCATCACCCTGTAATTCCGTGGTCAGCAGTTATCGTGTCACTGCAAGGAAGCTATAGAATGTGTGTGGAATTTAAAATGCTGCTAAATGTTGGTTTGGGGATCAGATGAGTAAGAGGTGGAGGAGGAAGCAGAAAGGTGGGTAAAATAAAGAAGTATTCTTTCACTTATTCCAATCACAGCAGGTAGAAAACTACTGCTGAAGAAGTGAAGTGATCGAAGAAGGTAAAACTCAGATCAAGGCCTTCCCAGAAGAGCTTGAAGTGGTAGAATTCTCCCTCTGCTCACAAGGACACTTCATCTCAGCGTTAGGAGCAAGGTTTCCAAACCATCCCATCAGAGGGGTCACTTCTCCATGTCAGGGTGAGGATCACCACCCCTCTGGCTGCAGCCTGGTGACCTCTGACGGAGAGGGACCGTCCTTCAGGAAAACACGAAGCCTCTGACACAATAAACCTGCACTGCTCCACTTCCATGATGGTTTCGGCAGCGGCACCAGAGCCAGCTGTGGGAACAGGTTCAAGGAAAAGCTGCTGTCCCAGTGGATAGCTGGAAATGCTGCCCTGTGTTTCCAAGCAGACCAGTAGGAAGACTCCAGCTATTAATTAAACCACAATTTGTAAAGAAACCCAGAATTAAATATGGGGTAAAAATGAAGAATACGCGAGATGACATTGGATATGACCGTCAGCTCTAATCCAGGATGTTTACAGGCAGACTGCAGACTGCAGCTTTAATTGGGTCACAAAGTAGAAAATGAAAATGTTTCACTAACCAAGATGATAAATGGTATGACATTTGTCCTCCAGATTGGTGATGGTTATTTGGGGACATAAATAAACAGCAAAGTTAAGATGACATTTCGGTTTCCACAGACAAGAGGCAAGCATAAATATAAAACCTTATCCTGTATTTCTAAATTGTTCCATAAATCACAAATGGAAATAATCCAAATGTGCAGACTTAGGAAATGTATAAATGTTCCTGCTGACCACCTTTAACTTTCAGTATGTCAGCCCCACCAGAAGTGAAATAGCTGCCAAGGTGTTTCATGAAACCATTACAACCAGTCAGACCCAAGGCTGGCAATTTATTAGTAAAACTCCAGGAGGGTTTTACAGAGACCTGAAAAGCTGCTTGTGGAAGGGAGAATATCGAGCTAGATCTTCATCTGATGTGAAACAGGCAGCTATGGAATACAGGTGCCAGCACAGCTTTGAAAAAAAGAGTTTCTTTGGAGGAAGGATGACTTTGGACATGTTTCTGTGCTCTGGGAAGAGCTGCAAGCCAAAGATGTGCCTGTGAAGGAGACAGCTGTCCACGGGGTGAGTCTCCAGCACCCACTAGAAGCTCTCAGAAAGAATTCCTGATTCTTTTGGATATTGCTAAACTTTTCACCCAGGTGTGCCAGCAGAGGCTGCAGAGGCTAAATGGCCCATGGGTACCTGTGCTATGGCTTCATTCAGGCTGTGGATGAAGAGCTGGATGTGTTCCGTTCTCACCAATGCATGGACAGCCAGACAGAGACACCTGTGACCTGTGACCCTGCAGGTACCTGTACCACAGTACCAGGAGCCTCCTAACAGCTACACCCATGAGCTTTTCTATGGAGACATAGAAATTTGAAGACCTTGATGTGAAAAGCATATTAGTAAGAGGATTTAATGACTCATCAGCATGGAAATAATTCTCTCTCTTCTCAGCTACCAGGTCATTCCTCTTTTTCACGTAGCAATTGCAGGCAATCATTGTCCTCTCAGTTTCATGCCATTAACTGTCCTTCAGTGTAAATTACAATTGCTACCACAATTAAATGTTGCTTTAATGTCCCTCAGTCATATTGTGCGGCCTCTATAAGGCTTTCTTCTCATAGGTGAGATAAAGCCTAAACAACATGATCTTCTAACCCTGATCCATCAGCCAATTCCTTATGCGTGGATGGGGAAGCGCACACAGAGACCAGTGACATTTCATCCTGGCAAAAGGCATCCAGACAGGCTAGTCAGGACATCTTTTTCTTCTCAGATATGCACCTTTCACCTGTTCAAATGTGAGTGAGAAGCTGTTTGCTCTGACATCTCTCCTCCCTTCTGCTGGCAGGTTTTCCCTTTGATGACTGTGGGAAAGCTGCCTGTCCTACAGCTGAGCTGTGATGAACAGGACACAGCTTTTGAGTTTCCCTGTGAGACTTGGCCCAGTGGGGTCTCTGTGCATCTCGGGGCCCTCATCTCCCCTGGGTTATTGTCCATCCCTGGTGGCAGCCAACTGTCCACTCAACCCTTGCCACTGCAGCCTCAGATCTCCTTGCAGTGTGAGCCTTGCACAAAACCAGGGTGGCTTGGACTGAGACAGGCTCAGCCTGAAGGCAGGCTCAGAGAGCTGACCCAGCCAGGTGACCCAGCCAGGTGACCCAGCCAGGTACCACAGCTCTGCTCAGAAGTGGCACCTGGCTGGGTCAGAGCGATCGTGTCTGTTTGCACTTTGCATCCATTTTCTCAGATAAGTGGCTGTTTTAGAATGCTTCACCTTTTTTTTCTTTTCTGCAGTATTTCAACAAATTTCCGAGATAAAATGTAAAGTTATAAGCTGACAGGAACCAACTGCTGACTTGAATCACTTGCTTGAATTCTGCTGTTGCAAATTCCTACCAAAAGCAAACTATTCATCCAAACCAGGGCTGAGTTGGGGCTGGCTGGGGGGTCTCTGAGCCCAATAATACAATTCCTAATGAGTTCCTCTCTACCAACCTGTCAGAAACCAGCAACAGTGTGAGCGTGACATGGAAAAAATCTCCAAGTTTAACATTTCCTCTTCTTGTTCAAGCAGTGGGGTTTATACCCAGAAGGGCTGGCAGTGGACACCTGCTCAGAGGGTTGTAACAGGATATACAGAAACATCACATGCAAGAAAACCTATCTAATTACACCTAATTTTCATCTTACTGACTGCAGTGGTCTAGCAGGTGTTTTGGACAATCAAAGACAAATAAACCTTCAGAGCTACCTGCCAAACAGACAAAGACAGCCTGAATTCACAGAGAACATGGGAGTTTTATCTGAGCAAAATCTGAGTATGGGTTTAAATCAGAGAGATAGGGAGCTGCTCCCAAAAGGGAGGTACACAACATCTGGCATGATGCTGGGATGCTGCACCATCTCCATCTGTGGCCCAAATTCAGCAAAGTATTTGCTATATCTTTTCAGAACAGCACCTTCAATTTAGCTCACTGCAGATGCTCCCTTAGCCCTGGGGTATCCCTACTAAAAGTCACTGTCATATGTATTATTTGCATTAAAGAATCAGAAGGCTCCAATCTAGGCCTGAAAACCTGAAATACCCCAAATACATTTAAAACACCACCAAGATAGGTGTCCTTATTTACTATTTCAGTATCTGTCAAATGCTGGCAGTGTTCTCAAATCATGAATCAGGACAGAGCTATTTTATTTCCAGTGGAAATGCCTGAACCTCATTTAATCTGTTTCAGCTTTTGACCTGTCAGAACCCATATGGGATGAGGCACTGAGTGAATCACAGAGCAACAGCTACTTCTACTGTGCCCTAATTATTGATTAAAGTAGAAGGTAAACACTGGCAGGGTCCACACTCCAGTGAAATTCCTTTCCTGTCCAGAAAATCAGCAAGTTCAGAGCAAGATTTTCTGCAGTGCTGCTGCTACTTGTATTACCCAGCTGTGACCTGAAAGTGAAAACAGCTATAAACACATATGAATCATCATCTTCTTCCATGAATTTTATCCAAGTTCAGACAGGTAGCCTGGATTGTTAAGCTGTTTCTACCTTATTGTGCTGTGGTTTAAGCAGAGTTGAGGTAGGAAATGTACCTGTGTCTGTTTTAAAGCTGGCATTGTTCATTTAACGAGTGAATAAAATTAAAACAAATCTCAGTCCCACAAAAAGCTGGATTCCACAAACTGGGGGTAAAAAAATCCCACAGTTTACTCCTGCAATTAATGCTCTAAAAAAGGCATTTTCCTGACATAAAACTCATTTCCCCCCAAGTTTTGGTTTTGCAGCATGGCAGCAATAATGGTTAAGCCTGTCGGACACCGCCTTATGAAACGTGACACGCATCAGCCTCACCAGGTGAGCATCCCACCGGTGTTTGCACCCAGGAGCCCTGACACCACGAGCTTCCAAGTGGGATGGAAACCCTCCTACATCAGATGAAAGATCCAACCTGAACATTTTGGGTTGTCACTTTAAAGAGAGCTCGCTCGGATGTTGGAGTCTGGGAGGATAAATCAATGGAGGTTTCAACTTCGGAAGCCAATTTGGAACAAAAGGCGATGTAAAAAACATCGAGTTGTCCCAAGGGCCTCACAAAGTCCATTTGCATTTGTCTGTGTGCTCCATGGAAGGGAGTCTAACTCGAGCACTTGCTAGCTATTAGCACGTGCTAATGAGACTCCTGCTACTGCCAGTTCGGGATGGGAACTGCAGGATTCCTCACAGAGCCGTGGGAGAAGGGTACTGGCAATCAAGGAGTCATCATGAAGAGACATTTCTCCTCTAGTTCCCACTAATTAAAGCCTCTTTTGTGGATCTTTTTGAAAAGCCTCTTTTTAAACCCACCATTTGTGGTGGTCCAAGTGGACGGCGTGGAGGCAGGACGGGGCACAGAAGGGTCGCAGGATGGCTCACAGGAGGGTCACAGGATGGGGCACAGAAGGGTCACAGGATGGATCACAGGAGGGTCACAGGATGGGGCACAGAAGGGTCACAGGATGGGGCACAGGACAGGGCATAGAAGGGTCACAGGATGGGGCACAGGAGGGTCACAGGATGGGGGACAGGACGTTCACAGGACAGGGCACACAAGGGTCACAGGATGGGGCACAGGAGGGTCACAGGACAGGGCACAGGAGGGGCACAGGAAGGGCATAGGAGGGGCACAGGAAGGGCATAGGATGGATCACAGGAGGCTCACAGGATGGGGCACAGAAGGGTCACAGGACGGGGCACAGGAGGGGCCCAGGACGGGGCATGGGAGGGGCACAGGATGGATCACAGGAGGGTCACAGGACGGGACACAGGAGGGTCACAGGACGGGGCACAGGAGGGGCACAGGACGGGGCACAGGAGGGATCACCGTGGCCGATGTCCTGCATGGTGACTGTGCCTCATTTCAGGTCAGTCCTTACCCAGACCAGGATCCCACTGATGCTGGGCCACTGTCTGCAGTAGGGACCTGGAAAAATTACCCACCTTGACCAAAATGAGCTAATGATGTCTACAAGTGAGACCTGTAGGAACTGGAAACTAGAAACTGGGACGCACTAAGTGCAAAGGCTCTGGGGTATTTACACCTGCTGAATACCTTTAAGGATTGGTCGCTATAGTGAGACACAATCCCATATGCAGGGCTGTCCAACCCCCTGGGAGAGACAGGAACATCTCCATGTCCAGGAGAGATGGAGAAATCCCTGAGACACTCAGCTGGCAGGTTTAGCCTCCATCCTTAATGGCACTGAGGCATGGGAAGCCCTGAAGCAGCAGCAGCCCACCAGTGTAACCTCTGGGTCACAGACTGTGAAGTGATTTCATTACAGTCACACCTCGCCTCGCCGTGATTTCCTCCATTGGTACAAGGAGATTTACCCCCATCCCATTCAAGAGTGACAGGCAAACACACATCTCCTGCCCTGCCCAGCACAGTGTCTCGGGACAGCAGCGCTGGCAGGCACAGCCCCACACACAGCTCGTCTCACACAGCACACCCACCACACAACCCTGGGCCCTGTTTGCATTTCGCCTGAAAAAGAGCAAGCAGCATTGAGTTCAATCAGAAGTGAAAGCAGAACCCATTCTAACAAATGGGGAGACAACAAGAGCCCCGGTCCTCCTCTTGGACACGGTCACAGCTCCCCTTAGGGCCAAGCAGAGCTGGGAGCGCACAAGACAGGGAGAGGGCTCTTGGAGAACAGAAGAACCTGCTTTAAGGACACGACACAGAGCTACAACGACCAGGGAGAGAGAGAAGTAGAAAGAGACATACTGGAGAAGCTGACCATTGCGAAATGCTGACACCGGTCTCCTGTGAATTCGATCGGACACCTACCGGAAGAAAGAAAACCAGAAAGAGAGAAACAAGATAGCAAAATGACACCCAAACAGACTGAAATGAGGCCCCTTCAGGTCCCTTCCGTGGCTCCTATCCGTCTGCTCTCAGCCTTCACCCTTACCTGCAGCCCTAAGCCCTAGCCCAAAGCTGACACCAACAGCCGACCCTGACTAGACCACTCTACGTCCACCGCTGTGCCCAGGAGGTTTTAAGTAGTGTGGTGCATTTTTTGTCTTCAAACATACTTTGCTTAGGATCTGGCATGTACAATCGCAAAGGCAGTTTCTCCAAACATCTCTGTCCGAAGAATCCGTTTGGACATCTGGAGGGGGAAAAGGGGAGAAATCACAGAACATGTCTGGCACAGTTCTTGAGGTCAGAAATAAAAAGTGCATTGTGATGAATGGAAAAACTAAAGGCTTTACACGTGTATTTACTTTTTGCTTTGCTTTAGCTAGGCACCTGCAACATCAGTATTCCAGCTCTGGTTTTGGGTCTTCATGCAGGCAGCCAAACCCTCCTGCTCTGTCCTGCTCTGCCTGCCTCCTGCCTTCTCACCTGCCAGAAGCACCAGCTGGGAGGAAGGACGAGATGGCCTGGATGCTGCTCTCGGAGGCTCCGTGGAGCTGCCATCTAGACAAGACTGGCAAGAGGCACCACAGAGCAGTGAGCGGCTGCTCAGGTGACAGAGAACGTCGGGTGTGCAAAGTGTGTCCCTGCTGTCACCCCAGATGCACCCACAGGGCATTCCAGGCAAGCAGGTTACGTGGTGGTTAGAGAGAAAGCTTGTGCAGAGTCTCTGTGTTAACAGAGAGAAAGGGACAGAGAAGAAAGCTGAGCCAAGAGGTGTCACATGCTGTCCAGCTGCGAGGCTCCCTCAGGGCATCCCAATCAATGTCACTCGATGGGTGGGGATGTGCCAGCTCATGGCCACCGGTTACAGGTTTGAATGATGCTCCTGTGGCAGGGGAGGTGCCCTGCACACGAGGGCCACCAGGCACAGGCAGCAGCCCGTGGGTATCTCCCCAGCAGAGCCAGGTTTTGGGGGCACAAGGACATGGGCAGGGGCCATGAAGGTGCAGCAGCACCAGCACCCTCTGTGCTGAGTGACCCACCACAGCTGCAGGGGAACCTGGGATGCAATGGGAGCCCGGCCTTCAGTGGTCAAACACTTCTTCCCCAGGCACTTATCTGCTCCCTCACTTCACATCTCTTCTTCTGAATCCCTTGGATAGTTCCGCAAAGTATCCCCATCTTTCTTGAAGTGCCATCTCTCACATGTCTGTCCCACAACTCACTCCCTTCTCAACAGGCCTCTCCATCCTCTGAGCTTAAGATCTTTAGAGCATCCTAACATCTGTTTTCCAACTTTCCCAGGTAACTGGGGCTACAGGCTCTGCACTTTGCACTTGTACCTTGGTCTCAGCTGTCACCCACAAGATCTCTCTGTCCCTCAGTGCTCTGCAACTGGTCATCAGAGAAGGGACTGAAAGGCACGTCACCAAAGAGCACATGGATCAGAGGGCAAGTCTGATGTCAGTGGCTCAGCTCCCAGACAGTCCACTGTGAATCACAGCAAGAGCCCAGAGCAGCCTTGGCACAGTGTCAGGTAACTGGTCACAGACCATCCATGTGTTGGGGTGGAGCAGGGGAGGTCCAGGTCCAAGTTCAGGTTCAAGTCCAGGCTCAGGTCCAGGTCCATCTCCAGATGGATCACAGGAGGGTCACAGGATGGGGCACAGAAGGGTAAGTTCAGGTTTGAGTCCAGGCTCAGGTCCAGGTTCCATGAAGAAAACCTTGATTTGTAATAGTTGCACCTCCTGATGGACATACACTGATCTGGCCCAGGAAACAGGAGGGTGCACTGGGGGGTTCTCAGCAGCTGCACCAGCTGAACAGACCTGGGGAACACCAGGCACTGGTCAGGCCTGCAGGGATACAGACTCCCAAATGGGAGAGGTGAGATGCAGCTGAGGCCTGGGAAGGGCTTGAGGAGGCACCAGATGGCTGAGCACAAGGCAGGACAAGGTGTTAAGGTTTCCCAGCTGTGGTGATGGATATGGCTGGTGCCATTCCCCCAGGATGGCTGATCCTGCCTGGAGACCTGCATTAACACTCACAGGGGGAAGGCTCAGACACTTGCTGGCACAAGATACACCACTGCCACAAGCTCCTAAAGGAGGGATTCCACCCCTGGAACAACCTGCTGCTACTCCAGAGGTATCCAGAGCCTCAGTGCTGGATGCCTACAATGGACCTGCAGATACACCTCTGAATCCAGCATGATCCAAGGAGAAGATATAGCCAGTTAAAGGCTACATAATCTCTCCATCCCATCTACTGTCCTTCTCAACACGTGTCCAAACCTGTCTACCTTTCACCTAAAGAATCTATTTCCCTGTTCTCCAAGGCAGGGTGATCCATGTCCAGGGGACATTCCACCTTCTATCCCTCTCACAGAGGAAAGCTTTGGAAGGCTCTGAATGGCTGACCTGGCTTTGGCACTTGATTTCTTGCTGAATTTCACTGCAGTTTTGGCAGGCCTGCACTGTGCAAAAAAAAAAAAAACCCACACCTCACTGCGCATGACAAAATCTGGGTTTTGTGCCCCACAGCATCTGTTTTTTGGGACCTGTGCTCACACCTCCATGTGGGAGCGTGCTGGGTGAACCTGAAGGCATGGCCCTGCATGGGAGAGCACTGAGCCCCCTAGTCAGACACTTCAGTTTCCCAGCGTCCAAATCACTTCTGAAACTGGAAATTTGACAATGTCATCAAATAGGGCAAATATCTTTGAGAAATTATTTCTTTTTTCTCCTTCTTGGACATTCATCCCAGAGCACAGGAAAGGGAGACACACCAGCAATGTCATTTCAGCACCAGAGCCCAGCCAGCTCCTGGGGAAAGCCCAGTCCAAGGGGTCACCATCAGACATGAGGCCGGTCAACTTTCCCCATGCTGAAGCAGAGGAAGCTGGTGCTGGGAAAACAAGAAGGTGCCCCATTGGCAATGAAAGAGCACAAATCTGAGGCAGCTTGGATGACACACACTCACAAGCACAGCCCTAGGGAAGCAGGATTGTGGAGAAACCTCTCAGAGATTGCACTGGGGTTTGACGAAGGCATCCGAAATAGAAGGTGTCTTCCCAATCCTTTCTGAAGTTTACTCTTCACCACTGACAGAGTGAGGAACTTATTCACAGTCTTCAAAGGAATGGAGTTTAGCTTGCAGCGTGCCTCCCCTTTGTCTGCGATCTGAGATTTCATGGGTGTTGTGAGCGCACCGAAGGGCCTCAAGGGTGATGCCTAAAGAGACCAACCTCCCACCCACCCCCAAAAAGGGGTGCTTTGTCTGAGAGAGGCTAAAATTGTCTCAGGTGCTAAAACTTGCCCATCTGCAAGGGCTCAGCCACGGCTGGACCTCCAGTGCGACCGAGACTGTGTGCCCTTAAGGGAAGACTGAAAATAACACGAAAACAGGCGGAAGGAAATAAAAACCCCGAGAAAGAAATTGGTGAGACACGAAAAAGCAAAACAGAAAGGTGTCAAAGGAGCTTTGATGCCGTGACAGCTACCACAGAGCCCATCTTCAGATCTCTGCAGACAGCAGAGCGTGGGTGGGCAGAGGAGATTTCTACACAGAAGGCAGTAGATAAGTGTCTTCTCTGTGTCTAGGACAGCTCAGGCTTTTCATCTTTAGTTACTAGTGAATCAACACTGGGAAGAGTGACAGGAAAAAAGCCCTCATGGACAGGAGCACCTTCTGTCACCTCCCAAACTAGTGTACAAACCGTAGAGATGCTGCTCTGGTGTACCTGGGTTCTGGTTCCTCATAAGTAAGGCTGCAGGCAGAAACACTGACCAGGAGACCATTGGGACCATGCAGTGCTTTTGGTTACTTTTTGTTTAGTTCTATCTTACTTCTAGATTGGTGAAGATGATTTATTACATATCACTGTGGCTCCAGATGTGACTTTTAGGGAAGAAATTTCCAGTGTGCATGGCACATAAGTCTCCCAGTCTGGACAGGAAGAGCAATGAAGAGCATCCCTTCTGCACACACAATCTGCTGCCTGTGCTAAGGGCTCCTGGGCAGCTCCTCCACAGTGAGGGATAGACTAAAGTTAAGGCTCACCAAACCTGAGAGCCGTGAGATGGTCTTTGGTCATGGCATCCTTCTTCCGGCACATTTGATCCAGGTCAAGAGGTTTTGGCTGGTTGTCCCAGAAAAACAGAGTCCTTCCTTCTTTGGAAAGCTCTTGCAGGATCTACACACATGGTGGCTATTTCTGCAAATATCACCTTCAGACTTTCTGGTCCCCTGGCTGCTGTCACAGAGGTCTCTCCTCTAAGGCCAAGGGAAGAGGACAAAGGTGTGTCTGTAGGAACAGTCCTGGGGAAGTAAAAGGCTGCACCAATTTCCTGCAGACTCTTGTTCCCTCTCTAGCCTGAGTGAAGAGCTCCAAAACTGCCCTTGCTTCACTCCGTCCCTCTGTGCCCGATTGCCACACCTGAAACTCACTTGCAAATGCCATTGATAAAACTGCTCAGGGATTTTTCTGTCCAGATTCTGTTTTCTGTTGTTGCTGGCAAATGTCCAGTTCTTTCAGCTTTGACCTTAAGACCTCAAAAACGTCCACAAAATTCTGCTCTTGGGTTCAGGGTGAATTGCAGTGAAATATTTACATGGCAACAAAAATGCAGTAAGATGATTAGCCAAATAAAGCATCTCAAAAAGCACAAACCAAAAGGGTTTGAATGACCCATTTCTGTGTTTCTTGCAGAGCACTAATTTCAGAAAATTGAGAAACTTTGACATTTTGCCCTCTATCAGGGCAGAGCAATAATTATTGTTAATTATTATTTGCTACTATTAATTGATAACATCATTATCATAATGTTCCTGCTGGAAGCAAAACTTTTACTGACCATCTGTTGATCTAAATATTGCAAGGGTTGGCACATTTCCTTTGCTCCCCTAGACCTTAATTAAAATAGGCCAAATTCAGCAGGTCTCATAAAGCAATCCGTGTTACAGAAGAATGTGAATGAGCAGGTGCTTCAAAATATGGGGATGAGGAGAAGCTGTAGCAGAAGGACACAATGCACTGATGTAAGCAAATGGAAAAAAAGGTTTCAAGCATGTTGCTTTTTATGTGAAGGGCTGAAAAAGAAGACAGTTCTGTCATTGTCCCCTGACCAGTCCCAGATGATGAGGTTCTGGAGAGCCACAAAAGGCTGGACTCCACAAAATCACTGACGGGAAGAAAAGAAAGCAACCAGAATAAATGCAGAGGCCTCATCCAGAGCAGCTAATCAAGGCATGTTTGCTGCACAGTGGAGTCCAAACCTCAAGGACAGCCACTGCTGGGCTCAGTGAAGGCAACAGCGCCTTGCACTTGCAGGATCAGCTTCCACACTCTGCTGGGGCTCGAGGGTCTGACATAGCTACACGTGCATTCAAAAGGACACACTGAACAGGACGCACAGACGGGCCACTTGAACCTGAAAAGGCACCTGATCTCACTCACCACCCAAGATAAACAGCAGGCAAAGCCCAAGGAACGAGTCCTGGCTGGTTCGGGAGATTTGGAACAGGATGTGGAGATTTTCACCCCGAGCTCAACAGTGCGGGCTCTGCGTTCCCAAGGACGTTGCAACACCTCCCCACAGAACTGCTCTCCTATGTCCCCGGCAAAGTGACATCCCTGTGGTTGTGCAATGAGCACCAAAATGTCACTGGGAGGGGTGGCACAGCTCTGGGCACAGCTGAGCAAGGGGTGCTGCCAGGGGGACCACGGCCATAGGGGATCCACCTGATGTTCACCCCTTCAGATGGAGCTCTGGGAAAACACACCAAAGCTGGCAGCGTTCTGAAGGATCTTTCCATTTCTTGGGAAAATCTGCAGGAAACAGCACACATGGAGGAGATGAACGTGTGATTTTGAAAATTGGTGACTTGGATACATCAACTAACTTAGAAATGAACCAATCTTTTCTCTTTTGCTTTGTTTTGGGTTTTATTCTCTCCTTGACTTTTTTCTTTTTGCCCGAGGTGCTCCAGGCCTCCCACCTCACTCCCTCACGTGATGCAGTGCCATCACCTCAAACGCAGAAAATCTGTTTATCTGTCAGCATTTGTAAATGCTTCCGCTTGACTCCTGGTCCAACATGATGAGGAATGTTGCTCTGTAGCACTCTTTAAGTCTTCTGATCCCATGCAAGGTCCTGGCTCAGGGTGCCAGTCACTTCTGATCATGCACAAGAGTCTTGAAAGAGCATTTAAGTGGAATGAGGAGACTTGTCTTTGTTTGACTGAGAAGACCCCAATAGTATCTAATGTGTGCCAAGACCTTACTGAGAAGAGAATTTCTGCATAGCCCCGTGGTCACAGCACTCGCAACAAAAGATCAGAGAATCCTCTAGCTACTCTAAGTTGTACCAAGAACTCAGTGGGCTCCAGGATGGAGGCAGATCCAAGACCAGAGGCTGCCAGTCATCCCAACTCTGCATTCAACTGGACAAAACAAACCAGCCACCACTGTCCAGTGCCCCAGGCCAGCTCAAGGCATTGAGACTTCCTTGTGTGCATCCTTTCTGCAGGCACTGGATTTTGCTCTACTCAAATTCTCCTCTCCCCTACAGTTACGGTGAAAAACCAGTTCAACTCATAAGGCCTCTCCAAGCAAAATGATCAGAGAAAGGGTCAAGAAATTTTTCCTGTTGAGAGGCTGGAGCTTTTTCATTTACAAAGGCTGTTGAGTCAGTTCTGTCTGTGTGTGGCTCACTAATTTCCCAGGTTTATGCCGAAAATTCATAGAAAATCTGAGGCAGATCCCACTTCTCTCATCCAACTTCCAGGCAGTCTGTTTGCAGAGTCAGGATAACAGCACAGACTGTTTTATGTTCAGGTTTCCTTTGACACCAGCATGTGCAGAATTTATTTCAAATTAAGGACAAAATTATGCAAGCACGCAATCCAAAAAAGACACAATTTCTGGAACAGCTTCAAGTCCATTCTGGGCTCTTCTTTGGTGAGAAAAAGGAAGACCATTGTCCAAGGTCTAGCTGAAGTGTATTGAAAAGGGAGGAAGGAGATGGGATTACAAGCAAATACTTTTTTCCTGAGGATTTAAAAGACCAGGAGGAACACGTTTCTGGGAAGCCTGTTATAAAATAATAATAAAAGGCCAGCTGCCAATTTAGTCGATATCTGTAACAAATCAAGCATGAACCACTTCAGGAGAAGAAATTATTTGAGAACTCAGCTGCTCTTTTTGCTCCAGACTGCCAGGGGGGGCATCTACAGGAAGGATCTTCTGTTCTTCTGGACAGCTGCAAACAATGGAATCCACTCCAAGAAGGTAATCACACGCTGGTGCCAGGTAGTGAAAAAGAACACTAAAATTCTGATAGCTGGCATTGGAAGGGCTGGTAACATCACAGGGATGCTGGGGAGCTGGAACCCCCTTAGCACTCAGTGAAGGAGCAAGCTGTCACAGGGGGCCAGAAGACCCCCTGCCCCAAGGCCCCTCTGACTCTGATTAGAAAAGTGGAAACAGCACATGGACACACACGTTGTTGCTGGCTGAAGCTGCTCATGTGGCTCCTGTTTTGTCTCTAAGGCCTTTGGAAAGGTTGTGAGCAGAGAGACCTACCAATCTCATGTCTCAGAGGCACAATGAGGCTGGAGGACCAAGGCCAGCACAGGTCAAACCTGCATCTTTGCCTCCCCTCCTTTCTCCTCTGTGGCTGTGTCGTGGCATCTTTCACAAACCACAGCAGCAGGTCTTCTATCCTGGCACAACAGGGAAGCTGTGGAACATGTCAGCACTTTGCCAGTTTGCAGGCAGACAACGGTGAAGTCTGTTTATCCACCAGCAGCCTTCTCTAGCAATCATCCATGTCATTGGGAGACCCATTTTATGGGAAACACTGTGTTCAGTTCAAATGCTTCTGCCTTCCTCGATAACTATTGTCCCCTGGAATGCAGAAACTCTAAAATTACACTGCTTCAAAAGCCAGGATTTCTTATCTTCATTCTGTGATTTAATGATAAAACACCCAAGAAGGATGAACATTCAGATATCTCCTCAAGCAGCAAGATGAGCAACGACTGTGCCCTGAAGGAGGCACTTGGGTCCCCTGGGTTCCTGTGAACACAGAACCGTCTTTTCTGGCAGGTGAGCAGTGTCAGTGCAGATCTTCACAGCACCTTCTCTTCCCTGCCCTTCCAAACACACCTGTTCAGTGGCCATTTGGTTTTAGCAATTGGTATCTTGGAGCTCAGCAGAGAAACAAATCATTTTACCGTCTTCAAGTGAGGAATTCAGGCTTTCAAACGATATGAAATAATTAGGTCTGTTCCGTGTGACACATCAAATCTTATTGGAATCCATCACTGAGCTTTCCCCCTGTTCATCAGCTGCCAGAGAAGCCTGGCTGGAAGGAAGGCTGTTCCCTCATGAGGCTGGAATTGCTTTGGTTGAAACACTCTATCTGCTGAAGACGCTTGGTAACTCCCACACCTATCTTTTGTTAGGAAAAACTCCTTACACATGGCAGAAGTTCAGGTAACTTGTTGTAATTAGAAATAGATCTGATCTGAAAAGTCTTGATCTGGATTCAGGGTCTTTCCAAAAGAAATAGCCTTGAAATTTATGCTTTTGGCATGACCACATTGCTTAGAGGTAGAGATTGTGATTCATACACTTCTCCAGGCTTCAATCCTTCCCAGAATGGAATGACTGGAACTGCTGGGACTTCCTGGAGCTGCAGCCGCACCAAAAGAGTGGCTGTGACTTTAATTCATCATATGGGGCTTCCCCCATGTTTCCCATGGGGAGCCCTGGCAAGATGAGCCTAGAGAGCCACGAAGAAGCCAATGGCAGAGACAACTACCCTGGAGCACAGGGCTGCGGTGTCCAAGGGCTGCTCTCACTCCACACACCTGGGAAGTGTGGAGGACACAGCTTCTAATTTCTCTCCTACCCAGCTCTTTCCTTCTCTAAAGGGGCCAGTCTGGGAGAACTGGAAGATGCTGTTCATCCCCTGTCCTTCCACCACAGCTGGCCCTGCACTGGAGGAGGAGGGAGGGGTTGTGCTCATTGTGATCCAACCCATGAGCCTTCCATAAGGATGGTTCTGTTCGGGTGTGTCCTTCAAGGCCTGAGGAGCTGAGGTGTCTCGTGACCATCACATCACTCAGTGGCAGTGGTACTGGGCTGACATCCACAGGTGTCACACACCTTTGGCTCCAGTGCGTCTCCATGGAGAGGTCCGGGCCACACTGGGAGAAACTTGTCAGCTCTGGGCTGCTCCAAGCTGGACACAGGGATGCCTCGGTCACCAGGGGAGCTCAGAAGCTGATTCCATCTGCTCAGAGAGTGCACACCCAGGGCACCATCTCTGCAGGAGCCCTGGGGCAGGTACAGGTGAGCCCTGGGCACCTGTATGTGCTACTGGCAATCAGACTGCACTGGTTATGCACAGTCACTATGAGGCCTGGGGTGGGGTGAGATGCTTTTGGGGTTTCTGACTGTGAACCAGAGGTGAAAACGTCTCACATCCCGTTCCACATCCCTCAGACTATGCAGCCCCTCTTCAACCTCCTCAAGAAATTTTATTTTAAAGAGAACTTAATATGGGTCTCTGTTTTTTTACTGCAGGCTTAAAGGGGAGAAATAGACAACCTGCAGTGGTCACAGGGCAGCCCAGAGGGGTGAAGAGCTGTGTGCGAAACCTGGGCCCATGAGATGCAGATAGGAAACGTAAAGGCAGGTCCAGTCACGGAGGAGGGACGTGTCTCTGACTGGGAAAACCTCCCTGCCTGGAGTGGAGCACGTGCCAGCTCAGGGAGAGCAAAAGGGACCCAACTTTCCCTGAAACCTCAAAGGAGAAAGGGGGAAAGGGGAAAAGAAACAGCCAGGACAAACATATCCTTAGAGGAGGAAAATCCAGGAAAAGTCAACAGTGACACACACACACAAAAAAAGGAAAACGCAAATCCTCACACCCCCCCACCCCTGCCCCTCCAGTGTCCCTTTCTGAACCTGCACAGCTCAAACTGCAATTGCCAGGAGGATTTCAGAGCTCCCCCTCCTCTGGCAATCGCACAAAGGTCTCCTCTTCCCCAGCCAAGTAATTTCCATATTGACACAAGAACTCCACTCACTTACTTGCACGACAGCTGATTAATCCCCTCGATGTAGTAGCACACCCCGCCATTGACACAATAGGACTTGGCTGTTTCGTTGCATTTTCGAGCATGCCCGGACCAGGAGGAGAGAGTTGTGGTTACTGCAGGGGAAAACAAAAACACACACAAAAAGGATATATTGTTATTTCCTTTGTTGGGCAATTCTGTTTCCTTAGACAGTTTTCAAGTCGTTTGTTTGCCAAAGTAAAAACCCCAGAGCGACAAAATTCAGCCTGAGCCTTTTGATCCACTGTCACCTCTCCGGGTCCTGGGGCTGCGACCTGGCCTTTCCTTTCCCAGCAAAAGTGGCCAAGGCAGGGAGGAGTTGAAGACACATCTCCCTCCAAGCAGCCAGCACGACAGGACATTATCATGTTATTGGCGAGCTGGAGGGAAAGTGCCCTTTTCTGCCCATCCTTGCCCTCCCTTATGCTCAGAGCCCTGTGCCAGCAGGCAGGCAGGAGGTCAAGAAAAAGCTGCGCTGGAGAGTCATAGACTCTTGGTGACCTGCTGTTGACGCCTGAGTACAGCATGACACTGGACCGAGATCCAGAGATACTGAAGAGGACATTGCATGGCTCCATATCATTGGGAGGGAATAAGTTCTCAGAGCCAGAAGCAAGTGCCATCCTTGTCCCAGGAGCAGGTCTAACACAAGCAAGATCAGCATCATGGCTCCCTCCCTTTTCCTGACTGTTTCTCTGTCCTGCTTCAACGGCAGAAGTCCTGCAGTAGAAGTTCTGATGGGAACAACCCAGCAGAAGTTCAGCAGTAGAAGTCAGTCAGCCCCAGTTCGTGCTGAAAGAAGAAGCAACCAGCATGACTCGAGTTTCCTGAGACACAGGTGCTTTTCCAAAACTAAATTTTTTCTTTCTGAAGAAAAGCTTTCCAGCCATGCAAGCTACGAAAAGAAAAACCCTGAAGGTAGCCTGAATAATTTCTCGGTAATTCCTGCCTCTGAATTACTCAGGCAAACTTACAGCCCCAAACAGATTCTCCAAAGGTAAGACAGAGGCTTCCAGGAAGGGAAAAAACTTTCATTAGAGCAACTGATAGAGGTTACAAAAGCTGAGCAGCTTTGGGGAATGCAGACCCATTTTCACATAACTCAGAGAAGGGCTGGGCACTCAAAAGCATTGATTTTTTACAACTGAATACTTAACCTCATTAAAGATAGTCCCCTTGCCTGGATTACCGTCTTACCCAGACTCTAATACAGTTACACCTCCAGCAGTGTGGCTACAAGCTACTTTCCAGCACCTTTTATGCTGGAGTCAAGGTTTCTGAGGAGATGCTGTCTTCCATCCTGTTTTCCAAAGCATGAATGAAACTTACGGAGAGGTTAGTGACTTCCCATCCATTGCTGAGACTGAACTCCTCATTGTCACCAGATTTGAGGAAGAAGGCTTGAACCAGAGCCCCAGGCAGAAGATAGTCAGAACCACGGGAGGAGCAGCAGGTCAAGACCTAGCGTGCCTCAGAAGGAGCCAGGGCTGCTCCTCATTCCTCAGGCAGCCCCTGTGCTCATCCCACCTCTGCAGAGGCTCAGAGGCTGCATCCCACACCTCCAGAGTCAAGGAGTGCATTCCCATGCTCTGGCTCCATCCCAGAACCTGCTGGGCACATCCAGGCTCTCCCAGGCAAAGGAGGGCTCCCAGCACCCTGTGAAGCCTCTCACGTGTGGGTCCCTCTTGGCACATGAGCAGCCAGACAAGTTGGTTCTGGCTCTCTCTGCCTGCGTGGGGTCCTTGCCTCTTCAACTGAGGAGTTTCTCACTGGGCTGTGCTGAGCTGGAGCTGGAGCAGCCCGCTCTGTTACCCAGGGCACACGGCTCCAGGCAGATCCCAGATGGAGCAGCCCGCTCTGTCACCTGCACATGGCTCCAGGCAGACCCAGCTGGAGCAGCCCACTCTGTCACCCAGGGCACACGGCTCCAGGCAGAGCCCAGATGGAGCAGCCCACTCTGTCACCTGCACATGGCTCCAGGCAGAGCCCAGATGGAGCAGCCCACCCTGTTATCCAGGGCACACAGTTCCAGGCAGAGCCCAGCTGGAGCAGCCCACTCTGTCACCTGCACATGGCTCCAGGCAGAGCCCAGATGGAGCAGCCCACTCTGTCACCTGCACACGGCTCCAGGCAGAGCCCAGATGGAGCAGCCCACCCTGTTATCCAGGGCACACAGTTCCAGGCAGAGCCCAGCTGGAGCAGCCCACTCTGTCACCTGCACATGGCTCCAGGCAGAGCCCAGATGGAGCAGCCCACTCTGTCACCTGCACACGGCTCCAGGCAGAGCCCAGATGGAGCAGCCCACCCTGTTATCCAGGGCACACAGTTCCAGGCAGAGCCCAGCTGGAGCAGCCCACTCTGTCACCTGCACATGGCTCCAGGCAGAGCCCAGATGGAGCAGCCCACTCTGTCACCTGCACACGGCTCCAGGCAGAGCCCAGATGGAGCAGCCCACCCTGTTATCCAGGGCACACAGTTCCAGGCAGAGCCCAGCTGGAGCAGCCCACTCTGTCACCTGCACATGGCTCCAGGCAGAGCCCAGATGGAGAAGCCCACTCTGTCACCTGCACACAGCTCCAGGCAGAGCCCAGATGGAGCAGCCCACCCTGTTATCCAGGGCACACAGTTCCAGGCAGAGCCCAGCTGGAGCAGCCCACTCTGTCACCTGCACATGGCTCCAGGCAGAGCCCAGCTGGAGCAGCCCACTCTGTCACCTGCACACAGCTCCAGGCAGAGCCCAGCTGGAGCAGCCCACTCTGTCACCTGCACACAGCTCCAGGCAGAGCCCAGATAGAGCAGCCCACTCTGTCACCTGCACATGGCTCCAGGCAGAGCCCAGATGGAGCAGCCCACTCTGTCACCTGCACACAGTTCCAGGCAGAGCCAAGCTCGCTGCATTGACCCATTCCATTGTCTCTCATTCCCAAAGGGAAGCCAACGCCTCCCACTATCAGGCAGCACCAGAGCTGTGCACCGAGCAGAGCTATTTCCACGCTTGGCCTCGAATAACCGTTGCCTCTGGATTTGGCTTCTCACAGTTACCCAGGGCACAGCAAGTTGTCCCAAAGTGCTCTGCACAGCAGACATGGCAAATGCTTCAGCAAGGACCTGAAATGCTCAGAGCCCAGGGACAGAGGGAGCTGCTCCCTCCGAGGGCACGTCGTGCCAGCCAGCTGGGAGCCAAATGTGGACAGTGCTCACACAGCGCTGGGCTGTAGAGCAGAGGATGGCTTCACCAAGCCTCCAATGAAGGTCTTGCAAAAAAAACCCTCATATGAAAACTCCCAAACTTCTGTAGGATATTCAGGGCTCCCTCCCAGTTCAGATTAATGTTAACTGGAAGCCAAAGCCATTATGAGTCTGTATAATTTATTTGGGGAATGCAGACTTGTTATACAGGCAAGACTGTATAATTTATACCTCTGTGGGATAATAGCACATTTCTACTCAGGCAAGGAGAGCTGTGGGTCTCCAATAAACTGCAAGTGTGCCACCAGATCAGGGAGCTTCATGAACCAAGGCACTGGTGCAAATTGAAAGGCACATGAATGAGGAACAAACGCAGCCTGCAGGGAGCCATCACCCCTGCAACCATCAAATATACCACTTGGTAGCAGGCGAAACAATCCATCTGGCAAAGTCTTGCATCATAAATCCTGCAGGAAAGGACTCCAGAGCAAGCCTTCCCACAGCAAGGGAGAGGCAGAGAGACAAAACTGAAAACACAGCCCAGAAAGCTCCCCAGAGCAAACACAACAGGTAACAAGGTACCCAATCCACCAAGAAAGGTGGATGGGAAGATGCTGTGTGATGTTGTGACACCAGGGTGGATTGCAGAGATTGCATGGGATCTTCATCCCGTAGAAACAGTTTTGTCCCTTTTAAATTTCAGTCCTTTTAAACAAATAAAAAAGAGCCTGACACAAATGAGGCTTGGGCCCCATGCAGGTTGTGCACTTCCAGGAGGAGAGCTCTCAGTAGAGCTGTGCCTCTCAGGAAAATGCATGGTTGAGCACCTCACCTAGAAGCATCTTGCTAAAGTCATTATTCTTTAATCCCTGTTTTCTGAAAAAAACCCCAAAACAATCAACCAAACAAAACCAAAATAACAAACAAACAAACAAAAACCCCACTAACCTGTTTTGCTTTTTATCCCAAAGAAGCACAAAGTGTTTTAAACTGGATCACAGACTGATATTACTATGGTGCATTTGTTTAGCAGCAGAGATGTAGCAAGCCCAGTTCCCTGTTGAGAAGCATCATGAAATGAGGCCATTTTAGACTATTAGTTGAGCAGTACTGGTCAAACCAAAGCCCTGGCTGGTCTCTGACAGTGGCCAAGGGGCAAAGCTTAAGGAAGAAGATCAGCATGAGCATGCAATGATTATTTTCTTCTGCCACCTGAGATGAGCAGCTCAGAGACAACCTAAGTCAGTCCCAGTGCCATTACATTTAATGGGCTTTTTTGGATTTCTCTAGTTGCTTTTTGAACAAATCTAATCTTGTTGCATCCACAATATTTTTGACACGAGCTCCAGTGGTTATGCACAGTGTGCAAAGGCATATCTCCATTAAATTCTTTTAACCTGCCCTTTTCTGGCTCTTGTATCGGAACAAAATAGTCATCATCCCCTCTTGTTTTCCCCTGTGCTGTCTGTGGCCTTAAAAGTGCCTTACTGGCACAAGCAGCATCTGCTCTCCTAGCTGGAAAGCAAGGATTTCTTTAGTAGCTTCTTAGATAGAAGTTGATCCAGCTGCAGATCTTTTTTGGGTCATCTCTGGTTCAGTTTTCCCCTTGGAAATGGTGAGACCATACTGCACACATGATATTTATTCCACTCATAGGAATTTACTGCTCACTTTGAGGTTTGATGTACTGAATACAGGCCTTTATGCATTATAACCCTTGAACCTCACTGTTGTGTGGTAACAGAGCCTTCCGAGGTGCCTGATCACTCTGGGATGTTGCTGCAGCTTGGACTTCACACTCAAGAGGGCAACTATTTTGGGAGCAAGGATAGAGAGACCTACCAATTCAGAGAGCAGCTCTGGTAGGGGGACAGAGGAAAGCAAAAGGTCTCACTTAGAAAACATTAAGTGTGTCCAGATTGAAACGTGGCCCTCTGTGACACCACGAGGCTGCAGATCACAGAGCAGCACCTTGAAGGATGAGGCCAAGGGAGATGTCAGTGGGTTTCCATCATCCTACCGGGGTAATTCCCAGATTCACAAGTTGTTTCATGTTTAGCTGTATTCCCCCATCAGCCTGGGCCACTGGAAATACCTTCACAACCATCTACCTGATCCTGAGTCCTCTGCAGTTTGATGGCTGATCAAGTGAACCTCACGGACAGTTTATTTGCAGCCCAGCAGGTACATTCACCTCTGTGCCAAACATGAGGCAGAAATGCAGAAATTACTTTCCATGGCTATTCCACCTTAACTCACGTGGCACCAGGCAGATTTTACCCCCTTTTGCGGTTGGTGTGGCAGAATAAGTCCTTCGTTTGGCCTCCCACACAACTCCATCTAGTCCAAATGACTTGAAAGTCATAAAATTGCTGAGGTAAACAGAGATCTGGGTAAGCAAGGGGGCAGTTTTGGGTGGTAGCTGTGAACTGGGTGGAATGGGACTCGTGAAGGCAATGGGACATGATGAGGGGGTTGTGCAGTATCATCAGTCATGCACCAATGGCCTCCCCAAGCACCTCAACTAATTAAAAGTAGGAAACAGGGAATTGTGCATGAGGCAAACTATGGAAAAGAAGGGGTGACATTTCTTTTTCACCAGTGGGAATAAGCAGGTGTCCCTGAGACACGCAGAGATAAACTGGTCAGGAAGCCTCTGCAAGGTGGAAGAAGGGCTGGAGCAGCTCACCCTTCAGCAGGTCAGATCTCCAGCTGGTCCCAGTGCCAGGACTGGGAACAAAGCCGAAGGGAGTGAGGAGGTGAGGACAATGAAAAGAGGGGAATAAGGAGGTGAGGACAGAGAAAGAGGGCTGCCTCTTGATGGATGTGTTTGCAAACAATCTGTAGCCACGTTTTATTGTTGCTGCCCCAGCCAGTGAGGACAGTGCAGCATGAGCACAAGAGATTCAGGGCACTGGAGTCATTCAGAGTGTCTGTTTTCCACCACACACCTCAGTTATTCGGGACTAACATCAATGACAGGGCAGCAGAGAGGAGAGCCAGGGGCAGTGACTGTGCCAGGTGGACTTCCCTTCTCTCAACCCATCTACGCAGAAAGGCCATTAATGATTGTGCAGGGATTCTTACACAATTCCTGCCACGCACGTCATTTAACCTTTACAGGTTGCTCACCAGCCTGTTCTCAGAAGTCTGGTGAAATACTCCCCCTGCAAAGAGTTAATTAATGCAGCTTGGACTATAAATTATAGTTAATTTTTCACAAACTACAGCTACTGTCGAGGAGAGCAGGGAGACAGCGATAATTTCGCTGCTCCTTTTCTTCTTTATAAATAACTTTGTCTGGTGGGTTCATAGAGTACAGACACTTCATTCTCTCAATATTTAGACATTCAGTTAGACAGATGAACTCAGCTGGTTGGGGAGTGTATACAGATTGCCTGCTCTGTATATGTCTCATGTACTTACTGATAAAACACAGAATTGCTGAGGTTCCCCTCAAGAGAGTTCACCCAACTGCTTGTCAGAAGAACATGGACGAGAAGGTGTCTGGCCAAGTTATTCCTTAGTTGTAGCTCTGTAATCCTGGTGTGAGCCACACTAAATCCATGATTTACACTGATTAATACACGGAAGGGCTGTTGATCCTAACCATCCTCTCTGCAGTGAATTTCTGTATGTCTGAAACGACACCTACTCTTAATAAACCTGAGCAGAGTCTGGATGTTACCTGCTGCTCTCTGTACAGAAAATCAGAAGGGCCTGTGCAGACTGGGGACTCTGGAGCTCATAAAAATTCTGCTCCTGTGTGTTTATTCATTTGGAAATGACCAAATATTTACCCCCGGATTTTATTGAAATGGCTTTTGCTGGAATCACGTTTCCAGTTCCTGAGGGGATTGTTAAGACCAATAGCTGCTGACCAGGAGTTCATCCCAAAACACAATCGTCAGACTACAATACACTCATCTTGGAGCATCAGATACTGCTGAGGAAAACAACACAGGTAGCATTTCCCACCTCTCCCATCTGCACTGTCCGGGGGTTTCGCTGAGGAGCAAGTTTAAAGGTTCCTGAGTGCCCAGGGACTGCATGTTTCCATAGGACAGGTAGCTATTGCAGGGCCAAAGTCCTGTGCTATTGTAAAACTTCTGGTTTCTCCTCCAGAATGCCCTCATCAGCTTTATGCAGGAGCCCTTCCTATGCTTTTCTCTACCACAGGGGTCCCAGAATGCATGTTCTTTTCCCAAATCCCCATCATCAATTGTAATAGCAGCAACATGATACTTCAATGAGGGGATTTGTTCAGCAACCTAAAAATCCTTCTGCAGAGCCAATGTCAGCGGGAATCCTTCGCAGGCAGGGCAGCTGAAGCCCGAGAAGTGAACCAACACGCCAGGATCACACGATGGAGCCAGGCAGAGCAGATCCCCTGGTTCACAGCCTGCTGCTCTGAACACGGGCTCACAGCCTCAGTGATTCCAGGGGACATCAGATCCCATCCCATCCTTCATCCTGCCCTTCTTTGCCTTCAGAGTCACAGCTTGGTTTTGCACCACGTCTCGAGGAGTAGCTGTGTGGCTACTTCAAAAATTCACTGTGAGCAAAATAAGCTACAGCCAGGGTCTGGCAGCAGCCACAGCACAGCCCTCTGCAAACTGACAGCAAGATCTCCACCACTTTCACCTCGGGCTCCCGTGTCTGTGTGTGTGCAGGTTCCACTCAATTACAACCACACCTCCAGCTCTGGGGTTGAAATTATCTGGGCAAAGACCACGTCAAGACTTATTTTTAGTCTAATATTGGAAACTGGTCTGTTCACATGGTTGGACTTGTGTTTGTTCTGCCCATGGGCTGGCTGGACATATTTCAGCTCTAAACCAAGAGCACTGTGCTCACGTTTGTAGCACTGCTGGCTCTGGGAGAGCACTGTGCCTTCAGACTGGAGGAACCAGAGACTGACCAGCCACGTCTACCATGGCCACCCAGTAAAGGCCTTGACAGAGTGGACTTGAGAGGAGGTTTGGGGGAGTTGGCTGAACCATAACTACGTGGCACACATTACTGTGGTGTGTGTGCTGAAGCTTTGGTGGGACTAGATGTGACTCCCAAACCACATCACAGCAAAGACATCACTGAGCCATTGCAATCGTGCAAGTCCATCAGGCCGGTCTTGCCTGGGAGAGACAAAGTGAGGCAAACATTTCCAACACCCAGCCATCTAAATGCTGAGGAAGGTATTATTTGGAGAGAGATAACCAGAATTAATCTAAACAAGTCAGTCTACAAACTTAGTCCAACAACATCACCAAAATGACAGCTATGAAATATGTGGACCCAGACTGGTGTGTGGAGAGTTGGAATTCACTGGAGAAAGGAGGAATGTTTCACCTGCCCCTCCCACAGGGATCACTGAAGGGACTTCAGGGAGGACTTGTGATCCCCAGCAGTTGGAATAAAGGCCTGAAAACTCAGTCCAGAGAGCCCAGCTTTCATTCAGATAGTTCACATCATCCCCCAGTCCCCACGTTCCCAGCACAACTCAGCATTGTCTCTCCTGCTCTTTCTCCCTCTTTCACCTCCTCTTGTGATCCCAAACCTGTCTCTGCTGCAGAGCACCCACAGCCAGGGGTGAAGACACTCGCCCACATCAGCTGGAGAGTGAACGTAAGGCATGGGCAGAGTCCAGGTGAGCAGCTGCAATGATCCACATGTTGGTTTAGAGCATCTGCCAGCCACTGGCAGATCCTCTGGTACCCTCACAGTATCCAAACCATGCTTCCTCCACCCAGCCTGTCTTCTCTTCCTACCCTCAGGACTTTACCTGCCTGTTGAAGTCAAGGGAATGAACTAGAAAACAAGCAGAAGGGATTACCTGACCTTTTCAGAGCTTTCAATCATTATCTTACCTTTTCAAAATGAAATTTTGACTGAGTTTTAATACCTTTGTCCTGCATACACCTTACATCTCACAATGCTCTACAGGTTGCTCTGTACCTTCCATTTTTGCCTCCATCAGAATGCTTCTAAATGTGGACACTGGTTCCTTTTCTGTTTACCACAGACTCCTGAACCTTGTTTAGCTGCTTCAAGCTGCACAGCGACAGGATCATGTTACCATTTTGAGTCCTCTGGATGTTGAAATGAGCATAAAGGACCTTTCTCTCTCCATCACGGCACATGATCAAGTTGCCACATCCCTGCAAGTTCTTGCCTGTGAGCTGCGCCACTGTGACCATCCAACTGCACAACCTTAGGCTGTGACAAACACAAGACAATGTGTCTTCTTTAACACTTTTTCACCATGGATGAGTCTACTCCAACTCTCCTGTACTTACTGGGCACTGTGGGAAGACTTCTTGGTAAGAGCAGTAGCTACTGATCCTTGAACCTCAGTGTCCAAGTAGCTCTAGGGCTGCTCTGGTCTGACAATACTCCACCAAAAATACTCAGGGGAAGGTGCAGGAGTGTGTTACCATGTCAATATGTGCAGCAGGGTGGGAAGACATCCCCAGACAGCCAGTTTCCTTCCTGAATCTGGTCCTCAGAATGCAGCTTGGCCATGGGGATCAGAGCTGGTGTTAAGATGGACACTAGAGCTCTCTGACCAGGCCAGGACTCATCACACTCCAGGGTCCATCTTCTGACAGCTGCTAAATGGCTCTGGGTCATCTGAAGGGACCTGCACCACTGAACTAAGCTGAGTGGTACCCCATGCCATGCTTGTACTGGGTCGTGGGGGCTCAGAAAACCCGGGTATAGAGTCACATCCACATGGGCTGGACAAAGATGCCAGGCAGAGTGGACTCCAGACAGCTCTCAAAAGCAGCACTGTCAGATCCACTGTCAGATCACAGGTCTCCCAGCTATGCTGCATTTGATCCCAGGTCCAGGCTGCTCTCAGGGTTGTCACCACACCAGAAACACCACGAAATCATTGGGTTTCTCCAAACTGTCCTGAGACCTGTGAGACCCACGTCAAACAGTGCCCCTGCCAAAGGGAATCAGGGCTCCTGCTCCAGTGTACGGGCAAGGGGAGCAGCAGCTGGGGAAGGGTTCTCACACACTTCATGGGGACAAAGCAGATGTTTCCAAGAACCAGAGGTACCTGCCTGACTCCTTGCACTCTGCAGCCTCATGGCAGGGGCCAGCTAGGCATGGGAAGGTGCAGAGATGGAGAGCAGCAGGACAAAAAATACTCTTCCAGAGCAAAAAGTTACCCAAGAATGGAGACAGAGCCCCTCGGAGACCTGGGCTGCATTTTGAGTGCTGTCTGCCTTGTGTCAAGGATGTAGCAATGCCCAGAGGTCTGTGGCCACTGCAGAGCAGGAGCAGGAAATCAGGTCTCACTCAGAATGTGGTAGGATTTTCTACTACACACACTTTGAGGCGGTAAGGAAGGCTTTAACAATGCTCCAAGGGGAAAACACACGATATCCCACTCCTTCTTCCATTACCTCCCCATACACTGTACACACGTGCAATTCTATGATAGATCATCAGGCACCCTACAAATCAGAGAGACCCTGAGTTATTTAGATAACAATTGAGAGAGATCACAAAAAAGGATTGTGATGGAAAAAGTGACAACTTTAACTCTGGAGACTTTGCCTTCTCTTCCCATCGTTACTAAAAGCCAGCCAGACAGGGATGATGCACCCACAGAGGAAAGAAGTTTCCCAAAAGGAGTAATTTCTGGGTTTCCTTTCTGAGATTTGGATTGTAAGAAAATTGCATTTATCTTATACGATGCAAATAAGTAGCATGGATCTCTCCTGCTGAAAAATCCTGGGGAAGGATCGTGGCATTAATGATGCTGTGTCCCAGCTTGGTGTCTCCAGTGCAGTGCAAGGCTAAGCACGACACAAGAGCACAGTTTAAGTGCAGTTTTCTAATCAGAAAAGCTTTTAAAGGATACCTGGCCAGTGCCTGCTGCGTCTGCAATCAGATTCCCTTTAAAATCATAAAAGGCTGAGCTTTCCAAGGAGGAAACATCCCCATAAAATCTGCCAAGCAGAATTGCCAGCAGTGAGGCACAGCCAGCTCTGGGCATCAGCAGCTGGGATGGAAATACAGCACAGTTCTTGAAATATCTGCCTGGTCCTGACTTTCCAGGGGGTTTAGATGGGATCCTGGTGGGACTCCCACTATGGAGTCCCACCTCTGACACAGACATAACACCTTCCACTAGAAAGACCTGAGCCAATATCCAGGCACCGTGCTTTGATTTCTATTGTATGCCCGTTTCCTACTGCATTTGGGACAGCCGAATAGGAGGAAATGCTGGAAAGCACTTCAACCATGTTAAATCAAATTAAACATTTGGGAAAATCTCTTCTTGCTTGCTGGACACTCAAGGAAAAATGGAATGGCAAGGCACAGATGGATTTTCTGCGACTTTCTTATGACTTATGTTTACAAGACTCAAATCTTTTCTTGTACTTCCTATTGCCTATTTTAGTTTTCTCACCTATTCTCAAAAAAAAAAACCAAACCCCAAACCCAAAACAAAGCAATAAAAAAACCAAAAACCCAACCCTGCTAAATCAAAGGCCGCAACAAGCACATCTTGCAAGTATCAATAACTCCATGCACTGAAAGGGCTGGGAATGCTTAAAATTCAGTTGCAATTTGAAGCAGCACGTTCTTCAAGCTGCCATTGCAATAGTTACCAACCTCGCTGAGGTAGACACTAGCAACATAAATCAGATTTTTTTGAAAGATCTAGGGAAAGATCAGTGGCTTTGGGAAAAATCAGAGAGGAATGATTAAAGAAGATTCCAAGAGGCAATAAAGCACTTATGCAAAATGTCTTATAATAACAAACAAATTAGGCGAAAGCAGCTGTATGGGGGGAGCGGGGGGAGAGGTACTTACACTCTTCTTCCATAACAACTATTTTAGTTTCTGAGGCTGGTAAGACTTGTGGTGCTTTCGTTGTTCCTGGGGAAATTAAGGTAAGAAAGTCGTGAACAAAATATTCTCTTTCGAGCAGGGCAGAGTGGGGAGGAGGAGAGGGGCAGGTGCTGCTGGGGGTCACAGGCTGGGGCGCCCTCAAGGTGTTAGTGACGGCTTAGGGCTCACCCAGGTGGGGATCAGGGTGACAGAGGCAGGACAAGGGATGTCCCTGAGGGGGAGATGGCACAGGACACACTGTCCATTCACTCTGAAGGGTCTTGTGTCATTAAGGGGCTCTGTCATGATAAAGAGGCAGAAATAGCTCAGGGTTCACCTGGCAGGTGACAAGTGAAACTATGGGAGCTTTTCTCAGCCCTGATGGCCATGGGAGTGCAAAGACAGGATCACAGGACACGAGAGTGGGGAAAATGTGGAGTTTAAGAAATGGTGGGACCCTCTGAAGCCCCTCCATCCCACGGGTATTTGCAGCTCTGCAGCACAAACTAATCCTCATACAAGAGGCTGAGGAACATGAAGCTGGTGAAGGTCATGACCCCAGGCAACAGAGGAGACAAGCAGGGAGTGATTTCCTCTTTATAAACAGGGATAATGGGAAGTCCAATGCCCACAGTCATCAACTCTCCTCGAGCCTGCTGACCTTCTGGAACAGTCCCTCACCACCCTCTGGATGCACAAAGCAGAAAGCCCCAGAAGCCTGGGCTGGGGGTGGACAACCCTGTCAGAGACAGTGGTGAGATCACCACAAAAAAGCTAAAAAGCAGAGAGAATTTTTTGTATGAGTTTGATTTTTCCTGCAGTGTTTGAGCCAAGGGGAGTGGAGGGAGCACAGTTAAGGAGGAGTCTAAAAATTTTCTGTGGAAAAAAAGAGTCTGAAACAGTCACATCTCACCTGTGCCCACATGGCCATGTGATATCAACATTAGACTCTTCAATAAAGAGAACTGGGAAATGGGACATTTCTCTAAGAAAGCATCTGGTTGACCTCAAAGGCATAAAAATATGCAAAAAGCACCAAAGCACAGTATATTTGGGCTAAGCCCAGAAGCATTTCCTCAATGCTAAGGCTTCTCAATGCAAAAACATTTATTTCTGATCCGGGTGTTTTCTGGAAATACTGGAATTGCAGAGGAGAGATGAGGTGAGGGTTTGGCTGATGGACGTTTTCTAAGTGCCACGGAGCTGCTGCTCTGCAGCCACTGTCTCTCTGAAATGTGGTGGCTTTGCTGACTTACAACAGATCTACGTGGCTGAAAAGCTGCTTGTCAGAAACAGAAAAGTGGTATTGGGATAGAGCAAAAAGCACTTTGCAATGGCAACCCTGCCTGGACAGGCTGAGAACCTTCTACCAGCAGACACTGAATCTCATCCACAGGCCTGAGAGTTTCCTGTCTGAGTTCCTTCTCTTCCAGCCAGGACCCCGAGTGGGATCACAAGACCCCACCCCTGGCCTCTGTATACCTGGAGGGGAACAGTGTGTGGGGCTGAGGACACCTTACGACACTCATCTCAAGCCTCAACATCTCAGGCCACCTCTTGCAATGCCACCTCTCTACAGGGGCACCCAGAGATGTCCCCAAGCCTCGTGTGTCTCTATCACGAGACGTGGTGTTAGCTCAGGACTTTTCCCCAGCCCTGGATTCACCCTCCTGTCTCACAGCAACATCACAGGACCCCCCAAAAACGCTGCTGTCAGGTCAGAGTGTGCTTCCAGCAGCTGGTCCCAGGGCACCAGCTCCAGCCAGCCTGCCCAGGACAGGCTGATGCACCAGGGACAGAATGGCTGTAAAGGAGCGGGATATAAAGCAGCAGGACACACGGGAACAGCAATAGCTGAAATGTGCCTCTGGGAAGAAGGAGAAGGCTCGAGGGGAGGCCAGCTCTAACAAACTCCTAGAACTTCACAGGATGCTGGGCTGAGGCTCAGCCACTACAGGATCAGTGCTAAGGAGCCTGGGGAAGAAGATGCCCTGAGGAGTTTTCTTCTGAAAGGAATCACAGAAGAAGGGAGCTCACAGAAGTGAGGAAAGCTGTTGAGATCCCAAAAATGCCCAGCATTAAGGGAAGGGGAAAACTCCAGGACAGCTCATGCCTGTGCACAGACAGGGGTAGCTCAGTTCTGGGGAGCTCCAGAGGAAGGAGAAACAAAGATGGCAAAGAGGGTGGCAGGGCTGCAAAAGACCCCAGCGACCACTGTCATGTTGGCTGCCTTTGGAGGGGGCTACAACTGGCACTGCTGTCCTGGCAGGTGGTTGCAGACAGCAGCAAGGTGTGCGTGAGGCTGAGCAGCCAGCCAAGGGCAGATCATCAAGGCAGGGGAGAAAATGGATTAATCCAGGCAGGGAATCCACTGGATCTGCAGCTGAGCAACAAGGCAAGGGCAGATCAGCAAGGCAGGGGAGAAAATGGACTGGTCCAGGCAGGGAATCCACTGGATCTGCAGCTGAGCAGCCAGCCAAGGGCAGATCAGCAAGGCAGGGGAGAAAATGGACTGGTCCAGGCAGGGAATCCACTGGATCTGCAGCTGAGCAGCCAGCCAAGGGCAGATTGGCACAGCAGCTGAGAAAATGGATTAATCCAGGCACGGAATCCACTGGATCTGCAGCTGAGCAGCCAGCCAAGGGCAGATTGGCACAGCAGCTGAGAAAATGGATTAATCCAGGCACGGAATCCACTGGATCTGCAGCTGAGCAGCCAGCCAAGGGCAGATTGGCACAGCAGCTGAGAAAATGGATTAATCCAGGCACAGAATCCACTGGATTTTCAGCACTTTGCAGCCTGCAGCTCCCACTAGGAAAAGGCAGAGGCCAGGTCTTTGTGTATCTTTGGGGGTTTTTTTCAGGTCTCAACACATTTCTGGGCAACTCAGGTGTGTCCCCATCCCCGCTGAGTGGTCCTTGCCACACAGGATGTCTTCCTGCAAGAGGGAATTCTCAGGGAACCCTGAGAATTGCTGCCTGTTTATGTGGTGATGGGACAGCCAGGGCATGAGGCAGAAAAAAGAGGAAAGCACTGCCTCAGTTGCTTTCTTGGGACACCTTCCCCATCACAATCAGAAATAAACCCAGCAGAGCAGCAGGGCTGACCTCACAGGCATGGGGAATTCAGGCAGGGAGGGCTGAGCATGGATGGCCTTCCTCCAGAGCCTGAAAGCACCAGGATGGTACGGGCGGAATAACCCAACTCTGTGCCACTGCAGCGACACAGAACAGAATATCCAGGATGGCAAGCACTGCTGAGGCAGAGGTTAATGGACAAAATACCCCCAGAAAGCAGCAGGAGGAAGCTACCTGCCCTCACATTGGGCTAATGCTACTGAGAGCACAAAAAACTGGATCCCTGCAAAGGGCTGCAGAGCCCGGAGCCCAGAGCAAAGGCTGCCACGGTGGCCAGTTGTGAATGGCAGGAGGAAGAACTGAGGAAAGAGAGTCATCCCCTCCCTAGCTGTGCCCTCCCAGCTTCTGGCAGCCACTGTAGGGACTTTCTGAGCCAGAGGGTGCGTCCAAACCGTCCTGTTAAGCAATATAATTACTATGACCAAGATAATAATAAAACCACCTAACCTCAGACTCCATCCGCTGAGCTCTAAGAGATGGAGCACACATTCTAGGATGAAAACCAGAAGCAACTTCACTCATCACAAAGTTATGGTCTAATTACTTGTCTTCTGGTGAGTTTTGCTTCTCAGAAATTCTTTAAAAAATGAAAACATCAAGCCCACCAGCTTTCTTTCCTCTTAACCCCTTTTTTTAAAAAATACATAGATTGCAAGTCTATTTAAAATGTAAAGTAAGCACATTGCCAGTGACAGATAACAAAGATAAACATTTATGCTAAGCTGCATTTTTCTTATCTCCCAAGATTGTTTTACTCGATATCCTGAAAGCATGAAACAAAATATGAGACAGACCATGTGCAGAACCTCCCACTCTCTGTGGAATGGCAGACAGCTCGAGACATTTGCTGGCTTCTTCACTTACCACTTTTCACATTCAGGCTGCCTTTTGTGGTGTCTTTCCCTAAAACGTTCTCGGCTTCGCAGCTGTACTCCCCAGCATCTTCCAGCTTCACCTTGTTGAACTGCAGTCTGGAAATCTTTCTGTTGAAAAGTACAGCAGACATTTCTTACTCGACTGCTAACCATCCTCACGAACTGCAAACCATTCCCGGCTCTAGGATGCTGCCTGGAGGATCAGCCCTGCTTGAGAGGATAAGCTGACTGGGGCTGGACAGGATATGGACAAGGCCCTTCCCAGGATTTCCTAAATGAACGTGTCCCTCTGAACCCACTGCTCTCAGTGTGTTTCGTGGTTTGGTCTGACACCTGCTCTCATTCACACAGAAAGTCTTGGGAGGGGTTGAGCCCAAGAGTCCCACCATCCCATTAGGGACTGTCTGCCTTGGAGAAAAGCCACTTTACTGATGGACAGCGGGATCTGTCTTGCTAGATGGAGATGTGGAGAGGAGATGCATGTTCTGCACCTCCCTCAGCAGAGATGCCGAGCAGGCTGGTGCTTCACACCAACTCAGGGCAAACACACATGGGCTCTGGGGGAACTCATCCCTCTCCGTCCTGCCAATCCAACACCTGGGATTTGTCCTGGGCAGAGCAGGCAGCTTCATCTGGGTCCACAAATATGGCAAAGCTCTTTGTCTTCCCCAAATACACCCACTCCAGTGGACTGCAGACATGTGGGGCTGAGCTGCACACGCTCATCTTACCAGCCAGAGGTGCCTCGAAAGAGCAGGAGAGGGGGTGTGTGACGATTTTAGGTGTCACCCAAGAGCAGCAGTGGCAGAGGGAGCGGCTCTGCGGCAGAGCTCTGCGGCGCTGCGGGAAGGCCTTTCCCACTGGCTATGACTCATTCCTGGGATGTCTCTGACTAACAGGCAAAACCTTTTGTTGCCGACTTTAGCAGAGATCTACAGGAGCCTTCAACACACACTGAATGCCACTCGTGAGACCGCAGTGGCACTCCCACATGCGTTCTTCTGTTTTACTACATTTCCTTCCATTTTAGCCATCTTACCAAAGCCCACCCTGTCTGCTCTTCTCATGAGAACATCTCCTCTCTGCCTTCTACCCCAAGGTTTTACCTCAGGTCTGTGTCATACAGTTGCTTTTATTTAGAAACTTGGAAGCACTGCCAGCTTTAAAAAGAGGTCCCAGTGGCCTACATTGCTGAAGGCAAATAAAATTCCATTTATGTGGAAAATAATCATTAGCCTTGGACATACTTGCAATGTTACACATGTCATCCGAGAAGGACTTTTCTTTGGGCTGTGCAAATCATCATCCATAGGAAGTCCTTCACAGAAGCACACTGGCGTCTTTTTAACACCCTGACAAGATGTTCTCCTGGGAGGCACGGCACAAGGACACAGCGTGAACATCTCACTAGTTCTATTAGCAAATTAAAAGCACTTGGAGACAGCTTGGTAGGGCTCCCAAGACAGAGGCGCTGTCCCTGTTTCACGGGATGTGGTCAAGTGTTCAACTGCACGAGTTGGGTCCACATGTGCTGCAGTTTTAAAACGAATGTTGACAGTGTGCAAGGACCTCTGGCATCCCTCTCACTGTGGGTCTCCCCTGATTCATCCGTGCAGTTACTTGGGCCACCACATTCTAACGTGGGTGCTTAAAGAAGCCGGCTGGTTCAGAGTGGTGCAAAGCTGCCTGGACTCCCAGCACCACACCCTTCTCTGAACGTTCTCGTAGAGCAACCTGTGAGAGCCCTGGGCATTGTGGCCCTCACTGCTGTGCTGCCTTAGGAGTCAAGCAGCACCCAAGAGACAGCAAAGCACCTAAGGGTCTCCAGTGCCTGTTGCCACGGTTGGTTTCTGCACCTTCCTGGGATGTACGATGGGTGCGGGCTCTCTTGGGCTGTAGTTCCCTGTTCGGCACCATGTCCCCAGCTCCCTCCACAGAGGCAGGTGTGGAACTGCTCATCAAAGGGGCAAGATGGCTCCTGGAACTACAACATCCAATTCCAAGACTGCCTCCAGCTCAGCCATTCCCTTCTTGCAGCTGTCTCAACCCTCTCTGCCAGGGCACACCATCTGTTTTACAAACTGCCCCTTGGACAGGCTGCAGCCATTGCTGCCACACAGAGCAGAGATGCAGGCAGCACGTGCTGAAAGCAGCTTGGAAGAGCGAGGCTCTGACTCAGAGTCCAGAGAAAACACTCCCTCTCACACCAGCACGCAGAGGCTCTGCCAGTGCAGAGCTGAAAGCATTGATGGACACGCTGCCTCCAGCTGCTGGAGGACAGATGTTCTACTCGTAATTAGCTGCCTCACAATATAAATCCACAACACCTTTCACCATGTGTAGCAACTGGAGAAGTCCACTACAGCATTAGACTAACACTTAGGAATGTAATGTCTTACAGATAAAGGAGTTTCAGCATCAAAGGTACGAATCAGAGAATTGCTAGTGACACAACAGACTAATGAAAGGGGCCACACTTGACAGACTCATCTCCGAGAACAGTGTGAGAGATGTTTGATCTTTCACCTGGAACTGGAGAGGAATGTGAGCAGAATAGAGTGATGTTGGCATTTAGAGCATAGCAGTGTCAAGGTGAAACCACAGGGGATTATTTTATTTTAATGCATGTGACTTGTACTTTCAAAAGAGCTTATTTTTATTTGCCAAGAGAGTTTGTTGAAATTCTCCCGGATTGTAAGATCCTGTTGAAAAATCAAGAGCTTTTTCTTGCTGTTCATACCCCAGGCCACCGGTGTGGCCACTCTCGGTCTCCACTCTGTGTTGTTTAATGTCAGGTAACAGACTTGGGGAAAAAGAGTTGAAGGGCAGAGATACGTATCAGCTTTAATGTGGAGCACAGCCACTGCAAAGAGAATGCCACTATTCTGGGAAGCACTGAAAGAGCCAGACAGACACCTTGCTCCATAGCCTTAGCCAAAGGCCTTTTAATTAACATGGATCAGGCCTGTGCACTGGAAGAACTGAGCTGAAGGATGTCAAAGAGACTAGCCCTTCCTTGATCTGTGTGTGTGCCAGAGGTGACCAGTCTGTCTCTGTTCTATTTTACTCTCTCCAAGTGCTACTGAAGTATCTCAAAACTCCTTTGGAAAGCAGTTTCTCAAGGTCATGTTCTTCCTCCTGATGCCCCCAAGGGCAGGCACTTTGTCCTCATGAGGTTTGGGGGATGATTTTACAGAAACACTAAGTAGCAGCATCCAAGCAATTATGGTGTGCCCAGAAGTTCTGGAGGAATCCTCCTGGGCAGTGTGTCTCCTGGAGACAGCAGTCCCTGGGAGACCCCTACGTGTGGTTCACAAGGGTGCTTGGCTGCCAGAGGATGCCATTCTTCTGGAGGAAGGCACTGCCCCAGGCTGTTTGCTCAGTGAAAGGGCCAGGGTCACTGACAGATCCCATCATTTCACTGCAGTGCAACTCTGTTGACATCTCTTTACTCCAGGGGAAAATCTGCCTCATTGTCTTTCCTGACCCTCAGCACATATGATTTAGCCACTCACTAATTATCTCCTGTAGTGCCAGTGGATGGATAAGCCATGGGGAATATGCTGTCTGCAAGCTCTGAGGGATAGGATTCACAAGGAGACCTTCAGCCTGGCCAAAAGAAGATCCCCCAAAATACCTTTCTGGCCAAGAGAAAAGAGTCCCCCAGAGGGCAGTTTGGAGGGATGAGTAAATCACCCTCTACAGTGCCAATCTCCAGACTACAATGGGAAACAGGGAGATCAGCCCTTGGCCAGGACCTACACAAAGATCCTGGCAAATTCTGGCTGGGAAGGGTGGCCTCATTGGCTATAATTTAGACATCTCAGAATTAGACATCTAAATGTGAGCTTGGGCCCTGAGGCTTCCAGTGCAGTCAGAGGGAGAAACAAGCCCTGCAACTCAGCCAAGGAAGAGCTTCTTATGACAGTAGTCATGTTCCCACCAGCACTTTGGTCAAGCTTGAATGATTTTTGTCCTCTTACCTACTGCCAAGTGGAAATGGGGCCGTTTTCCCAGGTCATCTGCTTGCAAAACCATTCATGTCAGAGCGTGGGAGCAGGAGAGCAGCTGCCATGAGCTGCCTCTGAGACACCTACACTGAGGACTCCGTGTTCCTGTGAGAGTTCAGCCACTTCTGCATCATTCTGGACAAGAATAGCTCTAGGATTACCACTGCTGTAGTATTTTATTAGTCTTCTAAAAATAGAGTAGCTGACATGTAAGTAATGAAGAAGTCAAGGAATTAGCTGATGAAGAGAATTTGGAGACTACACCACATGCAGCCCCGAAACTGTCAATGAAGAGCACTGCACATAGTAAACACACCTGAAACCCCAGGCAAAGGAAATTCCCAAACATGCCCCTTGCGAAGGACACACTGGATGCACTGCTGTGGTTACCCATTAACCCCACTCCCCTCTGTTTGCTCGCAGGAAGCGCACGGGCAGTGCCTAGAGCAGCAAGGGCAGCAATGGCCGTAGCCTGCACTGCTTACATCCTGCCAGAGATTTAATTGGTGCCTACGGGCTGTCCTGGCACTCTGCGCCAGGCTCCGTTTGCCCTGGAAGAGCAGGTTAATGATTGGCAAGAAGAATCAGAATATCCAGGCTATAATCCACAAGTGTTGTCCAGCAGCCATCAAACACTGGGCAGCCCCACCAGCTGGAGCGGGGGCTCTCAGGGAACACATTTGTTTTCTCCAGCACTCAGTGGGATAAAATCAGGCAGAAGGGATCCCTGCAAGGCACAGGCGGTTCGGGGATGGCCATGGCAGAACCCCTCTGCCCAACAGGGCAGGAGCAGTCAGGAGCATCCTCTGCCTTGAACAGCCACCCCAATCTCTCCCTTGTCGTTCAGCTGCTCTCAGCAGAGCACAGCATAGCTGGGTAAGGTGGCTGTGCTTGCAGTACTTGAGAAAAACTAGTGCACCATGCTGGCTCCTGTGTGCTCCAGAGCATGATCCACCCAGCTCAGTATTAGCTACAGAAAGAACAAATGGGAAGGGGGACAAAAACACCCTCAAGCAAAGCAATCAAATAAGAGGGGTAAGGGCAGGAAGGTTTGGACCTTTCCGCTGGGCCATCACCCCTTCTGCAGTGGACAAAGATCTCCTTCCTCCTCCCCTCACACCATCATCTACCCCGCCACGTGTTTGACCTGCTGGGGCAGTGGGGGACAGTAAATGTCCTTGTGGTGCCCAGGACAGGAGCAGCCACCCCCTGATCCCCTCTGCCTGCTCTCTCCTACCCCTGTCCCCCGACATTAAAGTGCTGTTCTAACCTGAAAAGCAGATTTGCCCCTTCTCTGCTCAGCAGTGCTGTGGTCTCTCTGTGCCCACGCTTGGGACAGGCTGATTTTAAGAGGAAGACTCGACCAGTCCTCACTCTGCAGAGCTGACACTGGCACTGGTCTCAGAGCTGGACTCACTCCTGGGTTGGGCAGTGTCAACAGTAGGGGAGAAGATCGATAAGTACACTCCAAAGAGCAGGGTCACTTGTGCAACCCCCCTGCAGCCTGAAACGCAGCCTAGGGCCGCATTGCTGGACAGCCACGGGTGTTCCAGCAATGGGGAGAGGAGGAGGGCAGCAGAGGCACTGACTCACTGCCACACCAGTCCCTGGCATGGACTTTGTGGCCGTTCTGTGGAGAATCAAACCCCTGTGTGCTGCTGCTCTTTGTGCCAGGCCAGGCTGTGGCACCTCTCAGGTGTGTGACATCAATAAAATGCATAAAAGCAGAGTTTTGGGTTCAGGCTGAGGCCCAGACATGATGTCAATGCATGGTCATATGTATTACGTCTCCTGGAATGCCAGGCAATTGATCCATCCCACAAATATTTCCTCCAATCCCAATGCTAGGATTTGAATTTCTTGGAGAAAATGCAGATCCTGGAGCAGTTCTCTGAGGCCACCTCAGAGCAGGTTCTTTCCCTGCTTCCTGTGATCTCACACGGGAAGGTCGTAATGGCTTCCCAAGAACCAGGGACTTTCCTGCACCAAATGTGGAGCAGATACCTCGCTCTCCCAAAGAGTGCATGACCACGTTACAGAGACGAGACCCCCACAGGGTGCCCAGATCTTGCTATCTCAGCAACCCAACCACGAGCTGGTTCTGTGGTGGGGAGGGAAGAGAAGGTCAGTGTTGCTGAGGAGAAGGCACAGAGGTCCTGGTTTGGAAGCATATCATAGATTAGATGGAGGCTGATGTGCTGGGCAAATCAGAGACAGCACCAAAACTTCAGGGATTGCCAGAAGAGGGGGAGAAAGGCCTGGGAGGACCTTTAAAGCAAAGCATATTAATTACAAAGAATAGCAGGAGGAGGAAGAGGGAGGTGCCACACTAAAAGCAGCTGTGCAGGGGATAGCCCTGGGAAGAGTCCAGGGATGGAGATGAGCAGAGCCAGGCTGCAAATGCTCAGATCAGGAAAGAGTGAAGCAGAGATTATGGGAAAAGGGTGGCACCTTCACATGGTCAGGAAACTACCCCTCCAAGCCCTCTGTGAAACATCACGGTGGTGGAACGCAGGGTGTGCAAGAGATTTGGTCACAGTTTTGAGTCTCCTGTCCGAGTTTGGAGCCTTCGGGGTGTTTGTCATTCTTTCCTCCTCAAGTCATTTTTCTGCAGCTGGTACGTGTCAGATCCTCACCGTGAAGTGCAAGGGCAACCTGGCTAATTCATGCCTGCAGGTATGTGATGTGCTGTCCGGGATGAACTGCCAGCAGCCTCAGCCCTCACTCCCCCCTCCTCCCCTGAGGCAAAGCCTTTTAACTTGAACGGGATGAATGGGATTTCAGCTCCTGTCTCAATGAGGCTCCTCAGACTAATCTGTGACATTTTGCAACCACATTGGGCAAAGGTCTGCAGGGAGAGACTTTTTTTTTTGATTTTTTTTTTAGTAGCCAACATCCCTGTGAAAACCACACAAAATTTCAGGCCTTCCACCTTCTGCGTTTGCGCACACCGTCAGCTGACACAGCCCAGCATCTGACCATAACTTGTTGGCAACTATAACTCAGTCAAGTTTGATTAAATGTTGATTCCCTGACTCTCTCAGCAGCCCCAGCTTGCAAAGTTTGTGGATTGTTCGAGCTCAAGCCCAACTGCTTCTCCTTTCAGTTCTCAAATTCCCTGGTTCAGTCCCAGGTGCATTGGCCAAGATGATGTCCATCATCTCCTCTAAAACAACAAAGAGGCAAACAAAGGAGATTCTCTCCTTCACACCCCCCTCCAATGAAGTGCCTTCAGCAGCTAAAACCAAATCCCAAATATCGGAGGCTCATAATGACATCGTGAGAGTTAGCAGGGCAGCAGCTCCCCTGGTGATTATAACAACACCGGTGCTTGAGAAGAGTCTTCGCTTCAAGGCATCTGGAATTGCTCTTGCAAGATCCATTGTCAAATGAGCTTTTCCCTTTGTTTAAAAATGTCAGCCCGAAGACCCCTGCCAGAGTGGTGGTATAGCCTGCTTGGGCTCACTCTGGCTCCCACAAGGCTTCAACAGTCCTCTTTGCCCCTCCTTGTCTCCAGGCTTAATTAGGAAATCATTTATCTTTATTGGCACTCTCTTTCCCCTGCTGCTTTGGCATTATTATTTTCTTGCCCTCATTCCAGGGCAGTGAGCTGCACAGGGAAGACCACAGCCCCATTCATTGTGGGTGGGGAATAATCTACAACTGGGAGCCCTGCAAGGAAGACCCCAGCAATGAATCTTCTCCAACTGGTATCGCCTGAGGGACTACTGTACAGAAACAGGAGAGGAGGGTATCCCTTGGCTCCACTTACAGGCTAACAATAGGGATTCCTGGTGATACTGAAAGTAGGACACTACTCCCATGGGAAGTCATATGGTCAGCCTGTCCCAAACTGAACTGCCAACCCTCTCCAACCTAATGATACGCCTCCTTCATCACCCCAGCAATCTCCCTTGGTAAAAGAGCACACAAAGGGAAGGGGTTGTAAGGACAGCCACAGCTTGGGGACTGTCAGGCTCCTAGGCTCCAGCTGAAGATCTATCTACGTGTCCCAGGCTGAGCCCTGAGCACAGCCCCAAGTGGGGGAGGTTCTCTACACCTCCGCAAACAGAAACTCCCTTGGCTTTCTCCACAGCTGGCGTTTAACCATTTGCCAGGGTAGTCAGAGAGACAAAACCCAACTGAACTTCACGGGAGCCAGTGGCCTCAATCAGATCACAGGCGCACTCAGCCGAAAACAGCATCACTTTGGCAGCTCAGAGGGAAAGCCACTCACTAGGCTGTACTTCCACTACCACAGGCAATTCTTTCTGGGTAATTTTTCTAGGTTCCCCATCAACTGTCTTTTATTCAAATTTAGATGGAGATAAAATTCCTGCCAGTAACTTCTTCCACCTTAAAGAGAAGTTTCCCCTTCGCGCAAGCCAGGCTTGCCCCAGCCTGTCGCTAATTACAGATGGAACATGCAGTTCAGAAAGGAGGAATCAGAATTGTTCCCCTCCCTCCAGCAAATATCCACTGAAAAAAAAAAAAACAAACCACCTGACTCCTTTCCCTGATGGCTCCAGAAGATTTGCTGATAAGCTTAAAAACAAGAGGGAAGAGGACTGATGGAAAAGCTAAAGAGCTGACATGCAGTTAAATGCTCCTCTCCTCCTTACAACACATACATCCCTTATTTTTAAAGAGTTCTTCTATTCTATGGATCAGATGAAAACCTGATCATAAAATAAAAGGGCTTCAGTCACACCTTCTAGAGACCTCAAGGCTCTTTAAACACCCGGGGAGGAAAGCTGGGCATGAGTTACAGAGGGCAACCATGCTCTTCTTGTCTCCCACCTGACGCCTCTGCATGCTAAAGATCACAGAGTTGCAGACAGATTGCAGTGCAGAGCTGTGCCCAGCTCTTCCAGGGACTCACAGGGCCAAGGGAAACACCACGGACAACACCTCGGGGTCCAGGAGGGCTCCTCTTGCCTGGCTCCAGCAGAGAATTCTATTAGGTCCTCGAATTACACTTTTAAAGAAATGATCCTGTGCACGTGGCCAGGTCCTGCATAGTCTGAGAAGCCTTTTGACTTCTCTGTGGAGGTCCCTCCCCAGTGCTCCATTTCTGGCCCTCTGGAACTCCCACTCTCCTCTGAACTGAAAGGAAGTGCAGAGGATTATCTGGAGACCAGTGTTATCTCTTAAGTGGAGCCAGAGGTATAAGTCCCATTATTCTTGAATTAATCTCCACAGAGTAAGATTTTCTTTCAGAGCTTTCGTTTAGGATGTTTATCCTTCCCTGGAGTCCTCTCCTAACATGCTGGAAGTAATGATTTACACCCATATCCCATGTCCCTCTATTCAACTCAGCCCCACCAGCTACTGAATGAAGACTTCAAGGTCACAAGGGCTACCTGGACCCCCCAGCCTGCACTGAGCAATTTTTAGTGTTTGCTCCATGCAGGCAAGACCAGAAGGAGGCAGGTCCAATGCCAGTGGACATTCTGCCTCAAAGTGTTTTCAGCACTGAGACCCAGCAAACCCAGTGGAGGGGGGAAAGGTGGTAGTGCCAGACCAGATGTGACAGACCTGCTTGGAGAAGTGTTCCTGCACTGCTGACCCCTTAACCAGGGCCAAATGCTCCACAAGGGGTTATCATCTCAGAACTGTCCCATAGAATCACAGAATCGTTAAGGCTGGAAAAGACCTCTGAGGTCATCCAGTCCAACCATTAACCCAGCACTGCCAAGGCCACCACTAACCCATGTCACCAAGTGCCACATGGACATATTTTTTGTGCACTTCCAGGGATGGTGATTCCACCACTTCCCTGGGCAGCCTGTTCTAATTCCTGGTCACCACTTTGTTGAAAAGATTTTCCCTAATATCCAACCTAACACTCCCCTTCCTTGGTGCAACTTGAGGCCATTGCCTCTTGTCTCTGCTCAACAGCTGCTTGGGCTCAGTGTCCATAGCCTGGTCCCAGCACAAGACAGGCAATCTCTCCAATTAGTAGCACTTTTTAATGGCAGTAGGGAACAGAAGCTGGGATGGGAAGTGATTCTAGGGATGCTCTGGGCTCACACCTTTGCTGCTGGTGGAGCCCCAGATGCTGCAGGAGGCGGGTGCTTGGCTTTCCTTAAAATGTTTTTCCTTGGCTTGTTTTGCCAGCAGGAAGCCCTTCCAGCACACACACTCATCTTTGGCCTGTCACTGGAAGGCTGAGAGCCAACGTGTTGCCATGGAAACTGGTAAATGCAAAATTATGACTTGACAGCAGTGTCCTGAGGAAAGAGGATCAACCTTCTTCCATATGTTTCTGTCTCTGGCCCAGGGAGTGTGGGTGGGATGCCCTCCTGTCCCTGCTTTGTGCTGGACACGGAGTGCCAGGAGGCAAGGAAGGACTGTGATATGTGGGAACGCAGCGGGGAGCTGCTGGGAGAGGATCCCTCTCCAGGGAGCTCTGCTGGGTGTCTGGTGTGGGGCGGGTTGTTCTGCAGCCCCGAGGGAAGCGGCTCCCCAACACCCCTGCCTGCCCGCAGGGCTGCAGCGCCCGCGTGGGACGGGCAGGCTGCCCACGCCAGCCTACAGCGGGTGGTGCAGACATTTCTCCAGGGCATCCCAGCTCCAGAATGCAGCAGTAAACAAGCGAGGCCGTGAGGCTGACGAGGGTCCCAAAAACACTGAAGGCAGCAGAGGAGAGAGACGGGCACAGCTATGCCCTCACTCTGCTGCCTGCGAGCCCAGACAGCCCTTGCTGAGCAGACACCACCCAGTTCTCCTGGATCTGCTGGTGCTTCTGGCACTGACCACCTCTGCCCCATCCCAAAACAGCCACAAATCCTGGAGATATTATGAAGGTCAACCATCTTGGGTGTGACTCTGAAATCGAACCCAACAGAACTGAAATTAAATTAGAGCAACTGTCCCATTCGAGCACTGACTGATTTTTCTAACTGATTTTTCAGTGGCTTTTAATTTTAAAAATTGCTACTCTGTCAAGTCCATAATGACTTATTTTTTGCACATTCAGATACAACAAATTTTAGCAAAGAAATTTGGCAAATAATTAGTTTCAAGTTTTGCAAGGAGACAAGCAGTTGCGAGCAGACTGCTGCAAGCTAGGTCAGGGTATACAAATGTAAGCACAGTCATAATTCTGGGATAAATTTAAAACACATCATATGCAAATATTTGGCCTTGAAAACTATCAACATGGATCCATTTAAATCAATTTCTGGTGAGAACCCCCTAGCTTAGTCACTGGGACCTCTTTCTCCAGGTGTTTTAGCACTGTTTGAATGAGGTGGTTCTGAGAATGACACTCTCTGAGAGACGTTGCCCAAGAGCTTTGTTTGCTTGGGGAGTTTGGAGCAGCCGTGATGGAGCTTTCCCTGGATGCAGCAATCCAAGGATTTGCATGAAACAAGGTCTCCACAGCTGACTGTGGTCCCTGATCAGAAGGTATCATGATGTACTCTCGTATCTCAGTCCGTCCAGAGAAGAGAAGACTGAGGGTGGTTCTCATCAATTCATACAAATATCTCCAAGGGGGGTCAAGAGGATGGTGCCAGACTCTTTTTAGTGGTCCCCAGCAATTGGACAAGGGGTAATGGCCACAAGAAGTTCCATCTCAACATGAGGAAGAACTTTTTCACATTGAGGGTGGGAGAGCACTGGAACAGGCAGGTCATGGAGCCTCCCTCTCTGGAGACTTTCCAAATCGACCTGGACACATTCCTGTGTCACCTGCTCCAGCTGACCCTGCCTTAGCAGGGGGTTTGGACAGGATGATCTCCAGAGGTCCCTTCCAACCCTAACAATTCTGTGATTCTGTGATCCTTGCAGTTGCCTTAGTTGTTTCTGTGTCCACCTAAATTCAGAAGAGCACCAACCAATTCCTCCCACAGGGCTATGGGTGGGTGGTGAGGTGACTGCTGAGTTTGGGAAACTTCTGCATCCAATCCCCTAATCCCAGAGCAGGAGTCCCCCCAGGTAACCCGAGCTGCCTACAGCCAGCCTACAGCTGGCAGGGAAAGCCTTGTGTCCCCAGGTTGTTGGGCACCTCTCTCAGATACCCAATGACATTCTCACCCAAGGAGAGCCCCATCAGCCCTGTGCATGCCTTGTTGCTCCCTCCACTACTCTCTGAGGACAATGGGAATCTCGCTCCCTCTCCCAGGCATGGACAAAGTGCTGAGCATGGGCCTGTGGCTCTGAGGGAGCCCCTCAGTGCTGCTCAGCCGTGACCTGGGGACAGCAGCAGCCCCTCCAGCCAGCCAGTCCCCCCACCCAGACACCCAGTGAGCAGAGGCAGAACAGCCCCGTGTCGTACTTACTTCCCATTCCCATACTTGATCCGGATGTCTTTGCTCTTCTTCAGCTCTTTGCCATCTTTAAACCATTTGTAGGATGGCTGAGGGTTTCCAGCAGTCGCCTCACATTTCAGGGAAATCTTCTCGCCGACATGAACGTTCGGGCTCTTCAGTTTCTTCAGCTTGGGAGGAACAGCTGCAAAAAGAGCAATGAGACCCTGTAAAACCCTCCTCTGTCAGAGGCTGCACACACAGAGGGGGAGCCCATCGAGCCCCCTCCCTGGGAAAAGCACCTTCTGCCCCCACCGCTGGGTGATGATGGAGAGAGGGGGGGAAACCAGCACAGGGCAGCGAAGGAACAGGGAGCCAGAAATGTCCACGTGGGGAACAGTGGCAGCTTCTGGGTCTGGGGGTTCCACATGACCAGCTTAGATGGCTTCACAGCTGCCCCCACCCACCCAGGCAAGACCCCCATGTCTCCTGCCAGAGCAGGGCTTTGCTGGGCTCTCCAGGCTCTCCCACCAAGCTCTTCAGAGGCTCTTTTGCCCTGCACCCTGCCATTGCTGCTGCTGCTGATTGCCAGCACCTCCATGACCTCTGCGGCTGCCATGGGCATGCCGCCAATCCCACAGCCCCAGCGGCCCCAGCCAGAACGCTTTGCTGCAGAAGGAGCTGAGGCAGGTCACACGGAGAGGTCCCCTGTCCCCCGACACCGTGTCACGGGTGTTCCCTGCCCGCTGCAAAGACCCACAGTCATCCAGCACAGCAGGATCAGCGGTACCGAGAGGGGCTGCGATAAAAACCTGCATGTACACAGAGGATGAGAAGGGAAAAAACAGCCATTCTTAGGGCTGCAAGCAGAGAAGTGAAAGAATATATGTATTTAAAATGGTCTTAGGCCAGCAGTGTCAGGCTGGCCAGCAGCCTTTCCAGTCTGGGGCCTGGCTCTGCATGTGGGTGTTTCAGAGAGGTGATTTTTACCATGCACCTGGAACATCAGACAGAGAGGGAGACACTTCTTATCAATCTCTGCCAGGCTTTATATTAAACCTGACAAGAAAGGATTAGCAGGCTCGCAATTTTTCTTTCAACTGACAGCTCTGCACTCTACTAGCTCCCTTATTCATTCGGAGTGTTAACCTTAAAAAAGAAAACAGCAAGTTGCTGGTTCTGCCTTGAAAATATTGGTACTAGTGGTTTCCTTGTCTAAGATGAGTTACAGATAGAGCATTTCCTCTGTCTAATATGCACAAACCACCTTTTAATTGCCTCATGCATTCTGATCTTACGATATGGCAGAGCACTCAGAGGTGGAGGAACTCGATGGGTTTATTAGGGCAATCACTGTTTTACAGACCTTTGTATGTCTCTTCATGTTCTTCGTGCCAAGCTAAGTTGTCATAGGTTGGTAATGTTTAAAGACTTATTTCACTAAAAGGGATCTTATATGAGATAAAAAGCACAGTGATCATCGGGCTCCTTGGTAGGAAGTTCTGAAGGCTCTCGTATTCCTCATGGGAATGAGAAGCTGAATTGTCCTTAATCAGAAAGATACAAACACAGACAGAAAAGGAACAGTTTGGGGTAACAGGAATTAGCCAAGCAAAGCTCCCAGTGACCGAAAGGTGAACTCAGAGCCCGGGGTAGGTAACACAGCAGGTTACCCCACACTGCAGCCCCACTGGTGCCACAGCAAAGGAGCAAACTGAAGATCCAGGAGTGCAAAGGAAGCATGTTTAGCACACCAAGGGAAAAACAATAATGAACAGAACAATAAACCCCACCAAATATTCTTCCCAGCTGTTATTTTCACATGCCCAAGCCCCTCTGCAGGCTCCCTAGAAATCCAACCCACAGGCAGCAGGATTGGGAGGGCTGTATGTGTGCTTGGTAGGATAAGGGGGAATGGCTTTAAGCTGCAGGAGGGCAGATTTAGATTAGATATTAAGAATAAATTCTTCCCTGTGAGGGTGGGCAGGCCCTGGCACAGGTTGCCCAGAGAAGCTGTGGCTGCCCCATCCCTGCAAGTGTCCAAGGCCAGGTTAGACAGGACTTGGAGCAACCTGGGCTGGTGGAAGGTGTCCCTGCCATGGGCTGGTGGAAGGTGTCCCTGCCCATGGCAGGGGATGGAATGAGATGAGCTTTGAGGCTTTTTAAGGTCGATCCAACCCAAACAATTCCATGATTCTAATGGGACAGGGACAGTACAAAAAGCTCTTGGTCAGCTGCAGGCAGTCACTGCGGGCTGCACACTGACATCAGGCACTGCTTCCCAGGTCACTGTGCGTCTGCACAGAGAGGCTTCTGACCAAAAATCAGCTCAGCTTTCCCTGGGTTTCGGGAATTTTGTGAAAACCCAAGGTGTCATGCGTTTTTTGAAGCCCGTATCCCTGATCTTTGCCTGGAAATGGGTTGCCCAGAAAAGCTGGAATGCATTGAATGGAGAAGGGAGTTTGTCTCTTCTCAGAACATTGTGTATGGAGAGCCAGGAAGGTAAACAGGACCTTGCATTTTTAGGGGTCATTTTGGGGCATAGAGAAATAGAGTCTATCAAATATTTATTCTGTCTGAACGTGTGTGACAGTTCGTTTCTATTGTACCCTGAGGTCACTCCATCCCATGCCAACAGGGTCCATATGCTTTAAATACTGGGAAAGTTCTGACCTTGGCATGGGTGCATCTGCTTCGTATTATTTCCAGCCTTGTGGTCTGCAGAATTAGGAAGCAGGCAGCATGTCCTGAGCGAAAGGTGTGCCAACCCTGCCCCTCTCCTTTAAAATGCTGGGAAAAACAGGGCAAATCCCAGATATCCGGAGACCGTGTAAGGAGATGGCCAAGGACAGGCAAGAAATCTCCCAAGATCTCTATTCCCCAGTTCCTCCCCACCAAAGTGAATCCCATTTCACCCAAAGCTCTGCACGTCTTGCACCTTTTGCCCTTGGCCACTGGTGATTCCAGGACATTCCTAAACAGGCAGGTCCAAAGAGGCACATGCCAAGGGTGCAGAGGTGCATCTGACCCTCCCACGTTGCCTCCCATCCCTCCAGCACAGAGTCCTGCCCAGACAGAGGGAGGAGAACACCTTTCCTCCTCAGTCTGCGTGGATTTGGTGTCTCACTACAGGAGGGAAAGGGACAATGCATTCAGCTCCAAGCCACACCTCATGGACTGTAATTCCCCAGTTGAATCAGTGAAAGGGGAATCCAGAAATATTCTGGACTGTGTCTGGGAAAAGCACCGTGCACAGAGAAGCAGAGCTGTGCTCCCTGACACACAGCACATCCGTGCCCTCAGTGCTGCTCTGCAGTGTGGCTTGGTCTCGGACAGCAGCGTGGGAAGAGCAGGCAGAGCCCCAAGGCTGGGACTCAACATCCAGAGCCATGCTCTGGTCAAAAGGGAAGCCTAGCCTTGGTCTCCAAGAAGGGCTTCTCTGGACTGGAAAACATCCCTTTGCAATTCCTGCATCTTCCAGAAAAACACAGAAACCCTAATTTAGAGCCATTAGCTGCCGATGACTCTGCTTAATTCCTTTCCTCGGGTTTTTATTTGCATTGTTTAAACTGCAGCCTTTATTCATGGCCTGAACTTCTCTAACTCTGGCTTCCAGCCAAGAGATCTCTCTGCCTTTCTCTGGTGAATTTGAACCCCATCTAGCAACCAGAAACCCCTTCCCTTTTTAGGTACTTGTAAACTATGACTGAATCACCTTTCAACCTTTTCCAACAGTAAACTAAAGTAGCATGAGAGGCACATGGAGTGTGCTAATACTGGAGTATGTCCAAATCTTACATTTGAGTTCATTTTCAGCTTTTGACTCATTTCTCATCTCTGCCCTGTCCAAATGACAGAGTTGCAGCTCAGAAAAGCAAGAGTGTCATTCAAACAGATGTGAGAATCTTAATGGTGCCCCATTTATTTAGTCTTCTGAACATTTTGGGTCATTTTAATCTCCTCTTTGCTTGGTACTTTTTCAAGCACAATGAGAAAACAAAGTTGCTAGCTTCATCCATATCAAAATAACATACAACCCCAGGCAAACAACCTCAGGTGTATACCAAGCAGGGTCTAGGTGCGATTTCCCCATGTTTCCATCAATTCCCAGCTTCCCAGGCTCTTCTTCACAGGTTCCTGCTGCTCAGATGGAACCAGAGCTAAAACCCTGACCCAGGGTCACCCAAGTCACCCCATGGTCCTGGCACAGGCTGAACTGAAGCTGCTGTTTCAGCTTTTCATCATCTGGATCTCATGGAACTGCTGTGCCAGCTCATGGTCTCCTCCACGCTGGGCTCCCCCTGCCTATGGGTTCACCGAAACAGGGAGGAGGGTTTTGACTGTGCTTGTCAGACTGAAAATACAGCTTAGGATCCGTGTCTCTGGTCACCTTGCAGTCCTGTCAATCTCTCCTTGCTCCAAATTTGACTCTCCTCTCCATGGGGTGAAGAACCACCAGCCTCACAATGCCTGAGGTGCTGGACAGAAGGACCAGCTGCATTCCAGGCAATTTTTCTAACAGACAACCACACTGAGGGTGTGTTGTGCTGCAGAAAGGAGGGCTGCATCTTGGTAGAGCAGAGATCAGCCATAAATACAGATTTTCTACAGGTTTTTGCTCACTCCAAGGTCAGAATGAAACCCCAGCAACAGTTAGATCCCAGCCTACACTAGCTGTGCAAACTGTAAGAATTAACCCTAAAACATGTCTGGGCCAGGATCGACAAATGCACACAATTTCCTAAACTGTTTTAAGAGCCATATTTGACTAAGAGACCTTTGCAGGAGAGGTTTGTCCTCTGATACCAACTGCAGCCAAGTCACCACCTTCTCACGGGGAGAAGAGGGTTACCAAAGTAAACCACTGAACTCTAAGCTACGCAATACGAGTCGTTTGAAGCTCCACCATAAAAGGACTTAGATGTACACACTGCTTTAATTAATTCACTTCTGATTACATTTGATATAACACTGAAGTACCTTGATGATAACAACACCTCTTTTACTTCTGATACCTGCAATATGCCTGCAAGCACCTCAGAGCCTCAGCTCAAAACATCATTAATCATACGCGGGCAGAGTGCCCAAACAGAGCCCAACAATGGAGCGGTGACAAAACCACATCCCACCCACAGAGCATCCAACATAAACAACCCCCCAGCAGCAAAAAACAGGAGCAGCCATCCTGGGAAAGGTGCTCTGTGAGCTCTGTAACAGCCAGCAATGCCAGACACAGACACTGCTTCCCGAGCCGTGGGGGAATTGTCCGGGGCAGACAATCTACAGACACATCTGGGATCTCCTGACAGCTGACGTCATGAGGAGATGGGACTGGTCCTCCTGACCTCTTCCAAAGGGTGCCGCGTGAACCACTGGAGGCTCCCCCACACCGCCTGGTATATGGAGGGTGGCAAAGTGTTTGTGTAGGTGGATCTGGAGGACTGGGAGGACAGGATCTTTCTGTGTCTCTCTGAGCAGCTGAGAGGGAAGGTAACTTAGTTTGAATTCCCTCGAATATGGAAAAGGGAGGCTGAGAAATGCTTTCTCACAGGAACGGGGGAGATGCAAGGAGAGTTAAGACCTACAGCTCACAGGTGATGCCTTGACAGCCCCATACCTGAGCGATGGCTTTCTGCACACTCCTCCCACCCCACTGCAATCCTCAGGTCAGGACACCCCTCCTCTGCCAGAAGGACAGTGAAGATGCACAGGTGCTCTCTTGGAAATGGGCTTTTGTGTTCCCCAAGCCATTGGTCCCAGGACAGCCCTTCCACATCAGTGCTGGGCTTTCACCCTCCGGGCTGCTGCCCTGGGGTGGAGAAGCTGCAGGTCCAGCAGTGCCTCCCTGAGTCTGAGCTTACAGTTCCCAACAGAGAAGTTCCAGCACCTTAAGGATTTTACAGTCACAATCCTTGAGGCTTCCAGGATCCTTGTCACTGAAGCACAAGATCTGGAGGTACAACACCTGCCCAACCCAGGTCTCAAAGGCTCCTCTGGAAAGTCCCCACGACTTTGCTGTTCAAAGTCTCACCCGCAGGAGCACAGGGCTTCCCTTTAACATAGGGCACCTCAAGTGGGAGAGTTTCAATATTCTCTCAGATGGAAAACTCCAGAATTCATCTTTTCAAGTGAAATACTTTGCAGCCTCGACTTGCTCCAAATTAAAACAGAAACATTTGCAAAGGTAGTCACTCCTAACCAAAAGGAATTTTTCCCATTTCTGCCATCTCTATTACGTGGTGAGGACACGTTCCTGGCACAAGGCATCACCATGCAGGTGACATGGGATGTCTTTGGGGTCAGCAAGATCTCCACTGGGCTGATACATCTCATTTCTTGGCTGATGCAGTCCCACTGCTTCTGGTGTGTTTACTGTTCACTGTTTTAATCAGAGGTGATGCTCCTTTGACCTGGGTTTTACTTGGCCTTTATTTGACAAAGGGACAAACCTGAACCTTGGCAGAAGTGGCAGCAGCTCCTGCCTCTCTGGACTCTTAGAACATTTCAATACTCTGCAAATGCCAACCTGTCAAAGAAGAGACTTGCTCTGAAGAAAGGTCCCTTGTGCCAGAAGGAAGGGAAACATGGGATCCACTTGAAAAAAAGCCTCACTTATCAAACTTCATGTTTGTCCTCCTTTTTTCTGGGTTTTTCTAGAGAGGGCAAAAGGCAGTCCCTGCAGTGCACCAAGGCAGTCTGGGGCAGCTGCAGCTGGAACCCTGAACAGAATTCAGCTCCTTGGTGGCAGGGTCAGAACTCTTCAGAGTCTGTGACCCTCCAATGACTCTGGGAGTAACAGGCCTGTATTTAAGTGAAGCTGTAGAACAACCCTGGCTTTATTGCATGGATGGACACAACGTCCCCAGACCACACACAGTCCAGAGCCTGCGGGAGAGAACCTTGGTGTCACACTGACAACATCGTCCCATAGCAGCCTCTGCCACAACCCTCCAGTGCGTAACTACAGGCTCCAAACCCAGAATATTCAATATAATGTAATAACTGGAATATGTTTTATACTTCAGGCAACTTATGTTTCAGTTTGTGCCAAAAGGATGGCCAGACATTCTCACGGCAGTATTTGCAGCAGCTGCCTCAGATCTCAGGGTGCTGGGCAGGGGCACATGGCAGGTAAACAACAGTGTCTGATTTACATCTCCGAAGGGCAGCATTTTGCTGTAGACACAATTAGGCCCTTTAATTAACAAATAGCCATGTTTCTCTATGATAACTGATCATAGAATCATGGGACCATAGAATGGTTTGGGTCGGAAGGGACCTTAAAGTTCATCTCATTCCACCCCCTGCCACAGGCAGGGACATGTTCCACTAGCCCAGGTGGCTCCAAGACCCATACAACCTGGCCTTGAACACTTCCAGGGATTAGGGCAGCCACAGTTTCAACCTGTGCCAGGGCCTCCCCACCCTCGGATAGCAGGAACTCCACTGTGGGAACCAGCATTAGATGATGTGTCTCATGCTGTGCATTTATATCTCACCTCCACTGTCAGGTCTATCTGTGCAGTTACTGCAAAGAACAGGCTTCAGCAAGGGCTGACAACCCAAAGCTCTCCAAGGACACAGGAGATGTACTCTGTGCCTGGCAGGCACCTTGCTGCTGTGCCCTTCCCACAGAGGCGCATCAGCAGCAGCCAGAGGCTCGTCGTTGTGTTCCTGGGAGAGGTGTCACTTTGACAGCCACAGACACAATGTAGGAGCCACTGCTCCATGTCCCAGAGGGTCTTCTGAGAACATCCACCCAGCTGACTCACAAGACAGACAGCCGTGTGGAAAGGACACAGATGACTGGAAGCGTGAAGATGCTGAAAAGACTGAGTTCTGCATTCTTGGGGCTGGAATGAAGCGTGAAAACCTTGCTGGAGTCAGAACAACTGCATTATTCCTTCCACACCTTTCCTAACATACAAGTTTCTTTTCCCTTAACTACGTTCCTGTAGCTTTCTGTCTCAGGGAGGAGAAGAACACCAATCCACAGCATTACATATATATTTAAAACTATGAGATGCAACAATCAGTATTTCCATGACCATTCCCATCATCAAAGCAAGTTGACTGGAAAATTACAAGGGTTGCTGATTTAGGTTTGCTCTTAGAAAGATCCCTCTGGCAGCTCAAATCACGGGATCTCAGAAGGCTTTTCCAACCTTAATGATTCTATGAAAAGATGCCACAAAGCCAGAAAGTTCACCCTCCTCTTACAAATCCTGGCTCCACTTACATATAAGAGCAACCGATATATTCTCTTTCTTTCTCTTTCCCACGCTTCAAAATTTAGTTTTTCTTCTTTCCAGTGAAAGTTTTGAAATTGATGTACGACTTGGTCCAAAGCCTGAGGCTGAAATCCCAGCTCCACTGAAATCAATGAGCATCTGGCCACTGGGCAAGGGTGTCTTCCCAATGCCCAGGCTTCTCACTCAACCAAATTGTTAGGACAGCAAGGGAATGCTTTTATGACAGAGTGGGCAGCAATGCTGGAGGTGCCCATTCATGTGGCCACTCAAGCACTCACCTGAACAGCACAACAGCTACAAATAATTCACATAAAAATATCCAATATTAAATTCCAGCGGCTGAAGGGCTTGGATTTGCCAAACCTAGTACTCTATGAACACTAGCTGGTTTGCAAACAATGTAATTGGAGTAGAATTGCTATTGTGTTTGTTTGTTTTGAATATTTTTGGCCAGGAAGTTGTCCTGGAGGTATAGTTGAGCATAAGTGGTCTGGTGGAAAAATGTCATTCATTCTGTTCCTATTAAGACCAAAAACAATAGCCACACAAAGACAGCAGCGACAATTTTTGCTCTTCATGCCTCTAACAATGTGTTTTCAACCCTAAAGGCAACATCTTGTTTGTACCCAATTGATTCTGGGATCATATTTTATATAATCAAATATATCTTTGAACAAAGATATGTTTTATGAACTGCTCAATTTCCAGATGACCTTGGAAACAGCAATTCATAAAATATAGCTTTATCTCTATCTTCACAATCAGCTAGAAACATCACCCCCCATACGCTGTGGACTGCCAGTGCAGGGCCAGCCAAAAAACGAATTACCCGGAGCATCCAAAACTTTAAAATACATTAATCCTTTGTTTCAGTCACTGAGCATTAAGCACAAATAACTTGCCATTGTACCCTGGTAAAGACCTGGGTGGCATCCATCATCTTTCAATCACTAAAGGAAAGTGATTGAAAACCTCACCCCAGGAGACAAAACAATCTAAGTTAGCAAAATCCCCCTTGTTTCATTAAATGTTTATTATGAATCTGTAAATTAAACCATATACAGAGCAGTTACATCATGGCAAAGCTGAAGGCTGTGTTTCAAGTTACAGGGAAGGGTTTGCAGCTGTAAATGGTCATTAGTGGAATATCATTGGTTCTAGAAAGGGATGAAAAAACTCTCCTTAATGTTCTACAGCTTTAAGAAGGAGTGTTGCTTTAAAACACAGGGGGCAAAAGCTCTGTTAAAGGGGACCTGACATTCCTTTATAAGAGACAGTCTGTCCTGCCTGGGCTGTCCCAAGGACGGGAGGACAGACCATCACAGACTGGTGGGAGCCCTGTAGGAAGAAATTCATCCTTGTGAGAGTGGGCAGGCCCTGGGACAGGGTGCCCAGAGGAGCTGTGGCTGCCCCATCCCTGGGAGTGTCCAAGGCCAGGCTGGATGGGGCTTGGAGAAACCTGGAATAGTGGATGGTGTCCCTGTCCATGGCAGGGCGTTGGAACGAGCTGATATTAAAGGTTCCTTCCAACCCAAACCATTCTGGAATTCAATGATGATCCTATGACTCAGGTAAACCTGCAAAAACAGGATCCCCTGCAAAGTGTGGCTGCAGCACAACCCCAAACACACTCCCAAGGAGTCCTTCAGGTGAACCAGCACACAGGCCACGGAAACAGGTCAAGGGGCCAAAGTCTCTGGGTGAGGTGCCACATTTGCCTCACACACCTTGCCCTCTCTGGCCAGCCCTGTCTCATTGCCCATCACAGTCAGGAAGGACCAGGGATGGCCTCTCAGCCTCAGCACGGCACTTCGGGACATCTCTTGTCTCCTCTGTCAGGATATTGTATTTAAAGAGAAGGAGGACCCCAGAGGGGATGAATTACCGAGGGGTGAGGGCTGAGGTCAGGAAGAACACAACCACAGAGCACCGTCTGCAGCTCCTCAGTGAGGAGGGACCAGTCATCCCAGCCCACACCAGCACAAACCCAGCACAGGATCCTCCTCCTTCCTGCCCTGACCCAGTGAGAGGCAGCTTGAACAAGTGTTTTTAAATGTCGTTAACATCAGGAAGAAGGGAAAAATGAGAACAACTTGGGGTCGGTTGCAAAGATGTGAACTCAGGGCAGGCAAAGGACAAGTGAAGGTCAGATGTGCCAGCCCAGCTGACAAATTTGGTTTTGCTATTTCAGCCTCCCAGGAAGTTCTGGGCCAGAGGACATCCCAGTGTTTCACACTCAGCCAGGTGAAACACCACCCAAAGCAGGGATTCACAGCAGAGAGCTCTTTAATGTCTGGACAAATAAATTTGATTGGCAGCCTCTGACACTGAGGTGGGGGGATGTTTAATTTTTAACCTATAAAAATAATATTCTCTAGCATTCCGTGACAAAAACCAACCACTTGCAGTCTAAATTACAATATTTTTTTTCCATGTCTCTGCTTACTTTGAAAATTCACCATTGTCTCTGGTGGGAGACAAATCCACCAGAGGGTATTTCCAAAACAGAAAGCCGTGTTTTTTATCGGGATCTCCCCACAAGAGACCCCAGGGCTTGCATTAGAGGCTTGTTTGTTCTCTGTAATGTTATATTAGAAAGATTAAAAGTTTTGCTGCTGGTTGAAGAAAAGCTTTAAAGCACTGGGTACCAGAAGTGACCGCAGGTCTGTTTTTCATCCAAACACAGGAAAGAAACTAAAGATCATCCCTGAGACAGCTTTTCCACGGCAGCCAGATACACACGGGGGCCCAAAGCCTGCCAAGTGTGGATGGAATTACCAGCCTGTCCCGTGACATTGTCCCAGCGCCCTGGGTCGGTGGGAGCATCCTCTGCCCCCTTCCCGCGTGGCTCTGCAGGGATGCCCCGGCCGAGCCCTGCCGAGAAGGGCCACCCTCCTCCGTGGGCTGCAGGGAAGCAGCTCGAGCTGTAAATTGCGTCTGGGACTCTGGGCACTGCCCAGTGGAGACACTAACACAGCGTGTCTCCTGCCTTGTCCAGAGCGCGGCTTCCCAGCATTGTTCTCACTAGCTCCGGACCCCCACTGGAGCACAGCAATGGGTGGCTTCCACTGAAATGTCCCCCAACCAAGCTGATTTACAGCTGCCAGGAGTCTCAAGGATGTCAGCTCTTCCTGATTAATTTTTTTATCCTTATTTTCCCCCGTTTTATATTTGAATATTGCTTTATTGCAATCTTCTTCAGAACTGTTCTCTGGAAAGCCATCCTGGCTAATTTTTGGCTTGTAAATTGCTCATGAGCAGTTTGTGGCTTGTGATTGGGAAAAAAAACAAGAAATCAAGCAACTCTGGCTCATTTTGGTTGGATAAAGAGATTTTGTGGCCTGCATCAATTCTAGCCCCTGACAGCAGTGACAGAGCTCTTATTATCACAAACATACAGTTGCAATTTTAAAATTTGCTTCCTGTGACTCTTCGTTAAAATTTAATCAACAGTTTCTTCTTCCACAAACAGAAAGATCACTTTATAGAATATTCATGGGCAACAAATAAGGAGGACGGTAAAGTAAATTTGACTTTGTGATGTGAGCCAACCCTTGCTGACTGTCCAGACACTCCGTGGAAGGATTTAGGGAAGAGCAGCACAGGAAGGTGTGACACAAGTAATTTTTTAGAAGCTATTGCAGAACACAAGCGACCAAAAACAAAGACCAGCGATGCAGCAGCGAAATGTGGGTGAAGAAGGGACAACAGGCAACGTGGTGGTGGCCCAAGCAGGAAGACTATTCCCAGATCAAACTGGACAGGGGTTTATTGGACCTTTCACGTTCAGCTGTGGGTCACAAAATTGGAAATTTCACCAAACTGGGCAGCCGATCCTGCACAACACAAACAACTTAAGGTGAAAACCAGAGTTCTGAACAAAAGATGGTTGTTGAGCAAAAAGCTATTAATAGTGCTGGGTTTTATCCCAGAAATGTTGCGCAAAGTGGGACAATTCACATCCCTTCTCTGCGCTTCCATTTCCTCTCTCAGAGATCCCACTTAGTATTATTTGGGGCAGGGACTGGCTCTTGTTATGACTCTGTGCTGTGAATAGCACAAGGGGAACAATGCTGCAGCCGGGACCTCTGGATGCCACCACAAATGCCAATTTTAAGCAGCAGTGACAACAAGCGGAAGGAGTTTGGGATCCAAGGAAGACCTGAGAAAAGACAAGGCGCAATGTGGGTTTCATCTCGTGTTAAAAGCATGGAGGGTTGTCATCTCCATACAGGAAAAGCAAGACAGTGGCAGAGCTGGACGAGTAAGAAGGGTCTCTGCCCAGGCACTCCAGCTGAAGCAAAATCCCTCCAGAGCTGCTCCTTCACTTCTTCAGGGCCACTGCCCTCTCCTCACCACCTCCCCAGACCGTCCTTGAACAGCTCCATGCAGAGGAATGCAACCACCTAGACCCCAAAAATGGGGGTACGGGGGGCTGAGGCACACTATGAAAACCTGATGCAAAGAGTGGGGTCTCCTCTGCTGGGGAACGTTTTTGTAGGAAACCCTCGGTGTAAATAAATACCCCACATATGTGACATCCTGCCTGATAAATGTGTAGAAGGTGCAGTGGTGCTGAGGAACTGCCCTTGAAAGGCCTGAGTAGACCTTTGTGTCTACAGAACCAACCTGGAAAGGCCCAAAGACTGGGTTTGGGGGGACAACAAATCACAGGATTATAAGAATAAGCTTGGAAGAACCTTTCAGAAGTTGAGCAGACCACATCCCTGCCCTGAGGGGGATCTGCAACATCCATCCAACTCAACCTCAACATCCATCCCCAACCAATCTCACCCTACACACCTACACAGAGAGCCCCGGGACCTGGGTGACTTCTAGGATATACCTGATCCTAACCGTGCCAGCAGGTAACGGTTGATTCCCTCTGGAAAAAGGCCCAGGGTCCCTGCCAGAAAGACTGTCAGTACAGGGCATATTTCGCAGGTGATGGGGAACCCAATCACTGTCAGCTATTGAGACCGGTGAGGCTCTTCTGGTCCCCAGACGGAAAAGTGATGCTCCACCATTCCAAAGTTGTAGCCCAACTCTCCTTTTGCCTTCCAGTCCTTTATGCTGCCCCTTTCTGTTTTCTTCTTCTTGCCCATGCCAGCTGCCACCAACCACAGGTAACCAAAATCAGTCCTCTTTGTCCTTCCTGTCTCTATTCACTTTGGCCGCAAGGTGGATGATTTTTTTCCTTCCCTTTGCAAAATCAATGACCTTGAAAACCTTGAACGTCACTCTTAAGCCCCAGCCTCATCCTCCTTTCATTTCTGGAGGTGCTGACTACCTCCCACATCTCACTGCAGAGCTCCCAGCAGCCTTGTCTCCGTGAAACCAAGAGGGCCTGAACCAGCCTCTCAGGCAGACACCTGAATATTGGTGCTGCTTTGCTGCTTTTGTGCCAGTTTGTGACGGAGCATCAGGAACTCTACTCTCGCACACACAGCCCAGAGACACTCCAGTGCTGCTTCGAGGCTCAGGGACACACTTTCTCCCTGGCTGCAGGATGCAGAAGCTGAGCTTCCATTCATATTCACACCCATGAAAGGCGACTGCTCATCACCCTCCTGCCCTGCCTGTCCCTGCAGTGGCAACCCCTCTAGACAATGGTCAAGCCTGAACCACCAGATGAAGAAAGTCTTTCTCCTCATCTGAGTGATGTTGCTTGTAGTCACAGGACCCCTGTACGTGTACAGAGGATCCATCCCAGATTTTGGAATGACAGGACCCCCACACACACACACAAAGGAAGGATCCACCTCAGATTTTGTGATTACAGGGCCCCTCTACATGTACAGAGGAAGGAGCCATCCCAGATTTTGTAGTTATAGGACTCCCATACATGTACAGATGAAGGATCCATTCCAAATCCGCATTTCTAATCATGCTTTTGACCAAGCAGTTACCTGGCTCTCACCTTAAGCCAGGGGATCATGAAAATGGAACATCACAGTCAAGCACCACCTACTCTATTATGTTTCTCATCTCATTTTTCAGCTCACACCCCTCCCTTTGTAATTTGGTGGTAAATAAATGCCTGGATGAAATATCAGCAAATTAACTGGGAGCGTCTTTGTGAACATGAACAAAGGCTGAGTGGACACCTCAGACAGGATCACAGGGCAGCCCTGCCCCAAGAAGGACAGTCTGAAAAAACCTTCCCAGGTAACTGAGGATGAGCAGATCCCACTTCCTAAATGCTCTCATGGACTCCCTGGAATTGCTGCAGGAGCCCAAGGAGATGCAGCAGAAGTTCACTCTGTGGGGCTCACCATGAAGGGCAGCAACTGGCACGACTTTATCTCCCAAGGCTGGGCTCTCCTTCACTCCCCTGACAATTCAACACACTGCTGTTTATCCTAATCCATTGTTCATGGTCCTCCCCACCCAGTTCTCAGCCCATGTGATGCTCTCCTGTCCCTACCAACTGGAATTAATTTGGGGTGCTAGGGCTCTATCAAGCCATTTCACTAAAATCTAAATGCTGGCAAAGTATTACCTGCTGTCATAGGATATTTGGGGATTTTATCAGGCACCCGGAGTAAACACACAAGCCATCACATTCTTCTGGGACAGTTGGCTTGAAATTCCCGACTCCCTCAGTGAATAACCAATATTGAGAGGGAGATCCTCGTCAGCAAGGACTGTTTATCAACATAAACCTTATTCTCCCAGAATTCCCCTCCACTGACTTGTTATGTAAAGCTGATGCTGCTAAAACATTCGGCTGAACTTAGGTCAAGAGAAGATGGCTTTTGAAAGCCTTCCAATGGTTCATTTGCAATAAATGGCTGAGGAATAAATCATTTCAGCCCTGATGAGCCTCAAGCAGCCAGCTCTGTTAGCAGGGCAACTCCAGCAGTGAAGAACAGGAGGAGGCTTCGGTGACACATGGGGACTCATGACAGGCACAGAAAGCAGACAGGGAAGACCACCAGGCTGTGGAGAGGCTGCCACATGGGGTATGACCATGCTACTTGCTAGACAGGGATCTCCAATTCATGGGAGCAAGTATCACTTACTCCTTTTGAATACTTCCCAGTGGGGAAGTCTTCTGCATTCTCTCATGGACAGAGCTGGTTTCCTGCCCTGGTGCCCAGAGGCACACAAACCCCGGTGTGCATTTTTCCCCAGTTTATCCAGCTGACAGCATGCCTATGCCTCATGTAAAGGTCTGCCTTGCTGCCAGCCCTGCTATGCTCTTGCCTTCGGTGACTGCAGTGACAACAACTTCCAGGGGATGCTGCTGAACCAAATGAAACCGGCTGGGAGCAGCTTGGGATGTTTGGGCTTCCACCTTCGGACCCAGCAGAGACAGAGAATGCTTCATTTATGTGACTTTCTCTAGTGTCATGGTGTCCCTTGTCCTTTCAGACACCTCAGGTTTCAGTCCTGTTGGGTGCAAGCTGTTTCAGGGTCCCTTTCCCCCTCCCAAATGCAACCACCACCAGGAGTCGGGATGGGGACCACCCCATGTCTCTGATCTCAGCTCAGCAGGCACAGTCCACCCATGGACCACCTTCAGTCCCCCCATGGACCACCTTCAGTCCCCCCATGGACCACCTTCAGTGCCCCACAGGATCGTTTCCCAGCATCTCAGGTTTGTCTGAGACAGTGCTGGAGGGGCAGATTTGAGCAGAAGGCTTCAGGAAACTTCATGCTCTGGCACGGGAGGGACACGGATGACAGCTGGGGTGGCCATGGCAAAGCACCCCACCTTGAGGCACCTCCCAGAGCCCCCACTCCAGCACTCCAAAGGCTCGTGTAGACCATGGAAGGGTTGTTGACTCAGGGCACCTCACTGAGCTGAGTCCCAGAGCGCTCTGACAGGGTCGGGCTCGAGCAGCTAATCCAAGCCCAGTCCTGAGGAAGGGCGATTGTCACCTCGGGCTGGTTGGACTCGAGCAGCTAATCCAAGCCCAGTCCTGAGGAAGGGCGATTGTCACCTCGGGCTGGTTGGACTCGAGCAGCTAATCCAAGCCCAGTCCTGAGGAAGGGCGATTGTCGCCTCGGGCTGGTCTGCGCAGCCTCTCTGCGCAGTGTGGCTTCTCCAGAGGGCCCCTAGAACCCCCAAGGCAGGCTCTGCTCTGAAGTGGTGCCCCTTTTCTGGGTACACAGAGAGCCTGAGGGAACGAGGCTTCACCTCCCAACCCTTGCCCTCCCACACAGTGGTGGCCCACGAGCTCCAAACGGAGCAGCCACAAGAGCCCTTGAGCCGCTCTGCTCAAGCGCAGCCATTCCACCAAGTCCAGACGGTTGAAAACACCGGCGTTTTTCTGCACAATCGGAGGGTTTGAGGCAGGACTCTGGTGCAGAACAGTTCTTTCCCTTTAAACTCACACCCCAGGCCAAGCGTGTTTTGCAAGAGCCTCCCTGTGCAGACAAGCCCTGAGGCTCCAGCGCAGAAAAAACGCCGCTGCTGGGGGAAGCACCCAAAGCATTCTGAGGGCAGCGAGGCAGAAGAGATGGGGCAGGCTCGGAGACATGGGGCTCCTTATCCCCAGAGAAGACACCAAACATGCACAACAGACCCTCAGTGTCCCTCCTGACCTGCAAAAAAAAGACAAGGAAGAGAAGAAGCAGAAAGGACAGACAGACGACACACACGTGGCTCCACTCCCTTGGGAATCATGGATCTTCTCCTTCTCCAAAGTGGTGATCTTGAATTAAACAGATTTCCACCTAGAGATATGTTGGAGGTTTGCTGTTATCTTTGATAGTGTGAATGTTTAGGGCCCAGAAAGGACACACTGCCTGACTGTGTCCTGCAATGACAAAGGATAAGAGAAATCGGAGAGTCCCAGAAAATAAAGCAATTACAACACCTGGGGCTTTACGGGAAATACCAGATTATCATAGTTCTGGCAATTAAGCCCAAACTGCTGGCAGTGCATCAGATTATGAACTTCTTTCTTCCCTCCTAAGCCCCCCAAATGAGCAAGACACCTACCTAACCCCATAAGAAAACCAGAGCTGTGACTCACACAATCTCCCTCAAACGCCCACTCAAAACATTACCAACACAAAATGTTACAACACACAAAATGAGCAATGGCCCTGCCAACACAAGGCTGCTGCTTAAAATTGCATGGCCTGCCCACATTTTCTAAATATAGGAGAGACAAGGAAACCTCTCCAGAAGTGCTAATAATCCAACCAACCAACCAAAGACATGCTACGTGGACAGAGGTGGCTTTGAAAGCTGTTATCAATGTACTTTCCACGGCACAACATTTTTATGCCGGTCCTGCTTACTCATTTGCAGCAGGTAAAATGGATAAGCTTGACCAAAAAATAAGGAGCAATTTCCTGAACTGCAGCTCAGGAAAGTCCTAAGCAACAAGAGCAGCATTGCAGCTGCTTGTCTGCAGGTTTGAGAGGGCACTCTTACACCTGAGAGTGTGCCAGGGGAAGAGGTAGAAGTATTATTGAAAAAAATTGAAGCAAGGCAGGCCTGTGGAAGCCAAGGTCACTTGGCAGGGTCTGCAGCATCTACACCAGCAGCAGCAGCGCAGAGCAGCACCCCTGAACCCTCCTCGACAAATGAGCTGAGAGAGGAGCACTGAAGAGGCAGAAAAATGCACTGAAGGGCAATGTGCTGGTGCTACACAACCCAAAATTGTCCCCTGCCTTTGCTGCTGCTTTATCAACCCCAGTATCCAACAGCAAAGCTTGCTCAAGATGTGTCCAAGTACCAGTGCTCTCCCCTGAGCACAGAGCAAGGACCATTTGTCCATAACAACCTTTCTCTGGCTATCGACAAATCCTTTCACCCTCATACCTGAAAGTGCCCAGCTATGAATCAGGAAAGCTGAGTCAGATCCTCAGCCTCGCTGCTCAGGAAGGGGTAGTGTAGGATGGGAGTCACCACGGCACGGGATGGTGCCCTTCACCTCCAGCCCAGGGTTCATTTAACCATGATCTGCAACAATTCCCCCAGATTCTTACCATTTTCTTCTCCAGCTACCAACATGTTTACCAAGATATTTGATGGGACAAGGAGGAATGTCTTTAAAATAAAAGCGAGTGGGTTCAGATTGAATATTAGGAAGAAATCCTTCCCCATGAGGGTGGGGGGGAGGCCCTGGCACAGGTTGCCCAGAGAAGCTGTGGCTGCCCCATCCCTGGAAGTGTCCAAGGCCAGCTTGGACAGGGCTTGGAGCAACCTGGGCTGGTGGGAGGTGTCCCTGCCCATGGCACAGGGTGGAACAAGAAGAAGTTTAATGTGTCTTCCAGTCCAAACCATTCTGCGATTCTTTGATTCAAGATGTTCCTCCTGAAATCCACCCACGTTTCTTCAGGGTGTCCCAAACCCTGACACCCAGGAGTTTACCAGGTCTCTCCCTTGATCCGCATGTGTCCATTTCAGACAGCAGAGAGCTTTCCTTATTCCCAAATGGTCTCACTAGCCCTGCTGGATTGATAGTGGTGTCCAGGGCTCATCAGGATGGGCAGTGGGAAGGACACCCAGAAATAGGCAATTCATGCTGCCTCCATCTTCCTAGGATGACCTTTTTAGGGGAAAAGGTCAAGATCCTGGACAAAGATTATTCATTCCTGGAAGGACTGCGAGAAGTAACCCAGGACTGAGTGGGAAATATTCTTTCAAGCAGAGAAGTAGCAGAGACATTATTACACACACTCCTTTTGGTACCAAGTCACCATTCCATGTGAGATCCAGGGTAATTTCTGGCTTAGGCTGACTCGCTTTTGCTTCATCATATAAGTGGCATCTCTGCAATGTCAGGATCTCTTCTGCAATGCAAGTTTTGGAGCTGTGTTTGTTACCCCACCGTGGGCCACAGGGTTTATTTTAGCATTCATTTAACGTGCCTCTCACGCAGCCTCTCAGCCCAGCTACAGAAATCTAATCTCATTTATTGACAAACGTGAAGCAAAATACACTGCCATGCCAAGGAGAAGTTCATTGCATTCCTTGTCCTTGCCCTTCAGGCAAAAGCCTGAATGAGCAGAAGAAACACGCATGATCTCAGCAAGGGAAACCAACTGTGCCTTGGGCAGCAGCAATCAGGGAGACTGCCGGCCTTTGAAAGGCATCCTGCCCTGCTCCAGCACCTCCACCCATGGATCTGGGACCTGTTAGCAAGGCTTTCAGGATCTGAATCGCTTTAAGACCTCCGTCTTTTTCAGGTAACCCGTATTCATGGCACGAGATGTGCGGCTCGTTCTGCTCATGGCAGGAGCCACAGAGCCCAGCGGTGGGATCTGGTGGGATGCGGAGCTGATGCTGCTCAGTCTGCCAGTGATGGCATCACAGAGCAGGCACAGGAGGACAGGCTGGCTCTGCAAACCTGCCGGCTGCAGGAGCCCTGCCTCGCACTGCCAGCTCTACCCTACAGGGAGCAGCGTACCCGCAGCAGTAGCCATTGGGATGTCTCCAAGACTTCCCCCCGCC